>KK114176.1:866275-902091 GCA_000611955.2 Stegodyphus mimosarum | reverse complement strand
TTTTCCTTCTAGATATTAATTGATTTTTATAAGTATTATCTTTCAAGCATTTTCATTAAATCTTCATAAGGTAGTATGAAAAGCGCATACAAAGCATTAATTAAATGCACATCTTCTCTTTATAACTGAAGCATTAACTTTTTTTTCAATACAATACAATTAAGATTGATTATCTCTCTTTAGATAATCGCAGAAATTATTTTAAGTGAGATGATAAATTTGAAATCAAGAGAAAAAAGCTTGTGAGTTTGCGATTTCTCGTATTCTCAATTTTAGGAACGTTTTGATTTATATTTGGATTCAATGAATTGATATTTAAATCAAAACAAGTATTCTAAATAATCAAGAACAAATGTAAAAAAGGTCAAAATTTAAAGAAAATTCCATTTTATTAAAATCGAAGTATGCGTAACTTTGGTAGGGGGATTTTCAACTGCGCTAGTAATTTAATAGACTAATATACTATTATTAAATACTATTTAAATTGACTCTACCAGTATGCATTGTTTCGGCAAGCTTACGAGCATCAGTAGTGTTTAAATGCATCCAGGATATATCATTAAACAGCGCTTCATCATGAACAACGTAATTTTAACGCCATCACATTACTAGCACTTATAAGCAGAATGTATTGTATAATCAAATTTTTCTTTCAAATGTGTTTTATTGATTTTTTTCTGAGGAGCCTTTTATTTTTATAAGAGTATCTAAGTGTTTTCCTTCTCGTAGGTTCGAATGGATGAGTTTCTTAGCTTACAATTGGTTTCCAAAATTTTGAGAAATTCAAGTTTTGAATCCTTGTTATGAAATTGTTATTTTTAGCTCCACTAACTTCGAGCTGCGTTATTCATTTTAATTTTTAAACTGGAATTATACCACTTTAATTAACTTTTAATTATCTTATCTTAGCTGAAAATAACCCTACATAAAGCATTTTTGGTGTCAATCAAGAATCTCAAAAATTGACTTTTACCATTTAGGAAGAAAGATCTGGATCTTCTGGATCTCATAAGAAAGGACGTCTTGCATCCCATATTTCCCTGGGTTATTATGCTATTTTTCAATGTACTTTGTTTATTTTTGCTCAATTTTTGTTTATTACTCTTATTGACATATACTCCTTATGGGGGGGGGGTTGCATCTTAGTCAGTTTTATCGCATCTGTACCTAAACAATTAAATTGTAGATTCTACGTTATTTATAGATCTAGTAAATACACTAAGCATTGCATTTATAGCTAAGAAAGGTTAAATATTTTAAAGTATTTATTCATGAATGAATTGTTCGTGTAAAAAATGAAGAGAATATAATTTTTAGTTATCAACAGTTGAATGAATTGCGCATTTAGGCATAATATTATTATGAAGTCATTTATTTTCCTTTTCAAAACAATGCACCAGTGTTAATTTGAAGATTTTTAAGCGTTGCATTAAACATAACTTAGCCTATAAAACATTTAAAACTAGTAAATCAAGTAGAAGATGATGCAAAATTATTTCATTGTAAATTAATGCGAGAAAAAGCTTCAAGTGCGTCCTTACCCATTTTATCAATTACAATTGCTGTCTAAAGCATTTTCGTAGAATCTATATTTAAGTGTATTCTGAAAAATGCCTTTTCCTTTAATAAAGCCGTGTTTTATTTATTTTGTTTTAAACAGTATCTATAGTTTTAAAATGATATTTACACGATATTAACAATTTTTCTTGTAACCTACAAAATTTGAAACAGGAAATACAATTTTAGAAACTATTTTCTCTCCCTGAACTAATCTTACAATGCTTAATTTTGCACTTTTTAGCTACTTTTTAAAACTGCTCTTAATTTAAAAGGTTTATCTTTTTCTCGCATAATGATATATTATCCATTCACTATACTTTAAAACAGCATCTTGCGCAACAATTATTTTTCACAATAACAGTTATAATTAATCACTTCAACATCGGCATGATACCATTCGGATTGTCAATCGTCTTAACGCCGTGAGGTGAAAAGCGAAATATTCAACTAGACATTGGGATATCTTATCAGCTTATAATATGCTTAAGAGGTCTACATTGTAAATCACTCTAACATTGAGAGAAAGCACTGCACATTATCAAGGAAGAAGAAGATTTTAAATGCTGGCCAGCTTCTTGCAAGTAACGTGTCCCTTTGTTAATGACAGTGTGTCAAGGAGAGTTAGACTCTCGAATCGTGATCTTCACTCTTCAACCCAACTGATATCTCCAAGACTTGTTTGGCATTTAGTTTCCGATGGCATGCACATTATGCAAATCAGACTGATAAAAATAAAGCAGTATGTCAGTTTAAACGGCTCGCGTTGAAGGCGAGTAATTCTGTTAAAACCGTTCTAAAATATGTTAAGAAGTCATAAGAATTTCACGGTCATTAATAAACACTAGCGAAAATTTTAACGACATTTTTTTCAGGAAGAAATCAAACAGTTTGCTGAGCAATTTTCTGATAAGTTGACTGTATGTATATATAAATCTAGACAGCGAAAATGCAGATTATGAAAGCTTTAAATCGTCAGATTACAGATTCAAACTTCACCGCACATTTCTTATGGGAATATAGAATGAAGTTTAGGCCGAAACAGTTCCTTCTTATGGATCGTTTATAGGTTATAGGTGATCATCTTATTATTGCTAAATCATAGACAATTATAAATCCGTATATATTCGAATTAAAAACATATTTTCTCTCATCGCAGTCGTAATCATTCAGTCTATTGTGTAGTTCACTTAAGTATCTCTATATCACTTATTCAAGCGAATTAAATTAGGTAATTTTCCCGTTTGTTTTATATGATATACAGTAAGTACCTTGTTCCACATTTCTAAAATTCATTGTAAACATTTATAAAACTGATTTTATTTAATTCAATGTTTTTAGTTCTGCATGGAAATAGAAATGTTAATTGCGGTAAAGATGTTATCCTTTTAACATTGTTCAGAATGCACTACAATTTAAGATACTTTGCATACGTGCGAGTAAAGTAAATTCCTCATACGAACACAGAATCAAAACTATACTGTTGCAGAGTTAAGCTTTCAATTTGAAAAGATTTGATAAGATCTGCGATCATCACAGTTGTCTATGAAATAAATTTGTATGCGTATCAATTATATACAGCCGTAATTTTGAGTTCGGTTTTTAAAATTTTCACTTTGGTACTTTAAAGTATAAAATTTTATTGAAAGTTATCGAGCTAATTATATGTAATAACACAGTTTTCCTGTTGCATCTCAACAGATTAAAATAACTGCATTTATATCGCTTTTGTATTTTTCTTTAAAAATCTTGTTTTATAATTATGTTCAAATTTTAGAGATTGCTAAACTTTAAAAAATAATTGTTAGTTGAAAGGACAAAATCCTCACAACATCGGTTCATATAAAATTATTCAAATATCTGAAAAGCATCAGTTGTATTGAAACATACAAAGAACTCTAAAATTATCAACTATTTTAAAAAGAATTTAAACCAAACAGCTGAAATTGAAGTTTCGACAATAACAATAAATGCTCTAAATTAAGCAAAAATTTTAATTAAATTTTTAAGAAAAGCGATATTGTAAAATGAAAGGAATTTTACTAAAAGTTTGTAAATTATGTTGTTCATTTATTTCAATTTAATTTTCTTTTATTTTTGAATTAAAGGAATTTAAAAATTTCGCTCTCCGTGAGTATTACACGAAAGCATAATAGAAGGATGAATACACACATTAAGACCTAGTAAATTTTTCATTTATTTGGAAATGACGCAGCTAACCATCTCCATTTCTAAATCATCGAATGATAATTACAGGAAGCTATAATTTCCAGTCTTGCTACTGTTTAAGATTTAGAAGCTTATTGTTCGGTCTTGTAACATTGCATCAAGAATTTCTAGGCGGATGAAGATAAATGTGGTAAGCTTCAGTTAATTTTTAGAACATTTATTTAGTTACCAATGAATCCTCCCAGCGAAGAGCGGAGACTAGAACAATTTTGAAGACATCATCAATCAAAAATGTTCAGTGTTGAACTTTAAAATAATAAAAATTGTTGAATGTTTGTGTTGGATGAAAGTGTTTAAAAATAAAATGTGTTGAATTTTAAAACTTCATAATACCAGTATCGAAAATTTCCACAATTTATATATTTTCTTAAAGCAGGAAAAGTTAGGATTGCTATTGCTACTTGTGAAATTTCAAGGAGCTATAAATAAAAAGAGTAAAAATGAAATAAAAAGAGCACTTAGCACTAATGATATCCTGTTTTCGTTGCTATTTGAAATACGTTGTTGTTGTTGCTAATGCTCACTTGTCTGACCTCTAGTCAGCCCAAGCCTACGAAAATCCTCGTGGCAAGGAATGCAAGTTTACGCCTGTCGTTGGCAACAGCCTTAAACACCTTACAGGGGACAGAGCGATTTAGTTCAGTCCCCCCCAATTTTGATATTAAGCATCCCCCCGTGGGGAGCGTGACCGAGGGTCTCCTATCCCTCTTCCCCTAACACCAGCCTCTGGAGAGGAATTTCGGCTCGCCCTTAGATTTGCAGTGCTTCCCATGCCGCACGGATACTATACATTTACATTCATCCATGCCTTCTCCGGGATTCGAACCCGGGCCCTTCGACACAGCAATCAGCGACGCTAACCACTATACCGGTTGGGCGGCTTGAAATACGTAGTAAAAACTAAAGAGTTGACGATTTAAGGTTCAGTGTCTTAAAAGATAAGAAATATTTTGAATGTTTCCATCTTTTAGCAGAAAAGCTTTCTATAATGGCATCCAGTTCATGTTTTATGTATATTATGCCATACGAATAACACATTAAGTGCGCATGAGCTTCTGTGGCAACCTTAGATCGATTCATTAAAACTTGAAAATATTATTCTTCATTCTGGCAACGGAATTAAAATTCAGTTTGGGTAGTGCATGAACATTCGGTGCAGCCAACTATCTACACCTATGGGTATTAATTTTTAAAAAAAATCTCAGTATTATCGGAAGAAAATGAACACTAAAATGTTATCATTAGTTATTTATATTTTATTGTTCGAATAAAAATGATTTTTATTGTAATTAAAAATAATTTTATACCATTACCGCATTTTTTGCTCATTAAGAATGTTTCGAATTATTAGTTATTTTAGAAATTATATATAATAAACACATCATCCACTGCACGAAAGTTCACCTTTTGCCATTTTTGTTTTTAAGAGAGACCTTTCCGGTTTACGAAAGAAATCCGAAAAAATCTTGGTGCTTCGTAAACAAAAATCGAAGAACGAAAATATCCTTTCTTTATGCAGCGACTGAAGAAAACGTTGCTTGACATACTACGGAAAAACTACCCATTAGTGTAAGATTCTATAAGGGAAATATTCTCCTATTAAATTTACACTAAAACAAAAACACAAGAAAGCACATACAACCAAAGCTTTCTCCACGATTTAATCTCGGATCAAGCAACCAGTGTTCAGCGGTCGTATCTGCTCAGCCGTTGGCATGCAGTTGAAGAAAATGATAACGTCTTTTGCGAAAGCGACAGTTTTTCAGGACATTTTACTGTTCATTGTTTACGAAAAACTATACTATAAGAATGGGATTTGTCGAGAAAATATGCTCAGTTAAGCGATCAAGCATGCTGATGTACCTTTCACAATAACCAGAGCAACTAACAAACATCGACATTCAACTTTGGAGAAAACGAACAGAAAATTGATGAATTTCCAAAGAGTTAATGACATTTCCGCTGTGTCTTCTCATGGTGGAGTAGTCAGCATATCCATCTACCTTGGATTCTATCACCGAAGAGTACTCGCTTCCTTTCTCCAAGGTTCTTGCTCGCAAAAACCTAATGACACTAATAAGACAGGGGATAGAAACACTAACAGCAATGTTTATCCAAGCCCAGCTTTCCTTTCCCTTCCGCTGGCAGATCTTTCGCAACTCATCCTAACACCCCCGCGTCACTTCATAAGTCTTTTAGTGTGCCCTGCTGCCTTTCTAGTTTTAAAAGGTGAAACTATATAACATACGCTACTTTCATTTAATAGGGCTATACATGATTCTTAATTTAGTATTACTACGCTTCATGCTTTATTTGGTGTAACTTGATGTTATGCATGTGTTTTTGAGTACATAAAAGTTTTTAAATCTGAGAATGCTCAGAAACAGTTTCTCGGTTAGACCAATAGCAACTGCCTCATCGTTTTACCGCATTTTGGTTTAGGAAAGGCTTCAAAAAAATCTTTTTCTTTCCAAAGCGATGAAATACGTGTATTACATTATGATGTACACTTTAACGGTTTATAGAAATTCACTCTACGATATTTTGTTTGGGTAAAAGACCTGAATTAGTAATTAAAAGAAGCACGAAAATTACCTTGGATTTTACAAAAAATTGAGAAAATATTGTTAATATTCGTTTTATGTCATAGTTTCAGAGAAGTGGGGAATTTGAAATTGCGTCTAAAATTATTGAAAGTTTGCGAGATTCTTTGAGTAACCATGAAATTGCAAGAATTTAAAAACATAAATGTTGGGGCTAGACAGTCAAACATACTATCGCATTTAAGCCTTCCGCATGTTTCACCTTCGAGAATAAATCCTTATAGTAATCTGAAGGATTCAAATTACGGAAGATCTTAACTCGGTGGATACTCTGTTTCCTTTTCTTTACCCTGCATCATCCACGATCTATCACCGACGACACAGCCCAACGCAGGATCATGACAATCACAAATCCGCAGCTCATTCAGTGATATTCGAAGCGAAAACAGTGTCTCCACAGCCGCAGTATATGAACCTCTCTTTGAGCTTACTTTCCTTCCGAATCTAAAAACTGAAACTTTACTAAAAACTAAAAACTGTTATTCATTATTTCTATTCCGGCTGTTTGTTTATTCCTTTAATGCTTGTTTTTAGCGCGTGTTATCGTTATTATGTGTTTATATGTTATTTGGTGCTATCTGATATGCTATTTTCGGACTTGCAAAGGTTCTAAACCTATTTAATATAAATTGATGGCAGTTTTTTCTTTGTTTTATTCTATTTTGTTTTAAGATTTCATAGATACTATTTATTTTCAGAAAGTTCTGAAATATTTCATCTTAGTTCAGAGAAGCTGCATTTTAGTTAAATTTTTGCATGCGTCCCGGATTCTAAAGGAAATAATTTTGATAATATTATTTAATGATAAAAGCCTTCAGATGCTTCATTTCTAAAATGCACTTCAGGAGTTCAAAGGAAACCCGAATTGCTTAACCAAACAGCTGTATGGGAGGTAAAGTTTGAAACGCTTTCTTTCTTACTTGTCTATCTTTTTCCTAGCTATATACAAATATACAGGAGGGGTTTCAGAAAGAAAAATACTATTCGCTATGTCTAGGAAGTGTTGTTTGCTAATTTAAGGACCTGAATTGCACATTTTGCTCATTGGAGCCACGTCATTAAATTCCTGATTAATACAGAGATAACACTGCAGTCGCGATGAATACGTTTGATTACATGTGGGAGTGCGTCATATATATATATATATATATTAGAAGAAGAAAAAAATCTAACGTCTTTTGTAAAGGATATGATTTTTGCTATACAAAGAAATTGCAAAGATACCGCCCCCTAGTCTGCGGAAAATAAAGAAACCACAGAAATTTATTTATTGATACGAAAAGTATCAAAAACGAAATCCAAAACGATATCCTAGTATCTTTTTATCTTAGGAAGATCCACGGCCTATCCAGGAAAAGCGAACTTTCCAATAAATCCAACCTCAAGAAAAGGAAGGAGGGAAAGGGAAAAAAGAAATGTGGTGTTTTTTGAAAGGAAAAATGAGCAAAGAATTCCCGACGAGGCAAGCGTAGTGAATCAATGACACTGGTAGCAGATTGGAAATAGCCTCTCAATGTTTCGTTGCAAATAGGTCTGTCACAGAAGTTGGAGGAGAGCATCAGAATCAAGTTGGACAAAGCACTTGTCCTCCCGTGTCGGCTCTTTCTTTGACAATGAAAGAAAAATTCTCCCGAGTCCATGGTAGAGGATCATACACAAAGTTTATTCGAGAAACCAAAGCGACCTTCGTCTTTAACATAACTAGTGGCAACAAAGTGATACCACTAACTTCATTCACGTAATAAATCGCAAAAGTACCTGCCGTTTCTTTTCCTTATTCGTGAGGTTAGAATTAAGGATATTTTGTTATAATATCAATATTTCCGGAAATAAATTCAATGCTTGAGAAATTATATTTTAAACAAATTTCGTCTTAAAAACGGATTACGAGTTTGCAATATGAAAACGTGTGGCTGAATCACATAAACGTCGCAGAAACTGCTAAAGGATTCTTTAATAGCAAGAAATATTTAAAGATAAAATAACAGCTCCTGACTTTGTGACATCAATGGCATATTGCTGCTGGATTTCCTTGCAAATAGGGATGTCACAAAAATGAAGACGAAAGTCGGACTGGTTCGGATAAAACACTTGCTGTTTTGGATTTTATTCATTCCTTAGCTGAAACGGTTTGTCAGCAGCCCCCGTTCTCATGTGGGCTATATACAAAATAAAAGCAAAACACCGCAAAGGATTGGAGACTTATAATGGCTTATTATCGTTTTGAGTTTTATAACAATCATCCAACATACGGACTATAAAATAAGAAAAAGCTCAAATTAAAATAAATAAATTTAATAAATTAAGTAAAATATATAAATAAATAAAATCAGGTATCGATTCTGATGTCAGCTAAAATTAATGAAATTCGTAGAATAACTGAAAATTTACAGCCTATCAAAGTAACCGATTCAATAGACTCTGACTAAACATGCAGCAAAATTAGACGAACAGTGATGATAATTGAATTTCACACATATTAAGCTATAGCTCATTTTTAAAGGCACCGCAATGGATATTATGGTATGCATTTATTTTAAATTTATATTACATTATATTTAATGAGCCTGAGATAATGTGCAAAAATTTACACTTACTCAAATTGTTTTGTTATTTATTTTGTTATTTATTTCATGGCAGGGTGAATAGAAATTTTAATAAAGAAAGTAGTTTTTCAGGCATAAATAAATATATAAAAACTTCCTTCTATAACTATCTGTTATATGCTAAATTTTAAATTATATATGGACAAATGTTCTGTACGAAGACAGGCATTTTATTTTGAAACATTCGCTGGTTTCACTTTCGCAGATGTTCTGCTATACCGACTGATGCTGTATTATTGAAACATGCTTTAAATTTGCATTGTCGTTTATTTTTCAAATTTTGTTACATTTCGGATTACGTATAAGAACAAGTTCTTAGCCAGATCCATCGAATCGAAGTAGTCCTGGTTAGATGCCTTATTTCTTCTAACCCTTCTAAACTCTAGGGAATTCTTTCCCCCTTTTAAATTTTCACTTAATTCCAACTGGAAGTTTCTTAAAAATAATAAGATGCGCCATACTATTATTTGTCTGAATTCCTGTATTTTATTAATAATCCCACCTGTCTTCAGACTCGGTGCCTTAAGTAAGCAAAGTATTAAGTAACTTTAAAAAACCTATAAGGTATTTCTCCTGCCTTCTTAACATGCCTTCGCGGTGTAATGGTCAAGCACACTTGGCGCGAATTCGAGAGGTCCATGGTTCGAGTCCTGGCGAGGGCATTGCTCATTTTTCATCTTTCCTGCTTGCAAAAAATAACCTAATGACTCCACAAGCGGCGTCCGAACAAAAAAAGGTGGTGGATGATGATTCTCCGCCACCAGGATTTGGCAACTGGGTTCCCTAATCCCTAGTAGCCCTTTAAAAAGGGAGTTTATAAGGTATTTCTCCCGCCTTCTTAGCATGTCTTCGTGGTATAATGGTCAAGCACACTCGGCGCGAATTCGATAGATCCGTGGTTTGAGTCTCCGCGAGGGCATTGCTCCTTTTCAGCTTAAAAAAATAGTCTAATGACTCTACAAACCCTGCAAATGTGATAGAAAACTCATTTATGATTTACAAATTATATTACGAAAAACGGATGAACATTTTCACTTAAATCGTGTAAATTGCTAAATTATAATGAGGTCATCATCCTCTAAATCCTTTTAACAATGATCTTACTAAAAGGGTAATCTTTCAAGGTTTATTTTAGTTATGTGAAAAGAGCTTAGACATTACCTAGTCATTAGTAAACACCGAAGTCTCCTTTTCGCATTGCTGCATATTTATCACAAAGTTCCATGCGATTCATGAGAGGGAAGGTCCATAATATTTTAATGTTATAATTTAAAGATATTACGAACTTCTCTGTCAAGTCAGGACTTGGGTAGTGCAACTTGGCAAACGGGTGAAGAAAACTGACAGTGGTGCAAATATGAGCCGACTAAGGAAACAAAGGAGTAGTTTACAGACCTCTGTCTGACACTCTGAAGTTATGTGGGAACATATATTTTCCCCTCTTGCTTAGTACGTTAACATGTTCGTTGATTCTGCGAGAGTACTTGAAGTTGGCAAATTGAGTTTACTTGCCAGCTACGAGATAACTCGTTATTCATTGCTTACCTAAATCACCGAGTATTACTCTAGCAAATGCATGCAATGTTTGGGTGTTTGGCGTACAAGAAAGGACTAAATAATGCACTTGACTTACTGAAAATGGAACGTTTATTTCTCAAAATGTAGATCTAATAACTAAATAATGAAAACGCAAAGCCTTTTTTGGGGGGGGGATATTCATTTGGGAAATGTTGTAAACGAACTGATCAAATTCTTGTTTATTGATTCGTGTAAGACTAATGCAAAATAACGTATCGCGCTTGCGAAAGTTTTGCGTGAATGCGCAGAAAGCGTGTATAATGTTGAATTCTGTGTTAGACCGTAGATGGCACAGAGACGGAAAAAATATTCCATATGCCAATTACAAGTATACTCGTGAGAATTTATTTATTGCTAAACGTAATCTGTTATATCTATATTTAAGTACTAAAACAGAAGAAAATAATTTAAAAGCATAAAATTACAGAGAGATGCACACGTGAACAGGCGCATCAGATCAATTTTGGCAAACAAAGTATTAATAAGCACACTCACAGTTAAAGACATAAATAGATATATATTATGCGATGAATTTTGATCGAAATGAATAATAAACGAAAAATGTTTGACGCCATTGCCACTGGGAAAGAAAAAACGGCCTTTCGAGATATGAAATAAATTGTTACAACTCTAGATCCATTTTAGCAATAATTACAGTGTTGATTCCAATAATGCAGGCAAAGCGAAATTTCATTAGCATTTTATTACTAAATACGTTAAGCAGAGTAATTAGTTTTAGTATACCCAATAAAATAAGATGTCAGAATATTAGGCAAACGAAACGAAACAAAAAGAGGCGCAAACGAAATTAATATTTGAGAAAGAATCTCTGTTCTTTACGAAAATAATACAGGTAGACTTATAAGGTACTTCTTCCACATTCTTCGCATGCCTTTGTGGTGTAGTGGTCAGCACTCTAGACGTGTATTCGAGAGGTCCGTGGGTCGAGTCCGGGCAAAGGCATTGCTCATTTTTCATCTCTCCTGCTTTCAAAAAATATCTAATGTCTCTATAAGTGGTGCCCAAATTAAAAGGTGGTGGATGATGATTCTCCACCACTAGAGTTTGGCGATTGGGTCCCCTAATCCTCAGTCGCCCTTTAAAAGGGGAAGTATATAAGGTATTTCTCCCAACTTTTTCGCATGCCTTCGTGGTGTAGTGGTCAGCGCGCTGGGCGCGTATTCCAGAGGTCCGTGGTTCGAGTCCCGGCGAAGGCGTTTTCATTTTTCATGATTCCTGCTTCGAAATAATCTAATGTCTCTACAGACTTGACGCAAAAGAAAAAAAAGGTATTTGTTAATAACACTAACGTACATTCAAAAGGTCGCTATGAATTAATATGACCGTCACAGAAGATTAAAAATGGCAACAACAAACTGCAGGAAGTTTGCAAAATAAGAATTATCATCGGTATCTCGTCCAATACTGACCACCAGCGGCCGAGCGGTAAAGACGCTGAACACTGGTAGTTCGGTCCGAGGTTCGAATCCCGCGAACGGGCTGGCTGCATGGGTGTTTTCGTGGTTTTCCCAATGTGTAACGTGTATACGAGCCAGTTTCCCTTAGAAAGTTCTCCACGAAGGCATCCCTCCCCTTAGGCAGATAGCCCTCGTGCGCTTTGCCATAATTGAATAACCTAACCTAACCTAACCTCGTCCAATACTATTATCCGCTAACACTTATTTTCGAAAATCTTCTTTAAATCTCGTATTATAATTTTATATCTTGAACCTAATATTTTGCGATTTTGATTTAATCTTTCAAATATGTGTAACGCTAAAAAGATTATCAGCAATAATTGACTTTTTTTTATTTCTCAATTTCTATCCTTCTTATGGAGAGAGAGAGTTTTATTTTATTCTTGTCATTTACATATTATTTCAAATGCGAGTATATATATATATATATATATAATCCTTTAATTCTCTCCCTCTATTTTAAAAATCGTAATAACTTCTCTGGATTGCGTCATTTATAGATCATTTTATTTTGCATGACCTGCGCAACGCTGATGACGTAATAATTGGGAACTGAAACTTTTAACTCAAATCAAACCTTTTCTCTTTGTGTGCTTCCATATTGACTAACTACGCACTTCAGCTTCTCTCTCTTCGCTGCTTGGTCGCTATTTCTTTGTTAGCGCTTTCTATCGCAATACTTTTCAAAATGTAAATGTTCTTGAATAGGCACGACTAGAGTGCCAAGTGACTTTGGCCACGAACGTCATCTGGAAAATAAAAATGGAATTAAAACCGCCTCGACTGCAAGTTTCTTTATCTTATATAGCTATTATGCATCAACGCTACTCTGTCTTTTCCTTGCATTTATTATTATATATATATATATGTGTGTACAAAATTCTTAAATAAACTACTTTATTTACTATTTTATTTTGAACACTTAAATGACAAACATGAGTTTCAGATTTAAGCAGCAGGCAACGTCGTTCAGTTTTCGAAGGTAGAAAGTTGTTTTCAATATAATCGAGGCATTTAGCTGAAGAGTAGACAAATGTGTGTGCTATACTTCATCAAGTTTAAGTACAGAAATAAAATAATGCTGGAACATACTACTATATATACATACTACATTCTATACTGGAACATGGAAAATTTATTCATCTGATCTGAATATGTTTCATACTAATGAAGTTAAATGGAAAGATCAGGAATAAGAACTATTTCAGTTTGCCATCGGTCCACTAATGTTCTGGAGCTACATACGAGCTGAGCGATCGATCACGTTTTATCCTGTCCCACTTGACAGTGGATTTATAGCGCAGGACGATAGCGGAATATGGAGAGATGGACTACCGGATAGAAAACCATCATCCTTTCCTTCCATTCCAAAACAGCGGGCAATTTTGAAATTGAACTCACTTGGTTTTACATTGCAGCTTTGATGGATTTTTGTATTTTCAAGAGAAGAGATTTTACTTATATTTCTACTAAAATAATTCCGGAGATAGTGATAAAAATATTACTGAGAAAAGCGCTGGATGTGTTGAACAGTCTAAATGTAACCTGCGCTGTACGAAATATTTTGACCTGTCTCCCATGGCTTATTGAGTATTAGCAGCAAAACTACCTACATCAGTTAAAAGGAAACTTGGAAAAGATATAAAAGAATCGGAGGCAGAAATATTAAAATTCGTGAGTATAAAATATACCACAGTGCTGAAAGTATTAGTGCGTGTACTTCGAATATAGGTAATGTTAGTGTACAGTAGACATCCAGGTTATTTATTGAAAAGTATTTGCGCTCTCTTTGTGATAAAACGAAAGTCGACGTAAAAATGCTTCCATAAAGAAACTAGCTCGTATTTCAGTTGCACATGGAAAAAATCAAGAAAACATCAAGCAACCAGCAGCCTATTCATTCTCCATATATTAAACCTGGAAATGTCATTTCAAAAATAACAAGACATTTTGTGACTAAAGTTTCTGCGGTATATATTTTGAAAGAAACTGAAAATATCATGAAAAGAGGTAAAATATTTGAAAAGTTAGAAATACCTAACTGTTTACGTAAAATAGATATTATAGAGAAGGATTTAATCTCTCGTACATACAGCATGAAAATATTAAATTTTTATAGATACCAGAAATTTTCATGAAAGGAAAACTGTATTTTTGAAAGCAAAAATTCAGTTTATAAAAAGCGCGTGTTCCGTGTAACTGTATTAATCACATCAAAATTTTCGCTGTTCCTTTTTTGGTAACAGCAAATTATAAAATGAGTAAAACTTTACTATTCAAGAAAAAAGCTATGGCAAAGTGTTAAAAGTTTTATGTTGCAGACTTAATACTCTTCTATTATGTGTGCATTATGTGAGAAAAAATCTTTACGAAAAAAGGTTTTAAAAACTCGCAATGTTGTGTTTATAAACTACGAATGCCAAATACAATCTAAGATGCAAGTATATAGTATTAAGAATATCGGAAGGACGAAACATGTATTCAGAACTCCTTAATTATTGTTGTTTAATGTTTTAATTAATTACCCCCTGACGAGTCTAATTGGAACCTTAAACAACGGATAATTAATCTACAGTTTGTCTTTCATGTTTGGTAAAAAATTTAATGTATATTTTTAAGCTTACTTAAATGATGAGACTCCGTTTTAATCGCTAAAATTTTTTTAGCTTATTTTTTCAAAATCAGTATTTTCCATTACAATAATTTTTCCGCTTACCAGGATAGAATTCTTAACACTATGTACTAATTTTTTTTAATACAGAGCAGAACTCATGTATTTAACTGATATCGCTATTAATTTCGAAAATGGAAATGTATGTCTGTTATTAAAATGTGTTGAATAAAATACCTGCGTGAAATTAAATGCTGGAATTTTCTTTCTAAGCTTAATATATAGAAATGAAAAATTCGATTGAAACTCATTATAGTGAAGTCTATAAAATGAATAAACAGGGATAAAAAAGAAGTAAATTCAAAATGCCTGTTGCTTAAATATTAGTTACTGTAAAACAGATAACAGAAAAAAAAAGTCATTGCTACAGTTCTAGGAAAAGGCAGATAATTTTCTTTAAGAAAATTGCATAAACATTGCTGTTTTATTAAAAGGTTAATTTTATTATTAAGATTCCGTCCAATATACTATTTATAATTGAAACCCTTTCTGATAATTTTATTTTATTTATATTTTATATTCTTAAGTGTTACCCCATTCATTCAAACAAATATTTTTAGTGATGCGCATTTTTTAATTTCTAAATGTTCCAGCTGAATTTAGATTGCCTGAAGGAATGCTGGTCAATATTTTAAAATTCAGATTACTATGCGGGTTATATAATATCTTCTTGCTGAACAATGTATTGCTAAAATGTTTTATTACATGATTATTGCATAATAAAATGTCCAACAGTTGCTTTTATTATAGTTATCGTATATTACTGTTGTGGATGTCATGTACACACTCCCGGTTATTTCAATATTTTCGTCGCATGTTTTCTGTTTCTGTTTTCTCTGTAGGGTATCCTTAAATATATGAACTATGAATTTTATAGAGTTATAGTGGCAACAGAAAGGGGACATAATAAGGGATTACGAAAAGACAAATCTCATTTCAGTCTTAAAAAGAAATCTGGACTTCGAAACTTCGTCTCATAAAGCTTGAACAGATGATCACCTAATTTACGGCCAGACTCTTAGATTGCCAGAATTTGGCAAACTCGTCAGGAACAGTAAGGGTATAGGAGTCCATTGACATGTCACGTTTCCTAAAAACCCCCTAGGCGCCGGCATGCACATTTGAAGCGATGCCTATGATGGAATTCAAATAAAAAACAAAAATGTATTCATTTTCAACTTCTGACTAGCTATTATAGATTGATCACAAATTTGTGTTTCTCGCAAATGCAAGTGCAATACGGATGTTTCATTGGTATTTCATTTAGTTACAGTTTGAAAAGTAGCCTAATGTAAATTGTCGGACATATATTCGATCTTAAAGTATTTTCCTCAAAAAATGTTTTGTTTACATGGCCTAAGCAAAATGAAGTTACATTAAACTTTTCTAATAGACTTCTTAACGCAACAATTTTGAAGCGTAATACTAAAGAAGAAAGTATGATAATGCTGTTTTGAGATAATTTTTTAATTGTGTAAATCCCAGGTACTGACGTTATTTTGCACTTTATATCACATTTATGTCAAATAGTATACAGAAATATAAACACGCTTTGTTACAAATATTTTTGATTAGTATACACTATACAGACCATAAATTAAGTACCTAAATTAATATGCACTGTAATTTTGAAACAGGAATCATCAAGCTTTAACTTTATAGCACATTCCATAAGCATCAGATGCAAGAGTTATTTTTACAGAATAATTTTCTCCCCGAAGAAGCAACACTATTTTCAAATTTTCTGATTCATACAAAATGAATAGAATTTAGCCGACTAAAATCGCCGCTGTAAATTTTGAGAAAATCTAACTTTTAATTTAACATAATTTTAAAGTTCAAATTGGAACGCACCGTTTGCGTTTTTTAACCTTACGTAAGATGCATGAATTGAATAATGATAATTGTTTTGATAATTTATTTGTTCTTTTCATTTCAGAACTACGTACCAGATTCATTAACTTGAAAGTATTTTTAAGTTAGTTTATTCCGAAGCGTATTAAGTTGTTGTTTTTAACGGGGTGTTTGATTATTTTGTTCTCTTCAATAAAGTTTAAGATGTGCAACTATAAACAATTTTATTTACTCCAAACAGTTCCAAATTCTTCAGTTGAGAAAATCTCATTCAGATCTTTTATTTCAATAATATTTTATATTCACAGTTTTGGCATTGAAGCAAATTTAATTCTTGCATTAGCCACAAGTGCAACTTTCTCAGAAAACAACAAACTGCAGTTCAAATAATTTCTAAGTTTATGCTACTTAATTACTGGATAAATTTCCCAATATTTCGAAAAGCAACGTTATCTACTGAGGACTGGCGCGTGTTTAACTGCAGCAAATGTAAGTTAAATTATCTGCTTTTAAAGTAATATTCATTTCAATTCCAGTAACATATAAAATATTCATTATTTTTAAGATTGCTGAATGATTGGATTTTAAAATTCTAAGCCAACATCTATCGGTCGAAGGGAAAGGTAAAAAAATCCTCTGTTTTTGCTTTTGCTAAGTAAAATAAGACGAACTCGCTTCGAAAGCTAAATTTATTCCGACATATTTTGCAACGTATTTATATGCACACACCGCCAAATTTCGTGCTTCTACGGGAAAGAATTCACATCCGATTAAATTACTCAAAGGAATATTTTAACAGAAGAGAGAATGGAAGCAAATGGAAACTGATTGAATTTTAAGAATCAAAACAATTGCTCAGGCAAAGGGTTAGCTAAATGCTTGAACATCAAATGGTAAAGATTGCGGTCGAAGCAACTTTATGGTAAGCTAGACTTGCAGGATATTTTAGGAGAATCACAACGTCCCGAGGAATAATTTTTGCGCTCCGTTAGTTAGGAAGCTTCAAGTCAGAGCTCAGCGATTTGTCAATCGCAGTTTGAGTTTAGAAGCTTTGATCACTGAACCGGCGGTAGTGTCTACCCTAATGACAGCGGAGTTGCAATTCGAATGTCCCTCCTTCCTGCTGTGTTCCGATTTTACCTCGGGAATTATCGATTCAGGGAATCTGAAGGGATTAAAATGTATTAAATGTAGTTCTTTCTACAGGTAGATAAATTACCCATTTGGAAGTTTTATTTCTTGCTTACTGAAAGAGAAAGAGCGACATTTGTTTAATGTTGATGAATAATAATGTCTAAATTGTTAGTGCAAATGAATTGTGAGAGATATCTTCCAAAAGTGGATAGCAAAATTGAAAATCTCATCACATGCAATCTTTCTTTCCTTCCTCTTTGCCGAAAACGGACCTTTTCAAATTTTGATTCTATATCACATATAAACCAAGTTCACCTCGTTAGTTCTTCTGATAACAATGTCTAAATTCAAATTACATAGCCAACAGCTAGCACTTCAGTTGTTGTCTTATTAATTTATAAAGAGACACAGCTATATTTTGAAAATTCAGGTTAAGCATCTCTCTCAGTTTAAGTAAAGCTAAGATTTAAAACAAAAATCGTTGTGCAATAAATTGAATTAAATCTTTATGGCACTAGTTTTTTTTTACTCTCCTGTAAAATTTTCACAGGTTTTTTTCTCATGTTCCCGCACTCTTAGATGTAGTATAAATCATAAAGATAAAGAAATGTTCTATGAAAAACTATGTTTTATTTTACCCAAATGTCTCAAGATATATTTTACATGTAAGATATAAAAGTAATTGTTTTAGTTTAGAAATGTCATTAGTAGAGTTTCCATAATGCTGTTAGATTACATTACTATGCTAAGACTACTAAGAGGATTATCATCCTGGGAAATGGCAGGTGTTGGTAAGCTATAAGCCAAGCTTTGCCTTATGCGATGGTAACAAGGCATGATGACTTTATCTTCCACATAGCCAGGAAAATAGTCCCAACGTTGTCGTTCGACTTAACAAAATATCTTTAAATAAGTTTTCGAATTATATCGCTATTGCTTAACAAACCGGGATACTGAAAAGGAATAAATGCACTTATTAATAAGCTAAATCTTTATTATTTCATTAGAATATCAAACTAACAAAATTTTAAATAACTTAATTTACAATATATTCAGTTGATAAAGTTTAGCATAGTTTATAATATATCGAGCTTGCAATAATGAACGTTTGCATCAATATTTAAATTGACAAGGCAAATTTATAACGCCGTAGATTACGTACCTTGGTGAAGAATTGTTCGGCTTTTCTTTTCAACTCAACACTCAACCGTTAGAAATCTGAACATCGGTTTAAAAGTTTTGATTTATAGTCTCTTATTGTGATGATGTATTTGCCTTTTACATACTATTTTGAGTAATGTAATTCGCCTTCAGACATTAAATGTTTAAAAATGTGTAAGGTTTATCCTAATTTTATAACAGTTAGTTTAAGTTTATGCATCTTTCCTATCCCTTCTAGCTTCAGCTTACAATTTCCTACCAGAATGTATTTTCAGAAACGCGGGTAATGCAAATGAGTAAGGATGGTATTTAAGTGGATGTTTCACTGACTTCGTTATAGAGCCCGAGTTCCCGACTAGCGCGCGTTTGCCTTTGGGTACCTCTCTCTAAGCTATTGCTACGCTCGACCGTACTTTAGTCCTTGATTAGCTTCGCCGACTTAATTGAGATTTAGGGGCCAACTGCTTAGAATCTTGATAGCTTCGGCTATATCTTTCAGTTAGCTTTAGTTAAGCTTAGTTAAGTTTAATTTCATATTAATTTGAGTTCATGCCCAAGTGGAGGCTTTGCTGTACGCTCGGAGTTAGGAGCTGATTGTGTCATATTTATTTTGAGAAATAAAGGATAGTTAACCCTTCTTGAGTCTTACGTCTCTATTCACACACTTAAGCGATTATTCGCTTACCAGTGTTAGGGGTTTCAAAGATTGAACTGTGAAATAAGACGCTGAAACCCCAAAAATGCTTTACCTTTTATTTGAAAATATTCTGAATAATGCGAGAAATAATATCCCTTAAAATATAGCTGGATAATAACAGCTTAGAAATCTTTATATATTTCTATAGATGCATGTATTTATTAAAACAGTTTCCAGAATTTAAAACGTATTGACCGGATAAAAACAATAATATGAAACTAAACAAAAATTGTTTCGTAAATCATACTAAAATAACTTAGATTATCCATTTTATCTGTCTGGAGAGTGAGGACAGATGCTTTTAAAACTTTGGTTCAGCCAGAAGTTATAACTGGTGTTTTAAATTATCATTGCTGCTGTCAATTACTTTAATTTGTACGACACTGATTTCTTTTTACCCTGCTAAAGCATATTTTTATTTCGAGACATTTTTTCTTCAATTCGAATTACTTTTAAAGACCTTATTTTGTACTGATCACTTATTTTTAGTTTAAAAAACCTTCCTTTCTCTTCTGATTTTAATTTCCTGCCAGAATGCAAATTTAAATGACGTATAAGCAAAATTTCAATGACTTCGGAAGTAGTATTTAAGTAGCAGAATTGAAGAGTTAGTAGTAGGTAGAAGAATTAGTTGCGAAGAGAATGGGTTTACGCCGAGAACGAGTTTTATGCTGCATGTTTGCCAAGTAGCTCTGTAGCTGTACATTTGTGCTAGGCATTTAATTTCAGATTATTTGATATTGTAGACTCGGCTTTGCTATGTGCAGCCGATAAATCTTATTTAGATTAAAGTAGGAGTTGAAATTTGATTCATTCTAATTGTACACACTATTTTATGTTTATAACGCCACAAATAATAGTTAGTTTGCGAGCATCGAGTGTGTATATTCTGTTCAGTTAGTTAAAATAAAAAGGTTGTTGAAACATTCGTCGGCAGTTATCTGTTTTTTCAAGATATAGCTAGAATTTGCTATCTCGTATTCAGTAGAGTCTACATTTTACGCTCCATAAACAAATAAGACTCTACATACCTATATTCCTTTATATTTATGAATTTTTGTAAATCATTATTTATTGGTTTTAATTTTTATGCAAAATTAATTGTCCGCAAAAAGTTCAGAAAATTGGTAAAATTATGAAGCTGCAGTTTGCTTCCTGATGACTCAATGATGATCATTATTTCTTTATTTTAGCGCTTCAGAATTATTTCATTTTTTAAATCTCCCGCCAACTTATATACGTACGTAAAGGAGGTAGTGATTTTGGTCCACAAATTCGATACTGAGTTTTCAATGAAAAAACTCGAATTACGCTCTCCGTAATATGTTTTTACTATTTTTATAATAATGTCTATCTATCAGTGTTTCTTTATGAATGACACGATTTTTTTCCACGAACGCTTTTATATGAAACTTCTAAAAGTTTTTATTTCAGTTTTCTACATACATGTAAAGAATTTATTAGATTTTGGATAAAACTGGACAACCGGAAGTGTTACTTCACTTGAAGCCCCCAAGAGCTTTTAATGGAAACCTGTATTAAAATACAATTCAAAGCTTTTCAATTTTAGTACCTAAGACTTTTAAACAAATGGGAACAACATATTATATTTTTGTTAAAAATGATAACGTGAATGTGAAACCTTACTTGAAGCTTTGAATTTCGTAAAAAAATATGTTATGAGATAATCCGAAGCTTCTCATATTTAGTATTTAAAATAGGTATGAGATTGAGAACACCGTATTATATTCATAAACATTAAATACATTCTTAGAAATTATGCTAAATACTACGAGAATATTTTCACTATGAAGAACAGCTCTCATTATGAAGCAATTAAATGTATTAGCTTCAATCCTCAGTTTTGTCTTTCGTTTTAATTTTGTGTCGAATCACTTTTCAGTAAAAGGATTCTGCTAACAAATATTATGGCCATCTATTGTTATTAAAGAAATAATATAGCAAATATAAATAATATTGTTACGGATTTTGTATTTATTTAGCTATTTTTATTAGAATTGTAATTAAAATTGTTTTATTTTCCCGTGCAACACAGCGCGTGACAAATTGTAAGAGAAAGCTGAGCCGGAAAAGTAAAAATAATAGAGAGCGTGCATTTACCGTTTAATAAATAGATATCTCGTAATTGTACTGTTTTGCTATCCAGAAAAACCGAGAAAATAGATTATACCAGAATATTCTCGGGCTTAATTAAAAAGCTTATAAAAGCCGGATTAAAACATCTCAGCTCATTTATTTTGCAGCGAATTCGCTGTGAGATCGAATTAGTTTCTCTTTATTTTGAATTGATTTCTGTTTAATGTTTTAGCAGTTCTAAATATTACTGCTGTGAGATATTGTGATATTGTACGAATATCTCTGAGGAAATATTTGAGCATTTTGTTCTATTTCTTGTGAAAAGAATAAATGTTATTACCTTTTTAACGACTTGTGCATTCAATCCATTACGAACACGTACGCACGCAACAATGTAGCGAATATTAAAAAATGCAAGATAACAATTAACACTGGTTTGAAAATTCTAAAGATAGGCTGATTTTAAAGATGTCGTTATTTTTCTGTTTAATTTTGTGTGGCGCAAGCGCGAAGAAAATTATATTTAATAAATAAAACTAAAATGACAGTTAAAAAAACATTTGGTTATTTTATTAGGAAAAATGAAGAGTAATATCATAAACGGAGAAAAGACTGAAAAAGAAATATATGACAAAACACTCTGTAGGTAATTCTGACATTTAACGTTCTGTCGGGAATGCTGCTGTTAAAAATTTTGTGATCTTGTCAAGTCATTTATTTGTGAATCCGAACCTTTTATAATCAAATGATATATCACGATCGATGTGATATTTTCAAACCAAAGCATTGGAACGGATGTGTACATGAGCGCGTTTAATTATGATTGCCCATTGTATGGGTGAACAGAATAGTAAAAAATAAAAACAGTGAGTAATTAAGAGTAGAGTAATAGAGTAGAATTAAGAGTAGAGCAATAGAGTAGAATTAAGAGTAGAGTAATAGAGTAATAGTAAATAGAGTGAGTAATAGAGTGAGTATATAGCATTGCTCAAATATAGGTGTTTTGGCACAAAATCGGTCTTTTTCTGAAATGGCATGCCAATGTTTTTTCCACGCACGAGTAATTTTTAAAAAATTAGTTTTCAAAAATTTAGCTCCTCAATGTTGGTAAATTCAATTTGGTATTGCACTTATTAATATCTCTTTTTTATGAAATGTATTTAATTCCTTCTTATACAGTTCGAAATTTAGGTTCATTCTAAATAAAATTCACCTATTTTTTATGATTTATTTTTTAAATTTGTATTTTTAAGTAACTTTGATAAATTTTTCGAAAACTAATTTGAATTATAACCTATAATAGTTTTACAATCATCTTAAAGTAGATGTATTTCTAAGCATACCTGCAAAATATTAGAGCTTTTTATTCAAAATATCCGAAGATATACATGAATGTATATATTGGCGCGTTTTGAAATTTGGCCTATTTGTTGAAAGCGATAAAAACGAAAATGTGGTTTACGCACTTTGTTAAAACTATTTGAAAGTAGGAACGATGTGACTTTTTTTCCGCTAATGCACAATGCAAAGGGAAGGAAAATAGGTTGTTATAAGTTAAAAAGTTCACCAAGTGAATTATTCTTGGCGCAAACTGAAAAAAATGCGCCAAAATAAATTTTAGAATTTCTCCGCAAATTTCGCGCCATATTTTACAAAATTTAATATTTAGACATAATTTGAGACGTAGAATCGAAATATGGAAAAAAAATATGTTATTTCAGAAAAAGTCCCATTTTGCGTCAAAATACCCTATATTTGAACAAAGCTGTATATAAATCTAATATATATCCCAAGCGGCGCTTTCGAGACATGCAAAACGCGACTCAGAAATTGAATTTCGTCAATCGGCTAAGTAGAACGGGAGATATAGAACTGTCCCTTTCTTTTTTCTTTTGCGCAGTGTACATATATACACATAGTATATACGTATTTACGAACTTTTACTGCTGCTTATGAAATGAGTTATTTATCTGAATCCTCACTGTGAATTTAGAAAGTGTAATAAATTTTGAACTCAACTGATTAATTATGAAATGTATCCAAAACATGCAGACAATACATGTTTCTCTGTAACACTCTACTCTGAAATTCAAATGCAAATTGTTACTGTGTTTCTGGAGTTATTGAATAGCTTTTTACAGCTTCGTGTGCTTCACGTACCCACACTACAGTCTTCAATAACTATAGTGATAAAATGAAAGCACCCATAAGAAACGGCTTAACGTTTTTATTAATTTACTTGCGACAATGAGCTGATAAGACAGATTATGCTAGTACATATTTCAGAAATAAACATGCATAATACAATACAACAATTTTTACTAATTTGCTAAATTTATTACCTGATCATCACATAAGTATTTACTCTAGATGAGAAAAGGATCATTTAATCTAATATAAAATCAAAGACAGAAAATAGAAGTTTTAGACCTTAACTTCTTCTTTTTAATGTTTTAGTGAAGACTACTTATCCTTTGAAACATTTTTCTTCTGCAGAAGAATGTTGTTGAGTAAATTGCAGGATTTTATGAGAAAAAAATAATTAATACATACGTCTCTTACATTTTATATCATGTTTTCTCATATTAATATTATATAAGATGGCATCGACGTTCAGACATTTAGGGTCACTATTAAGGAATAAGGAAAACGGACTTTTATTATAAAAAATAACATACACACTTCGTTTTACACGATACATTTTACGTCAACACGTTATTTTTACTAAGGAGTGTTTTGAATGGTTTCTTTTGATATATTGAAATACGGGCAATATTTTTAACCATTTTCTAGGAAAAAATATTAAACAAACATTTTGATTCCATATTAAAATTCCTTTACCACTTTATGAACAATTACAGGTAAATTTAATTGAGACTGAGCTTTTGGTGGATCTTTTTATCTGTAATATTCACACTTTAACCCACTCTTTTTATTTTTGTCAAATTATTAATATTTGTAAATAAAGACATTTCCGGACAGCGCAGTTTAGAAATATCTCAAAACTGATTAAAATATTCAGTGTGAAAAGAATCAAAATATAAACATTACACAGCAATCTAGCGATTTCCAATAAAAGGGGAAATGATGTATATATACGTATAAAGCCAACGAGTTAAAAACATCCTTTCGAGTGTTTACTCTCTCTAATCTCTGTTATATATGTTTGGAATAAGAATTTCTCACGAATGCAAAGTATTGATGTTTAGGTGACTTGAGTTCAAGAATGACATAACTAACAAATAAAAGAGAGAAGTTCTTACATGGAAACAAATGTTCTTTGCTGCAAGAAATATGATGAATGGTCATTACTCGCCTGGGTCGACTTAAAACTCTTTTCTCGTGCACAACACAATATCGTGACTTCGAAGTCCAACGATTTATCCTCATTCGAATATCCGATATCTATCTTCCACTTTTCTGACAAGGAGATGATTCTTTGCCCTGCAATGAATTACTATCCGTTTCAGGATTTCGGATATTGAGTGAGGATAAGATCCAGTTAGCAAGTACACTATTGTTGAACTTCATTTCTCTCTCGTTTTTGCTTATCGGGTTTTTAGAGCGTAACACCAAATGCTATACAGATTTTGCGTTGTTTCCAAATTGGTATCCATTATGCTTGAAGTGTGGAAAAATTTACAATGGCTTTCAGGAGTGGAAAATGAATTGTGCTCTTATTTTCTCTTACCTTAATATCTATACTCTTTTTTTCAGGTTCCTGTAAGCACTGAATATTTTTATCGCCATGTAAGGTTGTATTTTATTTCCCTAACAGTTCATTTTGATTTTGGAAACAACTTTCCTTTACTTCCTAATTTTCCTACCTACGCTTTCCTCCCAGAACGAGTTCCCAGTTTCACGCTTTATGTAAAATACTGTATAAACTAGTATTTAAGCTGAGGTCTCAGCTACTTTAGACACAGCGTTATATGCCTTTAAGCCACGTTGTCATTGCTAGTTAAAGCTTACTATTTTACGGTTTTATTTTCGTTGAATGCATGAGAGATATGGAAGCGTGAAAATCATCGTTTGTTTTCTTTGCAACGAAAAAATTTAGCTGCAGTGTTCTGCAGATGGCTTACTGTTTCATGGAATAATAAAATTATAAAATCTTTCAAAGATGCTGTTAATATCAAAAGCAATCTTAAGTGCTTAGATTATACAAATAGCCGAGTTCATGAATTTAGTGCAAAAACCAAAACACGAAGATCTCGATCCAGCTGTAAAGGCACTGTGTGCTAGTAAGTATATTATTATTGCAATTTTGTTGCATTCTATTTTTTTCACATTGCAGAAAATATTTCCATTGCAAATGTTATGCTATTTCCATGTTAATGTCCATGTCATTTTAATATTCATTTGCCTCAATTTACGGTCGTGAATACTGATTGCTTGTTAGTCTGCGCCGATAGCATATAAACATTTTGTACCGAGCCATGCGCATAGGGAAAATCTGTATTTATGATTGGACATAGTTCAGATGACATCGTTTTCTCTTGGCGTAATGATGTTTAGGCGGGATTCTTACGGTTTTATTTTTCATTGAATGACGCGCATGAGAGATATGGAAGCATGAAAATTATTGTTTGTTTTCTTTGCAGCGAAAAAATTTAGCTGCAGCGTTCTGTAGATAGCTTACTGTTTCATGGAATAATAAAATTATAAAATCCTTCAAAGATGTTGTTGATATTAGAAGCAATCTTAAGCGCTTAGATTTATAAATAGCCGAGTTCGTTAATTTAGTACAAAAACCAAAACACGGCGATCTCGATCCAGCTGTAAAGGCACTGTGTGCTAGTAAGTATATTATTATTGCAATTTTGTTGCATTCTATTTTTTTCACATTGCGGAAAATATTTCCATCGCAAATGTTATGCTATTTCCATGTTAATGTCCATGTCATTTTAATATTCATTTGCCTCAAATGAAATTAAAATGTGCATTCAGTATCATCGCTGAATTTAATGAACGTCTATAAGAAAAGAAACTCCTATCTCTGACATACATATTTTCATGCAACGGTACAAAATGTGTTACACATTAAAAAATGAGCAGTATTCGTAAAGTATTATTATTCAATTTAAAATACACATCTCTTTTTCTCTATTACAAATCTATATTAGTCAAACTTGAAGAATAAATTTTACTTTTTCAGACTGATTATAAATATTGTGAATTTATTGTGTACTTGTGTAATGTTAGCTTCCAACGCCGGTTTTGCTACTTCCGTAAACTGACGTGTCTCATGCTTTCGCAGATTGCATCAGCAGAGAATGGTTATACTATAATGAACATGAAACAATAAATTAATAATACCAACACCTCTCATATGAAGGGTTGTAAATTAAGAATACATTTATTAAAAATCTCTGCACTTAATACACATTTACGAAGTTAGCACGAGAAGAAATACTTTTTCTCTCTCAAAGGGGGAGGGAAACTACATTTTTTATATTAAATTTACCCACTACAGTGTTGTAAGAAGTGTAATCTTATAGCAATAAAAATACAACCCACGTAATAATATTTTCGGTACTACTATCAAAATGTAAACAAACGGTATGGAGGTGTACCCTCGAGCTGAAACAAAGTCAAGGCGTTCCTAAGCCTAGAGGAAATGATGTCATCGGAAGCCTTATCCAATCATAAGGAGGGATTTTTTCCCTATGTGCGTGGTGCGGTACAGAGTGTTTATATATGCACGCCGGTAATAGTAGCCAAAGAGACAACTACACATTAAATAACTCTATGCAGTTTCGAGTTTCGGCTGCTTTAGTTTTACATTTTCTGGTTTAAAGCCGACTTCCTGTACGCCCAAGTGGGGCCACCTGTGAATATATTCGAATTAAAATAAATGGGTAATTTAACAGTTCTTCTGTTGTTGTTACTGATACAAATGAACTTAGCGAATAGTCGCTTCACAGTTCTACGAGATTCTAGCAGTCGAATAACTTTAGTGTGGCTAGAACACTACAGCTCGTCTAAATTTTGTATCCTTTGTACCGGCTTACCTGAACTTTTTTTCATTTTTTCTCAATAAATATATGTTAAATTTAATTTTAGATTTTTCTCTTCTTTTTTACTCAATAAAAGTCTCCCATGCAATTTTAGTAGCAAACAAAGTAAAAGTACAAAAACGTAGGCACAAGCAGTGATCGATGCAGAATCTAGAAAAGCGAAACGCTTTATATGAGATTTTCATTACGATTTATTATTTAAACGTTTCAAAAAATATTTGCTACTACTATATTAGAATTATTTCCTTTCATTATTTCTTCTCAAATTTTTCATGTTTATATTGCTGATCTTTGAAGTCATGTGAGGTAATCGGAGAATAAATGCTCTTTTTCCCAAAAGCTAGTAATTGAAATTAAATTAAAGAAAGTGACAGAATTTTTTTAAAAAAATTATATATGAGATGCCAATAAGACGAATGAATCCTGTGTTCTGTAAAAAGATACTCTGCTGTTTTAAAAGAACTTATCCGTAAATGAAATTTATTTCCAAAATTTCGACCAGTGTTAATTCGTAATTTCCATCCAGCATACTTTAATAACATATTTCAGTTAACAACAGTAACTTATAGGAAAAGTACTAAAAAAATGCAAGTTGGAAACATCAGATTACATTTCACTGCCTCAAAGAAGAGTTCATCATTAAAAATCTTAAAAATTAAATAATCGTACAAATATTTTGCTTATCTTTTTAAATAAAAGATACACTGTTGCAACAAACTCATGAAACTAGATCGTTACTGCTGAATAAAATTAAAGCTGATTTGGTAAACAATTTTAATTTTAAAATTTACGACGTTTGTTTCTGCATATAGGAAAGTATCAAAATATTAAAAAGTATGCCATCGTTTGAACAAAATTATAAAAAAAATACCCAGAATCTTGCAATCTATTATTAAGTATTACGTTTCAATCTGGATGCGACGATAGCGTGCACAAAAAGTACAGCTGAAAATTTTTGCGATGGATCAAATAGAGATTGACAGAAACGCACATTATTAAAACTTATGGCTAAAAGGTAACATTTAAAAAACACATTTTTAAGAAGCTCAGAGAAAATTAAATTTTGAATCATTAAATTATGCATTATTCAACAATATATTATAATGCTGAAGATAAAGGAAAACTTTTATGTATCGCCGATAACAATACCACATATTTCTAGTGAACACGATTTTATCACAAAGTGAGAAATAAATAAGCCCCGAAGAAGTTTTTCGTTTTAAAAATGCTTTAAATCAGATTTGGTAAATCTTTGTAAAGATTATAATAATAATTTAAAACTATAAATTTAGTTATATCTAGACATAAAGCACTAATACGCTTTTAAGGCGATATAGTTGTAAATCTGTATGATTTTATGTGAATCTTAAATCTTTAATTTTATGCGATATAAGGCCTTTTCTCTCTCCTCCAACATGCCTTCATGGTGTAACGGTAGCACACTCGGCGCGTATTCGAGAGTTCCAGGTTTGAGTCCCGGCGAGGGCTTTGTCATTTCTCACATTTCCTGATTTCGAAAAAATTCTAATTGGCTCTTCAGTGGTGCCCGAACTAAAAGTTGGTGGACGATAATTCGTCACAACCAGGATTTGCCGATTGGGTCTCCCCTCATCTCAGTCGCCCTTTAAAAGGGGGCATATGTAGTGTATTTTCTCTCTCCTCCAACAGGCCTTCGTGATGTAAAGGTAGCACACTCGGCGCGTATTCGAGAAGTCCAGATTTGAGTCCCGGCGAAGGCACTGCCGATTTTTCACGTCTCCTGCTTCAAAATAACCTAATGATTTTACAGTGACAATACGAAAAATAAGGAAAAGTTTCGAATTAATTCATGGAAGTCGTTTGCATTTTTAACATTTAACTTTCATTAGATTACTTACAGTTGTAAAAAGGTTTTTAAACCCATCTTGCAAATTTGCATACATGTAGATGAAGAACTGGTAAAGTTTATTACCAGATTTAGATTTTTAACTATTATCATTAGCAACACGTTTTCAAACAGCATACACTCCCTTCTGAATTGTCTTCTCAATACAGCGGGTTTAAAAAAAAAACATTTAGGCGATAAAAATACGTTTAGAAGCAGTTGACAAGGAAAAATATTACTAATAGTATTTCTCAAGATCGTATCTATGTAAAATATTCCTAGAAAAACGCGAACGAAAGCCAAACGTGTTGGAAGTGCCAGCTTTCAGAAAATTTAGAACTCATTTTTGGCTTACGCGACCTATTTCATTTTCGTTTCCACGAGGTGGTTTAAAAAATGGTTCCTCGTTCGAGTAAAGGTAGGGCTATGCGTATAAATAAGGAGAAAACCTTTCTAAATCAAAAGCAACAGCAAGAAGGAAAAAATTAACGCTACTGTCAAACAAACGACTCCACGCACTTCTTTTCATTGTTGTTTTTTTACCTCTTTTATGCGCGTTATTTTCCTTCCACAATTTACTGGGCTTATGTTGCAGAGCTTGCAATTCCAGGGAAGAATTTACATATTCTGCGGCTGGAAATTCCACTCATGTATGACTCAAAGAAAAGATTTCAAAGGTAGAGTGCCTCATTTGTTGCAGAGGAATCACGTACGTACCGTGAGGACGCCAAATCGCGTAACCGATCGTAAAGTTTCTTACTGGTTCTATCCTGCTACGTGTTTCGCAGATCAAAGAGAATATTCGACGAGTTAGAGAAAGAGCCCCTTTTTTCTTCTCTTCTTTTTTTCTTCTCGGACTGCCACTAGAGTTTCGACAATTTAATGAGTACATATGGGAGCCGAGACGAGTTTAAATCCCATGTATTGGACTGTAAATACCGCTTAACAGATTTTAAAATGTTTTTTATCTTTGGGTAACGGTAGGGGGTTTCTTTATTCTTGCTTATGCTCGGAGAGGGCGCGAGGTATTTAGGAGTTAATTTCGGGTAACTACTTAAATTATGTAGGTAGGGAATAATTTTGACTACTTTTCCACCAGTCTAAGAAGCTGAGTGTCAAATTTGCGACCACACACATACAGCAGCATTCAGTAGGATCAATCACAATAAACTATCGCAACACCCTTTCACGCATTTTATTTGATATGGCTATTAATATTGCGCTTCGATTAAACGTGGAACGCAATTCATTCCTTACATTGTTTATCTTATTCATTGCCCCGTGAAGAAAGTATACAGGCAGACTTTGGCTATGACTGTTGCAAAGTATATGCAAGTATTGACTTAAACTCGTAAATGTATTCACATGAAACTCGTATTTTGAAAGGTTCTGAAATGTATTAAAAGTACGTTAATTCAGTGTATTAGTGAACTGAAAGTATGTGAAAAGTGAGCGTGCATAAAGTTAAAACTTGAAAGGAGAAAACTTTTCAGTATCAAACTATGAATTAATAATTACTTCACAAGCACACATTATTAAATAACATAAATAAATTAAATTATGCTTATACAGATTTTTAGAAATGGATAAGATGTCGGGAAGATATTTTATGAAGAATGTCAAAATAGTATAAAGAGACTAAAGAGCTACTTATTTTATGGTTTAATTTAAAAAGGCTGAAATTTTTTTTAGCTTAGTTCGCTAGCTTCCCGACATAGAAGATGTGATCCACAGAAATATGGAGGATGCTAGATCTGGAAGAATTTTATCTTCTTTCCCATTCGTTAATTAATTCTTTGTTAAAGTATAGTACAGTTATTCGTAGGAATAAGATGAAACCCACTTTAGGAATGGCTATAGCGTTTAAATCATTATTCAGATGTCCTGTAAACACAGTTTTTTTTTAGACGGATACATGTAAGTGTGTGTTTCTTGATAGATATTATTATTCTAAGTACAAAATTAAAAATGATATTAGTATTTTTATATGCAATTTTTAATTATTTCGAAATCATAACTTTCTTCAAACTACTGCTTAGAGTCAAAGTTCAGTTTCAAAAGGTAAATTAATTTACAAGATAAGCGGAAAAATACTCAACAGATTTTCGCTACTTCATATTCAAAATAGTAAATAAACTCTATATATCATTTCAAAGAGAAAATTATGTGCAGTTTTAAGAAAAAAAATATTTAAAGACCCTCTCTGCATGACAATAGTTTTACTGATGTAAATTCAAAGAGACGGAAAATATAGCAACGACGTTTTACTCCGGGTGATGAAATTATTCTTGTACGGCAAAGCACGCAAGGCGTATCCGCCTAAGAGAGAGATATCTACGTGGAGAAATCTTTAAGAGAAACTGTCTCGTGTTCACATGATAGAAACCATGAAAACCAACAATGTAGCCAGCCTGTTCGCCTGGGCTCGAATCCCGGTAGAACTACCAACGCTATTAACCACTCGACCACTGATGAAGCTAGTTTTGTAGTGCTCTGGCAAGACAGCAGTAACGATTGGGACGACGGATAAGTGTGAGGTTCTTTTCCAAGACAATGAAACGGTTACAAAATATAATAATAATATTATTATTATTATTATAATGATTAATATTACTGATAGCAGTTTCTTAATGCACGTAACTTTTCATACATTACTGTCATAAAGAATAGTAGTCAAATATAGACGGTAAACTCAAGCTAGGGTATTCTAGTACGGCAAAGCACGCAAGGGGTATCCGCCTAAGAGGAGAAATATCTACGTAGAGAAATCTTTAAGAGAAACTGGCTCTTGTTCACATGATAGAAACCATGAAAACCAACAATGCAGCCAGCGCTGTTTGCCTAGGCTCGAATCCGGGTGTAACTACTAACGCTGTTAACTACTCGACCACTGATGAAGCTAGTTTTGTAGTGCTCTGTTGAAAAGTAGCTTTTGTGAAGAGCTTCACTTAAGCCCCCTCCATATCTACATTAATTTGAACTATATTTTAAACTTTAAAATCTATGGGTATTAATAATTTGCCGAAATATATACTCATAACGGCATATCGAGTTTCATATGCTTATAGCCATGTATTTAATTTCTGTTTTTTAATTTCTGTCGAGTTTCATATGCTTATAGCCATGTTCTGTCTGCAAAGCTGTTTACAAAAATAATTTGAATTATCTATAACTATGATCCTGAGATAATCTTTGTGTATTAGAATAGAAAGTATTCCTAAATATTCGCTAAGTATATATATATATATATATATATATATATATATATATATATCGCAGTGCCTTAAACTATAAGTACCTTAAACATACCTTACACTAGACCTCTGATGAAAATAATTTGTCCACGTTTGATTACGGAGTTGTTGTAATCCGTAAACAGTTAGCAACAGAATGTAAGAGATTTCATATTGTAATTTTTTATAACTGATTACGGATACAGTTTTAATATAGTTTATTTTGTTTCCTTTTCCAGTCACTGGTACGCAATAATGTTATAAATTATCGAAAGTCCTCTCAGATTCCACGGCGGTTTCACAGACATTATTTTTTGTTTCTTTGATTTTTTCTCATATAGGTTGGCATTTATAAATGTCTTAGCATCTCACAAGCTATATCGTACCAGCTTGTGTTATTTATATTGTACTAAGTCTTACAAAGGATGGAGTACCTAAACTCGATGAACACAAAAGTAAAATATTTGATTGCAACTACTAGCAAAATGCGCTGGCGACGTGGAATATTTTGGGATAAATAGGTAGCTCTAAAAGAGGACAACTCTTAGGTTATCACCCTTCATATTTTCAAGTGGCAGAATTATTTATATTATAAAGAATTCGATTCCCTTTACTTCCCATGTAAGGAAAAAAAAGCATAGATTCAGTGTCTTAACCCTGTTTAAACTTGTAGAGACGTTAGGTATTTTTGACGCGGTGGACATGAAAAATGAGCAATGCCCTTGCCGATACTCGAACCTGGATCTTTTGAACATGCGCTGAGTGCACTAACCATTAAGCCACGAAGGGATGCAGAAAAGAGGATGAAAATACCTTACAAACTGAACCAGAAAACTAGACGTCATTCTAACGAGTAAGTTACATGTGAATTTAACGAGAAAACTCTAAGTTGATTCTATAAGAAGACTATAAAAAATGTTTGAAGGCAGAGTTAAACAGTAGAACATCTTTCAGGTTTCCATCATAATTTTTCTATTACACAAATTCGAATTTAATTTTTTATATCATAACTCGCACTGATTATACTATGCATAAGGAACTCTAATGCAAGTTATTAGAAACATGAATTACAACCAGGGAATAGGTATATTATTGAGTCACCCCGCAAATAATGTGTTTACCCCCCAACTGAACTAAAAATAGGAGACTGAAGGGAAAAAGATCTGCATCAACTTACTATAATAATATAATAATTTTACCTTATTCTTATTCATAGCACAATTTTGAAGAGTGCAGTTCTTTCTGATAGTTATTTTTCAGAGCTAAATGGAAGCGACAAAGAAACATATTCTGCAGATTTTGAATAAATATTTAGAGGAATATGAATATAGTACATGAGGATCAGATAAAAAGTGTAAACCATTGTCAACGGTGTTCCAGAAAATGCGAACCAGACTGCAGCCTAGAAGACAAACCTCTTCTTGGAATATCTTTAGAGCTCGACAAGGATATCCTACAAATTTTGATGAAATGAAATTCCATCGTAACTACTAAGAACTAGCAGAGGATTAAGTAGAATGCATTTCGGATTAAAAAAGAACTTTGTTCATTTTAACTTTGAAAAAGTATAAAAAAAATTCATAATTTTTGGGATGACCTAATATATATATATATTTCCTACCCTTACGCATAAATTTCTAGATGTTCAAACATACAGATGCATATGTAAGTTTCTTGAAAAATATAATATAGAGAGAGAATTTGACCTTTTTTGGTAGCATAAACTAGCACCAAACTTTACAGCGAATTATCTCTGTGTCTGAAGTTTACCACAGATACTTGAAGAGATTAAAATAACCATTTTATTAAATCAGAATTTGAACATATAATGTATGTTTGCTTACAAAAATATCCGCCACTTGTGGCGATGTAATTTATTGTATGTGACGGTTAAATTCAAGTGTCAAACTAAGAATAGTAGTCAAAGACTACACAATTATCTTAAATTCTAAATTGCCTCAAAACTTCTCATCGGAGTATCAATTAAATATCGGCAACAATAATGCAAAGCCGAAGAATTACAATCTTATTAGAGCTGGCGAAACCTAGTAACGAGGCCTAGAGAGGCAGAAACACGCTTCGTCTTACAATCCGAAACCTTCTACTTTAATACTGTCTGATTGACTGACATTTCTAGTGCGGAAACAAGAAAGGGGAAGTTATAATAAAGGTCTAAATCATAATAATGATTATAAAAATGTGATTAATGAATAAAGTTTTAAACAAAAAACATTAATCGCTGTTCACAATAGACAAAATCTTGAAATAACTATATGAAAAAATTTCCATGACTGCTCTCCAACATTCAACAGCCAAGTGAAAACGTATCAGCCAGGAACTGTTATCCAAAACTGACATAAATCTGCAAAGAACAACAGGAAAATAGTGAGTAATTTATTGGGATTTAATAAAACAGCCTGAGGGAAAAAATAAAAGAGGCGTATGTAGTAGTCCTGCGAACAACACTCTAAACGACTGCTTGCGAACGAGCGAGCATTGGGAAAAGAAATCTGTTCGCGGTCAGATGAGCTTCGAATTTCTTTCATTACTCATGCTTAAATTTAAACACAGCCACCGACGTGTCTTGACCCCTGACTTGGAAAATTTCCGCTTTACACTTCTGAAATATGACATGTAATGCGAAAAGCCACGCTGGCAAAATTTCGGGCGATCGCATTTCCATCTCCCCCTCATTTCCAATATTTGTCAGGGGCTTGCCACATATTACCAAACATGTGTTGAAAGTGAAATATGTATCTTGTCACAGCTGGCAATTTTGGTTAGACACCTTTTTGCTTAGAGAAACTTCAAATACAAAGTGCTAAAAAATTATGAACTTCAGTATGATTAAAGATTAGCATCTTTTGTTCATTCCAACAAAACGAGAAGAGTACATTTTATAAAAGAATTAGGAGTATTATTATTTAAAGAAGGCACACACTGACATTAACATAAAACAGAACTATTTAGTTACTCAAGATACCATACAATGCCTAATTTATTTTTCTTTTCTTTTTTCAATTCTATATCATAT
>KK114176.1:819328-866208 GCA_000611955.2 Stegodyphus mimosarum | reverse complement strand
ACCTTTAGAGTTTACCAAAAAAGTAGAAAGAAAACTGTGTATTTTACGGAGAGTTCATCTCCGTTTCAAGCATTTGCAAATCAGTTTAAACAGATTCAAATTAAGGAATTCATCTAATTAAATTATTTGTTTAAATTCTTTTTCTTGACACTGTTTTTTTAACTGCAACACAACGTCTTTCTGATGTTTGTACGATTAAGACATTTGAAGATAAGGATTAAAAGATAGTAAAGTTTAAAAAATTAGACTGAAAAATCAGAGCAATTCTCTTAAACTTCGAAGGAAATGAAAATTACTGTTCAAAGGTATCATTTTCTAAATACTTCATAACAAGCCTATAAATAAAGAATTAACTAAAAGAATAACAAAAATATTTTTATGCGTTAACAACCAAATTGGGCATTCCCTTTTTTATTATTACGTGAAAGACATTTTTTTTTAATTTTAAAATAAATCGCCTTTTTATAAGCAATAAAAAATTCCTGAATAAAAGGTAAATTTTAACTACTTTTACCAAGTAATACTCACACTTAAATAAAATTCTCACTTAACCTACCTTCCTTACCAAAATTTGAAAGAAGAGTCTAATCTGATTTCACACTATAGTCTGGAAATTCAAACTTTCTGCACTTTTGATTAACAAAAATTTCCCGTAATTACTATTACACCATTTTCACCAACTGAACTGTAACTGGTAATTATTCTCATTGTGTTTCAAATTCTTTTCATTGGCCTTCCTTGGCCTTAAATTAGGGTCTTATTACATCATCAAATCAATATACATCAGAACCGAACTCCTTACTCGATTTATAACAAAACTTTAGTTATAACATATAGTATAAAAATTATTACAGCTTACGACATGATTATTTATACCATTTGGAGCAAGAAACAATATTAACAAAATTAAAAATAATTACTTTAATTAAAATCTTATTTCCGATATTGAACCAATAGTTACAGTCTTCGCAATACATTTTCATTTATTTCACATTTATTTCAACAACATTATGCAAAGAATATTTTATTTTCCTCTTTTTGATGACACCCAGACAAAATTTCAGAACAGAAGGCCATCGATGTCATGAATTTTGATTCATGCAGCATATTACAAATTTAGTATTATGAAGTATTATTTAAAAATAAGTAATGATACAGTAATTTTGCTATTTCATGTAGGATTTAGGGCAACAGCAATGCAATTTGATACACAGCATTATTCAAGGAAAGGCTTCTGAAACTTTTTTACTGCCGACTCCCTTTGCCCGAGCAAGTGTTTTACGACCTTCAATGTCAAGCTGTATAATAAGCTAAAATACGAATTAAAACTTTTGTTGACAGTAAATAATAAAGAAAATTCATTCGAAAATGCTTCTCTGATATACACATAAATGTATTTTTATATAAAGACTCAGATCTTGCATGAATATTTGGTACTAGACGACGCAAAGCTTCTTTAATATTTTGCATTATATATATGTATATATTGGTCATCCGTAAAGATCTATGGTTTTTACAATTAAAGTGCATTTTCTTCTAATTATTTTATTACAGCAGATAAATAGATGACTTTGACCGAAGCAAATGTTTAAATACAATCTTTCCTACTCCCCTTTTGTGATTCTAGCATGTGTATTGTGGCATAATTTTTGTTTCAGTGCAGTGCTATGAATGGAGAACCCAGGAGTTCATTTTCTTCATATTATACTCTTTTATTTTAAAAAAGAAAAAATAAGGTTAGTCAGATTGCTTGTAAAATGTGTGCTATATGTGAAAAAAAAAGCTGTTTTGAATGACATAGTTCAAAGGTAGTTTGAGACGTTTTAAGTATGGAAATTACAACCTTGAAGATGACGCCCGCTCTGGACGACCATCTTCTGCACCTAATGACCAATTAAAGTAAGCTATCGTTGAAACTCCACTCTAGACAGTTCAAGAACTATCAAGCAGACTAAATATTAAAAACAATACAGTACATGACACAATTAAGAAGATTTGGTATATAAACTCCTTCCATGCATGGGGACTCCATGTTTTAAAACAGCAAAATATGCTTGCTCTAGTTTTGGCTTGGGATTGTTGGCTGAAAAAAAATAAAGCTCTTTTTTTTTTAAACTGATCATTGCTGGAGATGAAAGGTGGATACGATGCAGTAATGTTGCAAGGAAAATGTCACGGGTTAAGCTAAAATAACCTCCTTTAGTAACACCAAGAGGGGACTTTTACATAATCAGACTACAAAGGAATTGCATACTGTAAATTATTGTCACCACATCAGAGTATAAATTCGGAAAAGTACTGTTCCCAAATGGCAATTTTAAAAGCAGAAATAGAAATGAAGTGCCAAGAACTGCACATTTAATTAAGCTAGGATAACACCCCCAAACAAGTATTAATTTTGAAGTCAAACACCAAAACAACTAATTTTTGTTGCTTAACTTCAAAATTAACTGCACATTTGTCAAAATGTTGCCTTTTTGATGACAATTCTTAAACTCACAATTCAGTGAATGTCAAACAAAGACTTACTGAATACGGCTAGGGGAATGTTTTAGGTCCCCTTACATTCACTAGAGCTTACCCGCTTCAAACAGCCCGTCAATAACTTCTTTATGAAAAAAAAAAACCTAATAATTGTGTTAAAAAAGGAATTTTCCAGCTGCTGAAGAGGTAGATACAACTCATAGGATAAAATGGTGCTGATGTGGTTCCATGAAATTTTATGTTTTTATACTGTTTCATTTGTACTTGTCATCAAAAACCCGCAGAATTTTTCGGATGACCTAATATATAAACGTAAACGTTCAAAATGCCACTTCAATGTAAAATGTTCGAAGTATGTATAAGGCCATTTTACAAAACGATATATTTTTTTAAACTCGTGTTTAAACCTGTGTCTTGTGATAACTGGTTAAATTCTTCTAGAGCGTTTAATGGTAAATAACTGCTATTAGACATTTCAATTGAATACGGTGCAGAGTACTTAAGTTATTTTTTGAAAGCAATGGAAATGAAAAACGAGCAAAGCCTTCGCCGGGAATCGAACCACGGACCTCTCAGCTACGCGTTGAGCGTGCTGACCACTACACCACGAAAGCATGCGAAGAAGGCGGGAGAAATACCTTATAATGATTTATGAACCTAATTTTCAACATCAAAATCTGAAAGGAAATATTTTTGAAATTGTATCTGCAGTCACTTCAAAAAATTAATTGAAACTTTTAAATTACGTCTTTAGAAAGGATATTTTCAGTTGTAAGTGTGCCTATAGTTGTTAACATATCTAAAAGTACATTTTTTCTCTCTATTTTTCCATATGTTTATTTTTTAACAAAACTTTTAGTTTTATATCTTAACATAAATATGCGGGAATTATTTCCTTGAATTCATTGAACTTTTCAAAAGTTTCTGACATAAAACACTTTTAGAAGCAATAATTCATTGCAAAGAAACTCAGAAAGCCAGATTTCTGCTCAGTTAAAGTGTAACACCTTCAACTTCAAGTTGTCATAAGCTGTATGGACATTGTCCTCCTTGATACCCATCGTACTTTTGCATGTAGCAATAAGGTTTGATAATCGTAATTCACATATTTGCAAAATGTTTGAAATTGGATGACTGTTAACGATTCGGTACTGACTTTAATAGTATTTCAAAGCACAACATATTTCAGTCATTGATCTTGAAGTACATTGTCCTCAAAGTGCATCTCTGCTCATAAAAATCAACGTTTGTATGGGTACGGATGGATGTCCGTTAATGATGAGATCTGAAAACTAATGTATTTTCTCATTAAATATATCATTTATAATTAATTTTATCATTCACTAAGAAAACTTAGTAATATATATCGTTGTATCTGAATTAGACACCATGATGGAAACTGTAGTAAATGTAGAGAATATTTTTCACATCACAAGAACTAAGAGTGAAAATTTAGAAACTTGTTTGAAGAATCCAACAGTAGTTAAGCAACATTCTGTTGCATTGCTTGGTGCAGTGGTTGAGGATTAAATTCTGGATCGATTTTTTTTCCCTTTCCTGCGAAATTATATTTTTACAAGAAAATAAAATTTTAAAGCGAACTAAAAAAAGACGGTTGATAATGTTTCACAAACTTTCTGCGTAATATCAAGGAAAAATTAATGGTTTACAGGATCAAAATTAAATTATTTCGCAGACGGCAATTAATTATTTTTTTAACAGAAACTAATCATTTATAACGAGGAAATACAAAAACAAATAGCTGCATAATTTTCTAACCATAATTATAAGAGCTGAACAAGATGATATCCAAATACCATCAGTAAACTATGAAGTAATTTTAAACTATTTAGCTGTTTAATACAAGAAATTTTAGAGTAGATTTTAAGATTTAAGAAATATTAAGAATTGTCGCTTGCTTGCAGAAAATCCTTGGTATGTAGAAAATAAAAAACACAATGCATTTGAACACGGTTGCTCATTGTAAAACGCTGCTTCAGCTCCGAAACGATACAAATCTTGAGGTTATTTTTAAAGTAAAGAGAGAACAAATGCAACTGTCTAAAAACGCAAGACTGTACAAAAATGTGCACTAAGTTGCTAACGTTTTTAGCATAAACATCTTTGAGAATTAGTTCTAAACCTTGTCAGGACTGAGTGTTCTGTGCATACTTTTGGCGAACATGGTCTTAACAAAGTCCTGATCTTGAACAGTGAGCTGAATACAGCTATGTTCTGTGGTAGAATAACTGCACGCAGGGAGGGTTTTAAAATGACCCTTTTATTAAACGACTATTTACAGCCACTTCCCAACTCGGAAGGGATAATAGAAAATAATGACCGCACTTGGGTCTAAACTGAACAATCAAATAATTTAAAATAAAGTGAGTGGAAATTAAGTAGTCGTTGCTCACAGAGCTATAAACGCGAGGTTGCCCTCTATGCTAAACTATTAATGGTGCGTAGCAAGATTTAGCTAATACTAACGCACTTAGATTTCTTCAATAAGTAATAGCGTAACAGCGCTAAGGCTTAGAACTTAAATACTAGCTAGTCAGGCGAACGTCGAACAGAGCCGCAGTGATCTGAGACTAAAAGCTCTCTCACACCGAGAAGTTCCTCGCTAACCCTTAAATACAAAACTTGGCTCCACTTCAAATTAGCATAAAGCTGAAACGCGCGCTCATTCTAACGGACAAACTGACAAAATGACGTAAACTTTTAAATAAACATTTCGAGAAGATAGAGTTAAATCTTATTTTTTTACTTTAAAATACGAGATATTTTATACTACTTTGAGCCTACGTAATGCAAGAAATACAAAAATAAGCCTGAAATAATAAAAACAAAGAAAGACGAGTATGGAAGCACTAGTTAATGGGGCTATGGTGACCAGGTCGCATTTGGTGAATTGGAACAAGCATTAATTATTACAAGCACTTAATTATTTAATTTAATTCACAGATGTACTATAATCAGTATTATTTTTAAAGTGTTTTTAAATTTATTTTTGATTGTCGTACATAAATTTTTTAGTTTACTAAAATTTCTGCAACTTCCAAACTTAGTTACTACTTTGACAAGTCCTGATTTAGAGGAAGCCTAACTGAAAGACTAAGGACTTTCCCAGATTAGATTCTTAAACTTGCAAACATTTATAATATTCTTTAACTTTTACCAGAACTTACAGAAAACAGAAAGCTTTGCTCAAATTAAACGTGTTAGTTAAAATCAAGAGAATATTAAATAAGCAAAGTAAAATTGTTTAATAAAATATAAATTATAATTCACTAAGTGGAATGCATACATAAAATACACTGTCAGCTTTCGTGCTTTGAATAAAATAATACCTAAATATCAGCGCAATTTTAATTATATAAAACTCAAATATTACTATAACGCTATTTGCAATAACCTGTTATGTAATCAAACTGACAATATTAAAGCTACTAGTAATTTTTGAAGTATAGCTGAAAAGTAGTGATACCTTAAATAAACAGTGAGATAATGTGATTATTTGGTGGTAGACAAAGTTAGTGTTTTTGCCTGATAGTAATGGGTAATAGCTAATGCTGTTTGTTTTGTAAAGAAATACCAGTTAAGGAAGCATTATCATTTATTTAAGAACTCGATGACACTATGTTTGTTTCAAAAAGTATGAGACGATTAGAGTTATAGTAGTGGCATAAAATCAATATTCAATAAATATCGAAGCTTGAAAACACAATTTTGTAGTTTCAATTGTTCTTATTTTTTATGCAATATTGTACACGATTTCTCTAGAAAGAATTAACTTTTGGATCTGCAGTTTGATTTCTTCGTAAGAACAAGATGTTCATTTATTTCTTCGCAGACAAATAAATAAATAAAAATAAATTTAGGAAAAAAATCGACATTGACAGTCCTTACAATTTCACTCGCTCTAAGTTAAGTCTAATCTTTTTTTCTGGAAGAGGGGGTTATTTCGAGTCGTAAAGAGCATCGTTAGTGCAAATGCTCTCATCGTTTCCTTTCGACCCTCTGCCATCTGCAAATGTTCCCAGTCGTTTATTTACTCAAAAATATTTCTTAGAGGTTTTCCTAAGTGGCTTTCTTGGTGTGCGAAGGTCTATCAAGGGTGTGCTGTACTGGTAATATAAGCCCATTGTTTTGGGTTACTCTTTTTGAGTAATGTATCTAAGAATACCAGCTTGAGAATATCTATGAATACTTGAAGTTAGACACTGAGAGACACTTAAATGAAAAGAAACTAAATTTTGTCATAAAAGGGGAAAGAAAAAAATAACTGAGGCATAGGAGATGATGTAGAAAGGAATTTTAGAGCAGATATAAACATCAGTCCGTGTTAAAGCAAATAACATGAAAACATTTAATGTTTTAATCATTTTATACAATATTTAAATCTTTGACAAAATAATCTGACCTCATGCTCGTCATTATCATTGTGAGTTTAAGAATTCTGCAGAAAATAATCAAAGAATGAAAAAGGTGGCTTGGAACCTACTGTATATTATTTATTACTTCAGTTCGGCAAAGCAATCAAAGGTTATATACCTAAAGCGAGGAATGGAGCTTTCAAAGTAACACTGGTTCGTATTTAAACCCCATATGTGGATATATCATACGGTAGCATAAAAAAGCATTGGAAACTAAATCCGGTACAAAAGAATTAAGTTCTGCAGCTTTAAAGCACTCGAACTACCTCTGGTAAGTAAGGTAAGTAAGCTACTATATTGTTTAATGGTAAAGTTGGTTGTCCTCACAAAACTTTTAATTAATTATTAAATGGTAGCCCATTTCTGGAATTAAATTTCACTGCAAATTATAAAACTTCCTTATCTCTAATAAAAATTAAAACAGGAATATATGGTATCTTATCGATGTATGACATTAATAGTTTTTGTTAATAACTAATAATTCTCCGTGACTGCGTCTTCTAGGTATGGGGTACTGTTGTTCTATGAAAAGTGGCATTTCCATCAATTAGAAGAAAATATTTACTTATTGCTACTCAATACAGTTTCGCAAATGCGGTTGATGACTTCATTCGCATACCGCAGAGCATTCGAAACTCCATTGCCAACACATAGCGATCAGTATATCAGCCTAACAAGCTCCTGCCAAACTATTTGAAACACTGGGCTGATAGCATAATATGATCCATTTTATTTCTTCATCATACATCGTGAGTCAGACTCTAGAAAACATATTTGAAGTTGTTAACAATACTTAACTGATGTCTGATTCATGTAATATGCTCGTTTGCTCAACTTTGGAGATTTGGCGTGTTTAAACGAAATGAAACACTAGAAAAGGGACATGAGCAAACACGGTGGACGTCATGGGCTGATTTTTTTAAATGTAGATTCCCTGAGTAAGTGATTCCACAGGTTGTGGATGGTAGGTACAGGCTGAAGTGGATGGGACAGCAGAATTTCATCATGGTTGCATAGTTGCATCCCGTCACACTAAGTGTGCAGTTCCGGCCTAGTTTTGATAGAGAACACCCCATCCCTCTTTCTTTAACACCAGCCTCTTAAATGAAGCTTTGGCTCTCCATGTATTTTGAGTGCTCTCTTACTCCCCAAATACTATACGCTTATAAATATCCGTACCTCCTCTGGGATTCAAACTTGGGCCCAATGGTACGGCAGTCAGTGTCGCTGACCGCTATACGGATTGGGCGCCTGGCTGTGGATGACAATGAGACTGATATTTAACTTGCTTGCGATTTCAAATCTTCACACCAGTGTTCGCTGCTTTAGACTGGTGGTCTCAAACTTGCTAACCATGAAGCAAATTTATGCGCCGGCGAATGTATTTTAAATATGCATTTATTGCGAATACGATGGTTATAGTTTTCGAGACATAAAGATATGGAAATGAGCTTATGCATGCAACTGTTATTGAACCTATTGAGCTTATTGTGAGACTGCTATTGAAAGAAAAATGATAGAATGAACGCTGGGGTTTTGTCATTGTATGCTTATATGTAAGGCCACGTGGCTCAGGTAATGAGGGTGAATTGCCAGGTATGTACAGTTAGCAATTTCAATTTGCTAGCCGACAGCTCGCGCCGCTTCTACTGATCTATGAAATTAAGAGATTCTGACGTTTAATATAATCTGCAAAAGGTGAGTAGGAAATGAAAAAACGTAGTTCTTGTTTGTACAAAATAATATGATGTTTCAAAGAATTGGTAGTAATAAAAATTATTCATTTTCCTAGCATGCATATGACTCTAGTCGTTTCTAAGCTGTTGTAGCATTATTAATTTTACGTTTGGGGGTCTTTTATTGCAGTAAATCAAAACTTTGATAGCAGTAGAACATCGATAACTTGTTACTGATGAGATTACGATTAAATGACGAAACAAGAGTGAAAACAAAATTAAAAATAAAACGTATGGGTGTGGAAACAAACGTAAGTCAGACACTATATGACCATTGATTAGGATTAGGGTTACTTAGATAATGCTGTAATTTGCCTTGATGGAGGAATTTTAAGGGAAAGATGGTTTGTGTTTATGTTACACATTAGGAAAACCTCGAGAACCCCCATAGAACCAAGCCTTGCCCTAGATTAGACTTCGAGCCCGAGTCAAACTACTACTGCTCAAGGATTCTGCTCATCAGCCGCTGGTGGGCCCTCTGAACACTGACAGCTGAGATTCTTTACAAGCGTATATATATGATCATTAAGCTGGGATGTAAAATCTGAGTTTAAAGGGTTTCCTGTAACTTCAGAATGCGCATAACATTCCTGAGTGACTATAATCCTAATATTTAGTTACATTGATTCGAAATGAACAGGTTAGTAGAATAACTGGGTTGAGCGCATTTCAGTTGTTGTATTCCGGCTATATTACGGACTGTTGTCGCTTCGTATGCGTTTTAAAACTTACAAATTCAGAAATTTGCTACAGACTTGTTATTATCTTTGCTCTAAATAGAGGATAAATGTAACCGTGAAGAATGAAGTGGCGCATACATGGAGACTGTATTTACAATAAGAAAAAACTGTATGCATAATATGCTTATGATCTATAATGAGGTATTATCCCGATATGGCTAGAAGACCACATTATTGACTGTCATCGAAACCATTGCCGTACTGTTTCTTTCACTTTCAGTTTTGTTTCATGTTTTAAAAAATTACTATGTTTTACTCATTCGATATTCAAAAATCTTAACTATTTGGACATTCAGCTAGCAAGTTAGTAAAACTTCAATTATTCACTCTTAATTAAATGGCAACGAAGATTTCATTACACAAATAAGCATTCAGTCTCAATTCCATGAAGCCGTCAGTGAATCGGAGGTAAACATTCTCTTCCTGCAGCTTATTTCAAATAATAGCTGAGACACAGAAATTGATAATAATAAATATCACTGCTAAAACAGAACTGCCAGGAATTGATTGCAGATAAAGACAAAATAATTGCCTTAACACAACGAAAGCGCCTGCAGCAAAACTAAATCATTAATAACAAGAAGAGAGTACGACTTTAAGCTGCGTCGTCTCAAATTTGCCAATATGGCGATCAAACAGAAATGTTCTCGCTGATGATTAAACCAAAGTAGAGGAAAAAGAAGTCAGGGGAAAGACAGAGTCATCCATTGGATTAGACTAATGGAGTTAGCTAAGGGAATTGGTGAACTGTGGCTCATGAGGGCTCAGCTGGACAAAAGTCACTCAAGCATGAACTATCACAGTGGGAAAGAGGCATGTGAAGATTCGTCAGATATTTATACCTACTTTGCTCACATCTACTTTGCATGCATCTGTTTATAAAGAAAATAAATTCAAAGGAAACTTATTGCGTATATTTAATAACTCTTGCCAAAAGAAAAGTAAATATTGAATTTTATGCACCCAGTCACCATATGCCTTCCACCATATGCCACCATATGCCCAGCCACCATATGCCTTCCAGTCATTTCGGAAAGCAGAAAGTACTAGAGATTTTTCGGAGGCCTGGGGGAAACTATGTAAGACCTGACAGAGTAATGAGCTTTGCACCGAGTTGTATTAACGTCCTTAGGTTCCTATTTACTCATTTTATCAAGCTATCATCGGTTCTGTGTACATTCAATCTACTGTGAACTTGTACGCACGCAACGATGTTCACAGAATACCTGGTTTCTCAAAATCTCTGGAATAAAATTGAATAAAGTTATTTGGGGTGATATATGTATCATAACACATAAATAAAAACTGAAAATTCGAATATGAATACATACAAAAATGACAGTATTAGGAACCAAATAAAATTAAAGTAATATGTAACAAAAACATTTTAGGGAATTTTTTTTCCTGAAACATTTGCAGACTTTTGCTATTTATAGGAAATAAGTGCTGTTTTAATTTGTAAATATTTGTGCATAGGTATCACAACTGGATTTTGTAGTCGCAATAAGGTGAATAATAAGATTTGCGGCGGGAAAGGAAATCCCACCCCTGCGCCAATACATTCTTGAAGACACTGAGATCTCTGACAGGAGACTTTTACTGGGTAACAGTTCTTCCAAGGCTGTGCATGAACTGTGTATGGGATTCGAATTGAGAGATTTCGCCGACCTTTTCATTTATTTGCACATTGCCTCAAAGGCGTTCATCACCCAGGTATGCCAGATTGGGGCGCTTATTATCATCTATAAAAAGTAAAGATTTATAGAAATGCAAGATTCCACTTCGTTATTTACGGGCAGACACAGATCCTTTGTTGAACACAGACCGCGCATCGATCACTATATATTCTCATACAATCAACATATCTTTATAGCTATATTCCCTAGTTTTGGTAGCAATATTTTATATTCCTGACTCCTTCCAGATTTAAATGCGTTCGTAATTAGATGTCGAAGGATACCTGTGTCACCACTGACGCGAACACATACCTTACTACCACCTTCAGCTCTGATTATTTTTGCGTTAAGCTCTTTTGTTACAGTAGAATACAAAAAAAAATCATTTCCTAGGGAGAAAAAGTTTCCTAATTTTATGGTCAGGCAACAATATAATTAGAGTTATGACGGTCAAAAGGGTTAGAGACACTAAGCATGTTCATTTAACAAATGACCAAATTTAAATTGAATTTGCGAGGTTTCTTGTGATATATTAAGCTTAAAATCACATTTCAAGAAAGATAAAAATTAAGTACTAAACAGTATCTAAATAGCTTCATATTTCGAAGGGAAACTTAAACAAGATTAGAAATAGTTTAGAGAATTGAGAACATAAAAACCAAACATTCACTCTATTACAACCAATCAATCTTAGAAAAACCTGGTACATCCTCTACATCTTCTGTCTAAGAAAATCTATATGCGAAATACGTGATTGCCATATTTCTGCTGAAGCGTTCTTTACCAGAATATTATTAGCCTTTAACTTTTAAAAGCTCATTGGGAAAGTCAAGAAATAAAGATAATTACAGGGCTGATACTCAATTTACCCACTTTGCATGGAAAACGATCACAGATATGAGAAGTCGTTAAAACTCATTGAAAGCTTAAAAATCCTATTAAGTAGCGTCAAATTCAATCACTAATGTGCCGTAATTTGTGGAAGGTCTCGTGAGGGGAAACTCATTGCGGACGAATCTTGAAAGACATCAAACACAATGAGTAAATCCAAGTAGAAGGAAAGCTTGCGGCCCCCATATCGAAGGTAATCGTATTCCCAAGTCTGCCGTTTTCGCCTTTAATGATCTTCTTTCAGCTTCCGATGGCCGACGGATTAGTAGGGCAGCAAGAAGGAATCTGCCGATGTTCGTTTCTAATGTTTTCTTAATGACGCATCCAGGAAGTGCCTTCGTTTGTTGAGAAAGCGACGGAGATCCGTTAATTGCTCTCCTCTTATGAATGCAAGCGGGAAGGCTAAAAAGCTTAGACTGCAAAGAAGATGGTTCAGTAATGCAAGTTCCAATTTTTTAGGATTTTGAAATTCCAGCGATAGCTTGAGGAAGGTCGATTACTGCTCCGGGGATAATTCAGAAACCTTTAGGCACTTTTCTGTTCTTTCGAGGCTATTTTTCTTTTCATTAGAGTGAAATGTGCAGTAATTCTAATTTTAAACTTTCCCTCTAAAAATTTAAAACGTATAATTAAAAATTGTTACTGGAAGAGAAGTATGTTAAAATTCATTTGATAAGTAGATTTAAAATACAGTAAAAGATGTTTTACTCAGCTCTTAGCTTCACTGGAATTTAATAAATTCAAATTTTGTCTAATATTCAATATGGTAAGTCTTAGCTGTAGATGAAAAATTTAAGGTAAAAGCGTGTTGTATCTAAAGGTTTTTTCTAATGTTAAAGTGCTTAAAACTAACCAAATTCTTGTTACTTAATACAAAAATTCCAGCTAAAAATATTTAAAATCTTTAAAAATTTCCATACTTTTATGGCAGAGCGCAATGAGGTATGTTCTATTAGTGTAAGCGTTTGAAATGTTACCAGTGATGATTAACACATTCGCTTTTCTCTGATGATATTTCATTTTGCAGGAACCTACACCTGAATAAAAGGTGACATTTCTTACACCAGGAAATGATGACCTCATGGCTTTTGATGTAAACAACACTGAGGATCTGTATAATATGAAGGACTTATAAAACCCTTTTCCCCTTGACTCCCAATAGAATAATTGCAGGTAGTAGTCAGGGTATCAGCAACGCAGAAGAAAAATGAAAGCACGAAGAATTCAGAATGAATTTACAAATTAAATAACTATTAGGGCTCAAGAAGGAGGTGCGCTCGATACGGTCTCAAAGCGCAGTTAATGCCCAATGTCATGGTCAACCTTGAGAATTTCATGTCTTGTTAATAATAAGTAATATTTAAATTAAAAGCCTACTCCAATCTTGACAGGTATAGAAGATTCACCTGATAATACTCAGAAAAATTTTCCTTCTCTTAAGGAATTCAAGTGGTGAATTTCTTGCCAAGATTGTTCTGATAACAAAATTAACATTTCATGTTAGTTTAAAAAGATTATTTAAACGGTTATATCTTAGGTGAGTAATTTTAGAGAACATACCAAATATACTGAAATTTTGAATCAAAAATATTCTTACATTCATTCCAGTGAAAGTGAAACGACAAATTAGAAGAACATTTCTCTACGACAAATTTTGAGAAATAATGGTAGAATCCTCAAAATATAGGATAAGGTAAAAACGTTTACATGAAAAAAAAAGTCGAATCTAACCATAATGAATAGCAGGAAAACCTCTCTCATTAATTAAACGCGATAACATAGATCAGTGAGAGAATAAACGTAACTTAGTGTCATTTCATTTTAAGACTTTCACAATAATAATCTCTGATCCTAATTACCGAATTTGATCATCTAGGTTTAATTTTACAAACATGCTGGTTGTGAGAACAATATCCATATGTGCGCGATCTGTTGATTGCTGTGTAAAACCGGTAGTGTAAAACTACGCATAACTTGATCACCGACCTCCCCGAAAGAAATTTGCCTCTGACACTGTAAAGCAATCCCTGACGACATGTATCTATATCAAATAACCTGCCAGGCAGTTTACTGAAGTTACAGGACCGCCCATTGTGGCACCGAAGGTCGTCTTCGAGTCGACACCTCAGGTCCATAATGCAGCCGTCGGCACCCCTCTTGTCATAGCATCGCTGCAGGAATACACTGTCAGTATTACTACAATCAAACAGCCGAGTAGCCCGCCTCTGTCTCATTACCTCCTTCTTATTGGTCCTTTTCGATTCCAGAACAACATGAAGGAATCTAGATGAAGTGGAGAAAATCGAATATTTGTGAATGCAGAGAAACAAGTTATCGGATTGCTCTGCATGGTTTGGAAACAAGTTGAAACTAGCAAGTGTCGGTTACAGATGATGCACCAACCTTCTGAAACTTCTCATGCGTAATGTTTTAAACAGACAGTAACCGCACGCAAGTTTTGATGCTTACTGCACAAAGATATTGAGAAAAATTTTAATGAGAAAACTGGAGTCAGATGGTGATAATATTCGCAATTTAAATGAATGCAGCCCGGGTAAATGCAATACATATACGTCCCTTCATAAACTCACCACCCCTCCTTGCCCGTCAAACAGTAAATAAACTAGAATAAAAATAAATTAGTTTTCACAAGCAAATAACATTTTTAATGAACTTAAACGGAAGAACATAAAGAAATGCCTCTAGTAGTTTTAAACTAAATAATGTCCATTGTTTTGATGTTTTATGTTTATAAGCATTCTGTAACTCATTATTTCAAATAGCTAAGCGTAAATAATTTTTAACTAATACAGATTTCAAATGGATTTTGTTAACTTACTCCTGGAGGACCCGTTCAGCTACAGTAATTGTGGTTACTTTAATGCATGAGTCAACAGTTTTGGTTAGTAGTTTAGGAGAAGTATTGTGAATTAGGTTATCGTCAACGAATTAGGTGTCATCAGTTCAAAACATCAGTTCATGTATTATTCAAGCGAATCGTTGTTGACGGATAGGGTGAATATTTTGAATGAATAACAAATTTAGCTTTCCTTAACTCAATGTATTCTGTTCTTTAACAACATGGGAATGTATTTAAATTATTAAAATATTAAAATATATCTTCAAAGTATTTTTTTTCAATAAGGCTCTTTTATCTCGCTAATATTCATAGTAATAACATTTTGTTGCTCATGTCAGGAAAACTTTGAATTGTCTTTTTCATCTAGAAAACAAAATAATTCAATGAAATTCTCAAGCAAGAGTTATGTTTTAAATAAGCAAACTGCAATAAATAAAATATAAATACGGAAATAAAAAACATTCTGGTATAAATTTTGAAAAGGAATTTGTAAGCATTATTATCACATATACATATGAAATTATTTCAATGTATTCTAATATGAGAAATATAATGCATGTAATTATTCTCTGCATGCGACTATGAGTCAAAGTTATCAAAGTTTGTAATAGGCAAATTTGAAAGCAAATTTAACGAGCTAGAGTAAAACGTGTTCTTAAATACAGGAGCACCATTTAATTCACCAATAGCATTTAGCGTTTTGTTTGTTAAGCGAATATGCAATGTTGTTTACTCTTTTTTTTTTTTTAAGCCCACCAGCAGCCTAGTGTTAAAGTCCCTGACCAGTTCGCTCTGGGGTTCGAATTTCGGCCCTCCAGTGCTTTGCTAAAATCAAGTAAATCAAACTAATTCTTTTTCCCATTAATATTTCAAATCTGTTTATAAAACTTTTCCACCATTTACGGTTTCTGAGTAGCAGCACGAGTGAAATCTCCAAGGTAAATATTATGAAAAGTAATTTCATATTAATCCCTCTCCTCTCCAAAAATATCTGTGGATGACAGATTAAATTTGATTTAATTTCTTTAATTAGCACACAAAAGTGCGTAAATATCAGTAGTTAATAATAAAAAGCATAAATAACTATCCGCTAATGCTTTCAGCGTTACGTTCGGAGACATTGAATTCATACTTATGCACTGTGAAAAAAAAAAAAAAAACAGTGAAGAATTATTTTCCTGTTTTTGAATGAACTTTTGTAAAATATTTTTTTCCCCTCTTCTTCATTTTTTTTTAAATCAGCGGCCAGGCATTTGTGGATTAAACAGTCAGATAACCAGACTTTTCAGATGCTTCAGAGATTAGAGCCCGAAAATATTATGTGAGATTTACATTAGATGGACCGGTATTACTCAGGCAAAAGGCAGATAAACTCGAACTCTGGTCCATCACTGCCGAACACGCCCGCGCTAATGATCATATCGACCCGCGGGATTTCTACTTGGGATTTAAGTCTCCGATTAGACGGTGGTATAGATGTCATTACTAGTTTACACCGAGCTTCGTTACTAGGTAACCAGACCTTGCTACGTTACGAAAACTGGTTTAGGGGTTTTGGTATAAAGTTCGAAGTTTTCAACCTTATGCCGACTTGGTATAAAAGTCGACCAATCAGAACGAACGCGCGAAACCTATTGAGCGGAAAAGCCGTAGACACATCCACGCATGCCCAAATTTAGCTTCCCTAATTGTCTATGGCTTAGACCTTGTCTCGCAAGTGGGAACGGAACTCTCGCATTTTATGCCTTTTAACTATGCCTTTATCACATTTTTATCTCCGTCTGAACAGAACCTACTGTAATATTAGCTATCTGCTAGTAGCGCGTATTGTTTGTATCATGATGTCCAGTCTTCGGATCTTCTGAACTTTGCCACCCAACAAGATATGCCCAGTGAGTTACCACCCGATAAAAATATTGCAATACATACATTGCAAGGACAGCATATAGAATTCAATATTTACAAACAATCGCAATATTATCTAGATTAATAGTGTGTCCGATAAAACTGCATTTACCTTTTTAATCCATTAAAAATTTTTAATGGGAATACTACACCTGCTTTCTGAATACCATTGCTTTTAATTCATAGTTTCATAGATGTAGTAACAATTAAGAAGATCGTATTCAAGATACTCATCTGGAAACTTCATTCTTATTTTATATTGTTGAAGCTCCATACGGAAAATAACTCTCTTGCGGATATATACATATATTTTGAAAAAGAATTTAAATATGTTATGTGGTTATGTGCATTTAAAGTTAATGAAAATCTGTTATATTTTCCTAAGACAAGTAGAATTTGAATAATTATTTTAAGTAAATGTTTTTACTCTGTGTGTGTACATGAAACTCAGTACTTTTGTGTTTTTTCTATTTCCAAACTTCAGAGGTAAGTGTGATATCAAATGAAAATGGAATTGCAACTAGACGTAAATATAAATAATATTTTCTCAGGTATTAGAAATTTGTTTATAATGGTCTGTTATGTTCTAAAAGTCTGATAAAATGGTATTAAAAGTTGCATTTCCCCCTCATAACATGGTATTTTTAAGGAAGAGTTATATACAAAATTAAGTTGTTTTTCCATATAAGAGATATTCTATATAACAGAATTCTCGTATATGTAAATTATTGTAAATTACATTACTCGAAAAATACTGTGAATGCATGCATTTGCCTTTAACAGAAAACGTAAATATTTATTCAATTATTTATAACTGTATTTGTAAATGAAGAATTTATTCATTCTTAAATTCCTGTTCATGTTATTGTGAAGAAATCTAGTTATTAAATACATTTGAATTTATAATGATTATAATATCATCTAAATATATAATAAATTTAACATTGAACTGTAAACACAAATTGAAATCCTGTTGACAAATATGTTTATAAAACTATTTAAGCAAGAATTGTTCGTGTTGGAAAACAATCTGTTTAAAGGTATTTTAAAGTAAATTTTATGTGATGCATACTTAAGGAAATAATAAAGAAGAGTTTTAGAAATGTATTGTTGAAATTTAAGGTAAAGAAAATCTGATAAGTATAATTAAAAGAATTATTCCTTTATATTTTATAATAACTCAGCTACAAGTGTTAAATAATGTTTAAAAAAGTCCTTTTTTTATTCCCTTTCAGAAATATTCAGAAAAAGTTAAGTACGTGGAAATGGGCACCCATATTTAACGTATTTCACTACTAAAATAAAAGGTGCTCTAATATGAAATGGACTGAACAGAGCATTAATTATAAATTCACTCAGATTTTTCGATTTAAAAGATGCCTCAGAAGCTTAAAATTCATGTCACGTTTGAGAAAGTATTTTAGGAAGAAGCTCTATAAATAGGAAAGAAATAATGCGCAATTTTAATATTAATAATACAATAAACTTTGATCTTAATTTTTGTAATCCTTAACCGAATAAAACCGAATAACCTTCAATTTTTTTTTCTAATCTAATTAACAAAAATTTGTGAAAATATTGTATTCAAATTAAACTATTCTGAACAAACTACTCTGTGTAAAGTATAGCATTTAATTCCGTTTAGAATATAATATATTTACTACGTAATTACAAAATATTTACATCCGATCGTGTCAAAACCCATTTATCTTAATGGTAAGTCACTGAATGTTTTGGTCACCACGAAAGGACCGCCAGTGCTTCAAAGCAGAGCACGGGGAAAACCAGTTAGGTCCTCTCCTTTTACTTTCTACCTCCATGAGAAGTACCACTACTGATAGAGAAATATATATATATTTACTACGTAATTACAAAATATTTACATCCGATCGTGTCAAAACCCATTTATCTTAATGGTAAGTCACTGAATGTTTTGGTCACCACGAAAGGACCGCCAGTGCTTCAAAGCAGAGCACGGGGAAAACCAGTTAGGTCCTCTCCTTTTACTTTCTACCTCCATGAGAAGTACCACTACTGATAGAGAAATATATCACTAACTAAAATGAACCCAATTTTTACCACTATAGCAAAGTATGTCTTTTTTCATATAATAAAGTTTGCTTTGAAAAATTTACCATTTTCTATCTAAGTATTGGTATCCATAAATTTCAAGAAAATGGCCTTTCACTTTCTTTGCACTGAAATTTCACTTTTATTTATTATCCCTTTAGAGCAATAACTAAAGCATTTTGTTTAAAATTATGGAACTGATACACGTGATCCGAATGAATAATTACTTCATGAATCCAGTTTTGATTTTATTCTTCACAGAATTTACTACGAATACCTACGAATTTTATGTTAACTTCATAGATTTCTCAGCTCAAGAAAAACAGTGCTTATCTACTTTGTAAGAATTAGTGTCATATCATGAAAAAACAAAGAAGCTATTAACTGCTTTATTTCAAAATTCTAGGCTAGAAATTTAATGAAAAAGTATTAACACTAAAATGTTCATTTTAGATTTAAAAAGAAATTTACACATCTGCTGTATTATAACATCTAAATAAAATCAAAATCTTTTAGAAACTACGTCGTAATACAGACCACAGAGATTGCTCTATGCGCCAAAAGTATAGATTCAAAAATCATTTAAGAGAGCTACGTCATTTAGACTCAGGAGAAGAACGAAAAGAAAACATCCATTGCATTCGTTGCCGTATCTGCCTTATTATGTTCAGGCCCACCAACGACCGACTGGTAAAGACGCTGAATACAGGTAGTTCGGTTTGAGGTACGAATCCCGCGAACGAGCTGGGTGCATGGGCGTTTCCGTGCTTCCCCCCATGTATGACTTGTATAGGAGCCAGTTTCCCTTAAAAATTCTTCCACGAAAGCATCCCAGTCCTTAGACAGATAGCCCTGAAGGCTTTCCATAATCTCATATGCCAAAACTTATTATGTTCAAATGCCAAGAGAAAACAATTTCTATCACTTAACTAACTACAACTGAAAACAAAAACATTAGTGAAATTATTTTACTCGCACCCTATGGGAATTTGCAGGTTAGAAGACTAAAACCATTGTGTTTAGGAATATGAAACTTTTAAGCTTCTTAGGAATTACGTTTAGATGCTTAGATAATGCGTTTAACTTTTGCATGAAATGTTTCACACAATTGATACTTGCTATACATGTAGAGTGTGATATCGTTTAGTGTAACAGAAACTCGAAAACTCAAGATGTGTTTTATATTTAGCCTTTGATTTCTCTAACATAACGAAATTAAATTTTCTGTTTCCGCTCATTTCTAAGTAAATTTTCTGTTTCATAGTTTATCTCCTTAAGAATCTCCTGCAATTTTCAACCTTCTCAGTTTTTGTGTTTAATTTCCCACATTTTCATTAAACAAACTAAAATAAAAATTAAACTTAAAAATGGAATCAGCGAATCCTTTTTTTTTTTATTTTAGACAAAACATAAAGGATATGAAATTCTATTCAAAGCCAATCCGCAGGGATTTCGCACCTTGGTTTTCCAAACAAAGAGTGGCGCAAAATGACGCTGATATCCAATATTTTTACTGCTTTAAAAGGTTTGAAGAAAATATGTCAAGAAATATCTCATCATGGATCACATTTATGCTTTTTTCTTTTAGCCATCGACAGAACATCTGGCCTACTGGGCACATTTTCATGCTTACACGTTCACTTATAAGCGTAGAATTCATTATTAACGTCGTCATATTCATTTCCTTACTTTAAAAAATCATTTATTTCAGAGTCGCTGCTACGTACATTAAAATTATAATTTATATTTAAGAGGTTTGACTTAAAAAATCTAAAATGAGCCAAACTTTAATCTATCATACACAGTTCTGTTACAGATTTTATTAAAAGTCTAAAACAGCAGAATCTTTTGCCCAGCATAAAGTTTCCAACCTAGAATATCAGGATGTCAGAGTGCAAGAGATAAAGATAGATCATTCATGCGTGTCATGAATGATCCATCTTTATTAAATTTTATCGTCCAGACTTTTTTAGTCAGCCCAGATATAAAATATAAAATAAAGATATAAAATAGGAATTTACATTTTTTCTCATAAATTATTTATTTCTTTTCTAAGCAGATACACATGCAGAGAAGTAGTTTTAGTATTGGTCCATGTATAACAAAAATGAATGAGAAAATCGCGTTTTAATAAAACGGATGTTCTTGTTTTTTACTGCATAACATTTCAAACTTGGTGCAATATTTGACACTGCTGGACCTGCGGCATCTTCAGTAATTTTCAGCTTTGAAGTTTTAGCGTTCAGATTTGGATTTAATAAGCGTTAAAGCTGAAAACGTCAATTCAAATAAGTATGTGGTGCTGCATTGCCAGAAGCACATTTCATAACATTTCGAAAATTATGGTAAATTAAAAAATTTCAGTTACTCGATAGTTGAACAATTTCTTCTTGTTCTTTATATGGCAGGTGATTAATCTCATTAATATCAATCAAATATGGTTTTCGAATCCAAGATAACATTTTTAAATCAAAATTCGATGTAAAGCATTTGCAAAACTGTGTTTTTAAAGGTTTAAAATGATCTATACTTTTGATATTATTTATATTTTTTCAGTTAAAAGTTGTCGAAAGACGAAGACATTTAGAAGGAATCATTTTCCAGTATATTTTTTCAAATATTTATCTTTTTAACAAAACCTTCAATTTTTATCATTCGAAGTAAATATAATACTAGTTGTTCTTTGAGGCGAAAAGTTGAGATCATTTAGTTTCTCAAAATACCTAGCATAGCTTCATTACCTTAAGTCCTTTTGAAAAATAGCAGCAAGAACAGATTTTTTTCCTTTTAAAAATGCAATAATACTATCTTTTAATAAAATAATATTCTTAAACTTCGCTCTTTGATATTCATCTTACTTCTGGGTGTACTCATTTTTATATCGGAATTCCATGTCTTTGTAGACATGGAATTTGGATATAAAATTAGAGATTAGATAGATAATAGAGTAGAGATTAGATAGATAGATAATAAAGTAGACGTACAGATTAGATAATAAGATAATAAGGTCTGTTAAGAGCACAGGCTTAAGGCTGTTAAGAGCACAGGCTTAAGGCTGTTAAGAGCACAGCTCTCTCTCTCTCTTCTAAAGGACAACAAAATAACAATTCTTCATTGATGTTTTCTTTATAAATGTAACTGACATATACTAACGCTGAGCTATTTCTAAAATATCAGCTGTTAAGTCCATTGAATTGTAAATTTAGGTTTGCTATAAGTTTAGTAATAAGTTGCTATAAGTCTAGTAATAAGTTCTAGAATTGGTATTTGCTAAATTCAGAAATTCTTTTGGCGATGGTATAGCTTAACAAAGCAATTTTCCGAGTCTCATCGCATCATATTTGTCATTTTAATATCGTCAGGTAATACAAGATCTTCGCCATGGGTACAAACCTTTTTACTTTTAGCAATCAGATAGAAAACTTCTCACGACGGAAGTAGTTTTCACTAATATTCATAGATTTCTCAAAATATTGGCTTCTTTATTTGAAGATTTTAAAAATCTTTTGTAATATTCTTTTGGTTTATTGGCATACAAACAATGCTTGCATTCAAGATGTCCTTCTAATTTGATGGTTTCATACTTCCCGCAGAAAAATTTAAACAAAGATATTGTCCATTACCATCACAGTTGTTTAAAATAAAACAAAGCTGTAGAAATGTCTCAGGAGATTTAATTTTTTGCATATTTAATGCCTCCTTCTGTCTACTAGACTTGTAGCATTACCTTTATTACAATCTGCTTCATTACCTTTGCTACTCAAGTTCAATCATTTATCCATGGGTAAAAACATATTATATAAAATTATAAATAAAATGATATCTCTCATAACAATTATTCAAATAAATGTTAACTTAAATCGGGTAAAACAGTAAAATACAATATTGTATTGTTCTTGTGATGTGCACGCTTTTTGCTATGAAACAGAAGCAGCAGTCTGTATTGGAAAAGCATTATCACCACACTAGTTGTAATGGCGCCGATTTTATTCTCGGCACACCTACGTGGCGGAGGACGTCGCAGTCTGTGCTTATGCGGCAATATTTTAATTCCTAAATAACTTAGATGCTGAAATTACAATACGACACCGATATTAGGATGCTCTTAGCGGTATTTTTCAATATGTAAATACAGTTTACGGATTAACTTAGTAAGCATTACGTTTGTAGTTGCACTGCTGAGAAAACGTAACATATTAAATGAAGGGACTACGATTTCTTTTAATAAATTCATGTATCTGAATTAAATTTTCGCTACCTCAACATTTCGCTTTGCCACCCCACCTTAGGTCGCGATGCAAAGCTGGTATAGACTCTTCAGAGCGTAATATTGGTGGGCGCGAGTGGCAAAGGGTAAATTTGAAGACTGTGAAGTAAACGCGCTCCTTATATTTACGATGGGAAACTATCCTGATTAATCATAAGCCTATCGTGCAAATATAGAACGGAATATTCGTCTAATACACTTAACATTCCGAACATCACTTTAGTTTAGCTTGGACTGAATGTATCCAAAACGATTACATTACCTTGCACTATACATAATCATGTGATATAAATTCAGTTTTATAACAAAGCCTTGAATTCCTTATGTAATAACTTATTGACCGTTTCACTGGCCATGTGAACGGTTCCCGTTGTAGAACTACTAAAAATGAATGTACACATGTGCAGTGCAATCAGTTTAAGGAAAGGCTGAGCTTACCTTAATTTCTAGATGCTCTTAAGTAGTAAACGAAGCTCTGCACGGTTTTATAATCAGCTGGTGCTGACTACTAATCCGAAATCAAAGGTGTAGGTTCCACTTCCGCAAAAGGCTTGACTGTATTTGAGTTGCCTTTCATTCCCCCCTTGAAGTAAATATAATCTCGGGGTCGAGGAGGAGTCTTCATCGTCTTTTCAAATCTTTATTATTTACACTTATATTACAAATACTATATACAGCTATTCAAATTAAATATTCTGGAATATTCACATAATATGCGCCGATATTATATGCCTGATTTCATAGACTACCATCCTTGCTGCCATCTAAAGGCATTCTGAATAAGCTAATATCATCCCTGTGGTACATACTCCAACGTTCTCAGTGCCGAGACCGCTAAATTACAGATAGGTTCCATCATTTTCGACCTATGTTTAACGACCAAATCTGGGGTCATTGGGAAGAAACGATGTATGCAGTAAATTAGATCATCAATATTATTCAGTTATGATGAGATTGAGATTGCTGATTCAGTTACAGAATTGGCTATATACTTGTTGAAAGTTTAGCAGTCATAGTAATTTTCGGAAATATAAGGTGTTTAGACTGCACAACTTCTTTTCCCATATTCTAATGTAATTTTCTACTGACAGAACCATTAACTATCTCCGTGGCATCATTTCTTGCTTTACACCGAATATATTATTACTGGCGCATATAACAGCCTACAATATGATCAAGATTCAATATTAGAAAGCAGTTTCTTTTAAGTCCACAGCACTCTTGTACTACTATAAAGGTAAAAATTGTAAGTGGAATCATAGTTAAGTTAGGTTATTTGGATATGGTAAAGCACATGAAAGTGGTACCTAACTAAAAGAACGGATACTTTCGTAAAGATGAGAAACTGCATCGTATTCACGTTACACATGAGGAAAACCACGAAAACTAATCATGTAGTTAGCCCATTCTTCTGGGATCGAACCCAGATCTGACTATCAATATCCAGCAGTCTTAACCACTCCGTCACTGAAGGAGCCATGGAATCACTGAAGGAGTCATGCCTGGTAATTAGGGGACCATCTTTACATTGATTATTAAATGCGGTCGATATTTTTAGAAGTACGAATATATCTGAAGTTAAAATCTATCTGCTGGTGAAAATTAAAAAAAAAATTAAGCTCCAGAATTCTTTGAATTATGATGGCTGACTAATATATCGTCTTTCACAGAGAATTTTGCATAGAGGAAGGTCCTCTGAGGGGTATTGATTCGATGTACAAAATATTTTTAAGAGAAATCTGATTTCTGCGAAATTTCGAAAACTAATTACAGATTTCCAGATGTCCTAATTTTGCGTCACAGGCTCCCCATGCCTGAAACTATCGACATGTTTAAATGTAGAGTAGTTTGTAGCGACATGTAGTTTTGCCAAATTTCTATTAAGCTTAATCGATCTGTATATTTCTTTAAGTGAATAAAAAGAAAGTTTCGTCGATTGAAAAGACTAAAGTTTCGTCACATGACTCGGAATTTAAATTTAAGTCAATATATTTTCCCCATAAAGAATGATTTGAAAACGGAGCTGAAATTTTAATATTAACAGAAGCTAATTTTGAAATCAAACTTCTTCAAATATTCATTTATTGCTACTAGCTACAACAAAATAAATTTAAAGTTTTTAGAAATAAACAACAGCATCAGACCTTTACTATGAATAGTACAATATTTATAAATTCATTAATAAATTTTGTTAATACGTAATCATTTTTAGCTAATAAAATAAAACTTTTAATTACCTTATATAAAACAGTTAATGAAGAGTTCATACAAATATTCTGAAACGAGTTTATTTGTTGAAGCATATTTCTTTAAATTTATTGCAGAGAATATCTCTTTCTCTTTTCATGCTTGAATAATAAGTTGGTTCATTTTTTATCCTTTAGTTATCAAACCCATTTAGTTTTCTTATCAGGCAACCAAAATCATCTTGGGGAGCCAAAAGTGTCTAAAAGATCAACTTCTTTTATGTTAATATGATAATGTATAACAATAGAATTAAAAAGATTGCTTTATAAGATACCTTTAAGGATCATCCCTAGTATTTTTTACGAGCAAAGTGCTATTATGTTTTACGAAAGAAGAAAATGACTAAATGTATCACATGTTTGTCTAATATTTACTCCGTGTAGCTATAAGGAAATTATTTTAAGTATTAAAATAGCCATTAATTTTCATTTTGCTCACGTCAAAACAGGACAAGCAAAACATAAAAAAAGGCTGAAGATAGAATGCGTCTGTTGAATCCTAGAATCTAAGAACATAATATATTCATTGTAGTCATTATACTCGATGAAAAAATTAATTCGCTGTGAAACGAAAACTATCTAACGCACAAATGACACAAAAGAAGAATGGAGTAAAATCTCATTAAAATAACAGGGACAAGTATAAGTATATTAAGGTCTTTTTAAAAACATAATTGATTTTTTTCATGCATAATACTGCGTGAATTGCTCATACGAAGGAATAAAAAATATTTTCTTTTCATTTATAAAAATTGAACAGCATAATACAAAGATATAATTAGAGATATTTTCCTCCATTTTATTTTTTCAGGAAAATTATTTTCGCTGAATAAATTAATAGGTTAGAATTCTTACGAAAGGAATATTACATGTGGCGGAATGCAGAAACTCACTTACTGTCTGATCCCACTCGCAGCGCTAAAAATAAAACTTGACAAAGGATTTCTTTTTCCTTCTTTTCTGTTGTTGCAATTTTAAGCTCAAAGTACATTTAAAGATAAAATAATTACTGCGATGCTTGACACTCATTCGCAGATGGATTCAACATGTAAAATTACTTTTGTTTGCCATAGCCAGTGCAAAATGGCAGCATCCTCAAGCAACGACCTTAACTAGCTATACCAAATGAAACTGATATAGCAAGTTAAGGTCGGTAGACGACTTCCGATGCCGTTACGTGAAATGCCATACTTTCATAAATGTGGCTGCCTTTAATGCAGGTGAAGTAGTTTTGCATAAAATATCTTTACTTTTCCCTTCCAGTACCATTATTAAATTAATCAGAAAAACAAACAACAACCTTACCTACATAATGAGGGTCTAGCTTAAAGGGGCCAATGTGACAGACTATGTGCAAAAATCAGGTACAGATCTCTACACCTTTATACATCTGTTCTTTTACACAAATATTTTATCATAGTTTCTCACAATCGGTAAAAAATCTTAAACAATTCACATAAAATCAGAAATATGATTTTAATGCTCGTATGACAGATCAAATGAAACAAATCTACTATTTTGAAAAAGGTGTAACTTCTGGCTGCTTTCTTGAATTGGATTCTTGCGATCTCTGATCGCCATGATTAGTTTTATGCACGACCCCTAGGCAGTACAGGTATGGCGAAGGTTAATTGCAGCGGTCTACGCCAGAGGCCACGCTCGATGTGGAGGCCGCTTCTCATTCATTTCGGCTTCTGTACTTCGCGCGACGATGGCCTGGATCATGAATTCTTTCCTTTGTCATACAGTAGAGGGCGTAAAAAAGGGCGGTATCTAAGTCCACCTGTTAGTCGCGTTTGAAATATGGCAACTGGCTTGTGTACTTTGCAGGCTAACACGATCCTAAATGAATCCAGAATTGTTAGTTTCATCGTGAAATAGGACGATTACTCCTTCTTAATAAGAAGACTGATCTCTCGTGGAGGTTGGTCGCTTATTTTTCTATTACCATAATTGCCCATAATTTATACTTTGAAAGAAAGTGTCTCAATGCTCAGATTCTAGTCACTCGAAACCTTAATATGATTGATAATGGACAACTGAGCTTATAAATATCGGAAATTGTTTACAATGTAGTTTGATTGCTTTTTACTGCTATACAATTTCATTCTCATCTTCTCCCATGGAGCTACTTTATTCTTTCTGCTAAATTATAGTACGTGAACAAGAGCGAAGGCATGAAAGGGTCGGTGGACGTTTTTCTCCTACTGAGCATGAAGTGTAGCACGTAGATATTAGGTTACTCATTGTCATACATGCAAATTATTCTTCATTACATGTATTATGTAAATAAAATTAATATTTTATTGCACTTTAAATCACAACAACAGCAAAATACCTATTGAGAGCCATAAGTGATTTATTTTTAACCTTTTCGAAAAATATCTAAGAAGCTCTTCGTAATATTTCAGGCACGTGCAGCGGAACTTGATTATGAATGTCAAATTTCGTGTACTTTTTTAATCATGAGTTAAATAAAATGCGTTTAAGTGAGATTTCAAAATTTTGAATACAAGTCTGTAAAGCATGGAAATCAAAATTATCTAACCTACTTTAAAACAGAATTGATGCGTAAAATTAAAGCTTGCTTATTTTTGTCTTATATATATATGAAATAATTAATAAGATTACTTCAGTCTTTATAATGTTTTAATAGATTCTTTTTCATATTACATATTGATAGGGAGGTAATTTAAAGCGGCAGCGTTCTCGCGCGCTCTTTAGTTCCAAAGCTATACTTTCATGAATGGATCTTGAAAAGAAACCCATTCATAATGATGTTACACGAAACGTAATGCAGTAAATCCTTTCGACCACTAGTAATCTCTGAAAATGTAAATTTGAAGCATAAGATAACCTTAGAGATGGGATACATTTTCCAATGAAGTTAGGAAAATTCTTCTGTGTGCGGACGTGGGCGTGTGTGTATTACTAGTATAGAGAGAGATACACACTCGCACGCCTGCTTGTGTACGTATATGCATGTGTGTGCATTGACAGAGAGTTAGTAATATCTACGTATGTGTTTATTGCAAAGTAAAATCAATTTAAGAATCAGTTTAGGGAAAATATTTCCAAAACGTTATTTTTTCTTGTTGAAACCCGTCTGGGGAAAAGATTTGTTATCGTTTCTTTTGATATCGTTTCTTTTGATGTTGAGAGAGACCAAAAAGAAACATTAAAACGGCGCACAGAAGACAAAAAGCATTTTATGATGATGTACTTTTCCTTTATGTTTTTAAGTTCATTGACATGAGAATATTTTCTTGCCTTGAAGACTCCCACAATATCGATGTATACTTTACAGTTTACATTTTATGCGCATATACATGAGTAAATCAGGGAGGAAGTAGAAGACACATCGAACTAATTAACTTTCCTGGAGGCAGATTGAAATCTGAATGTTACATTTGACTATCCAAAACGATCTGACTTTTCTCGGCAGCATGTGAACCATTTTTTAATTCTATGAATGACCTGTAATATTGACTCATTCATAAGCTATAATTTTTTACTGTAAATGGCTAATACTTTATAATCTCACAATGAACTTGTTTGGTTATAATTACCACTTTCCTTTGCTTACAGAAGCTGAGTTTCACAAAAGCATCCTCGTTATAATAAAAAAGTGTTAAGTTTAAAACAACTATCTTAAATAAGATACTGATTTATACTATAACCTTTGCATGGTCTGAAATTTTGAGTTTCAGAGATTACAGTTTTCTTCATCATGAAGACAGCATTTTCTACCAGAATAATTAGGGAGAAAATAAAATATTGAAGTGGTGCAATGGCAAAAATAAAAAAATATAAATAAGGTAGCTGTAAAGTGGAGGCTAAACATTTATATTACTTTTAACAGCATATTTTTTGAGTAAACTCGGATAAAAACTTCTTGCACGTATTTAAAAAGATGAAATGCTTAGATTTGAACATTTGTATACGATAAGGAAATGGTAATGTTTAAGTAATACATAACATCTTGCACATCGTGCACTGCTGCAAACATGAGGAAAAGCATATTCAATCTCTCTTCAGCATATTCATTCCTCTCTTTTTATTTAATAATGCAGTAGGATACGCCTAAAGAAATAATTTTCTTTAAAAAAATCCAGAAATTTTAAACTTAAATACTATCATTTTACTTAACTTACTCACTTTATGTACTGTAAGTATTTACAGTTTTATTGCATCCTGTGTATCAACTGTATCGTATTGTCGTTACACTGATATGCCTTCATTATTTCATATTCCTTTTACTGTTAGCTTTTTCACACGATTACTAGGTCAAATTTAAGTAAGTGTCAAATGAATGTCCATAATTCAGAATTAATAAGCATTTTTGAAAATTTTAATAAGTTTCAAGATCACTTCATATAAAATTTCAATAATAAAGCTTCAATAAAGTTTCAAGATCACTTCAAAATTTTTTTTAAGTATGGAATTTTAATACATATTTCACATTTTTTTTGCAAGACACCCTTGATTTTATGTTCTCACAGTTCTTATATGTCAACAGTTACTGCAGGCAAACTTTGTCGATATTATTAAAAGATAGGTAAGTTCTTTGCAACTTAAACTTTTTAAAACTCAATGCAAAATATTAAAAAAAGGCCTTCGTTATTATTTTTTTTCTTGATACAATAGTAAAAACACTGAATTCACTGAAATAAAAATTGTACTTGTGTCTAATTTGCTAATGTGCACTCATGTCAGTAGGTTGCTGGATTAATGATAGTCATAAGAAACACTTTTCTTTCTCGCTTTTGATTCCTGTCTTTCGTAATCAAAGAAGCAATAATTACCATCCGTCTAAAATATTATAAGGTGTTTCTCCCGCCTCCTTCGCCTGCCTTCCTGGTGTAGTCGTCAGCACGATCGACGCGTAACCGAGAGGTCCGTGCTTCGATTCCCGATGAAGGCGTTGCTCATTTTTCACATCTGCTGCTTCGAAATAACCTAATGACTCTGCACTGGCTCCCGAACTAAAATGGTGGTGGATGATGATTCTCCACCACCGGGATTTGACGATTGAGTCCCCTGATCCCCAGTCGCCCTTTAAAAGGAGGAGTATATAAGGTAGTTCTCCCACCTTCTTCGCATGCCTTCGTGGTATGGTGGTCAGCACGCTCGACGCGTAAGGGAGAGGTCCGTGGTTCGATTCCCAGCGAAGGCTTTGCTCATTTTTCACGTTTCCTGCTTCAAAAATCTCTAATGTCTCTACAATATATATTACATTTTTCTAACTACTAGTTTACGAAATCTCAGAATCACGAATTAAGCTTACTTAAAATAGTTTAAGATTGTCAAATTTTTCCCCTCGAAACAAAAAAATCGTTTGATAAAATATTATTACATTGAAAAACCAACCTGAAGGAAAATTTTGAATTAATAATCGCGTCACAATTTGTAAATTTCAGCATCACAATTAAATCTTAAGAACGAATTAGTTCATAAAAACGAGATATTTCTATAGTTAAAGTACTTCCGGTCGTATATTTTTGCCGCAATATACTTTCGCACCATTATTTTGGTTAGATATTTGGGCAGAAAAACATAATTCGCTAGTGTTTCTCTCATGGAAAGTAAAAGACGTAATACATTATCCAAGGGCACTGAAATACAGACGAGAAGAAAACGTCGAAGAAACTCGAATGAATATGACTATTATTTCTAGAAACTTGATTCTCAGTAAATAAAGAGAATTAAATAAAGAGGGATTTAAATGATTTAAAGCAGTATGTTCTTGGAAGTAACCGGAGTTCGACGCGTAGATTACTACGCCTGATTTGAAAAAGGTTTGTGGATTAGGAAGACACGGAAATTAGCTCATAGAAAATAACTAAGAAGGAGTTAAAAATAAAACCCAAAATTTCCAGCTTTTTAGATGATTCTCACCGTCTTGCCAATTTTCAATATGACGCAGGTTATGAATCTACGTTTTTAGCTATTGAGAGAGATTCTTTAAACTACGAAAATTACGAATTCATTATATTTTGTTTTAATATAGGAAACGTTATATTTAACTATCCTACTTAATATATTGTAACTGATTCTTATAATAACCATACCAGCTAACCACTAATCAGTCACTTCTGATCGATTCTTTATAGGTATCACTATTTAATCAGTTTCAGTTAGTAGTTAATTTAGTTTTCCTTTTACGTTTACAGAAATCAAACCTAACAAAAATAGATTACTTATATATTATTTATTCACAAGAATTCCAAGTTTAAAATATTATCGGTTATAAAGTCTAAATTTTTTCGGATATTTAGTGTTCCTTGTAAAAATAAACACAGGTATAATGTTATCATTAAAAAGAATAGTAAACTAGAGAAATACATGGACCAAAAATTACCTTAGAAATATTCTATGAATATGGTTTACAGCAGAAATAGGTTTTTTTTAATTAAGACATGAGGAAGGTCACCAAAAACTTATTTTATTATCTAATAAGAATTTACTATGAGTTAAACTGTATTCTAATAATTGGAAGCATAATGTAATATTAAAGCTCATGTTATTTCACTTCTATAAAAAGTAAAAAAAAATTCGAAGTTACCAAAAAAAAAATTGCTTAGATTTCACTAAAACAATTTTTTATATTTAATCACGCCTTTATTAACCAGATCTCAAGATAATTTAATCTCAGAAAAATGCGTTTTTAGCTAAATTTAATCTCAGTATATAAATTGCAACAGAGATTTAGAGTAGTGTTTAATTGTAGAAAGAATTTAGACCTAAGAGAATTTTTGAAGTAAGTTCTTAAATTAGTAGCCTGAAGTTATCATTCATTACAGTTTTATGGAAACAGTTGAATTCGGAATTAATTTAAGAACTTTTGTAACGGCTATGCAAATAAATATTTTACATGAATCCCGTCAACATTTCGATCATTAAGAAAACACACGAATGTTGTGACTTTACATATTTGATAATATTTCTGTCTCCCTGCATATAATTTTTTACCTTTTTTAAGATGACTACAAAAGAAATGTATAATGATATTATGGGAAAGGTACATTGACTTCTAAATGTACACTGAAATGTACATCTAATAGCTTTATACTATACTATATCAAATAAACTATCTTGTTTTGCTACTGGAATAGAGTTTTCACTTTAACAAATGAAAATCTTTTCACTCTAACAAATTTAACAAATGAAAACGTAGGTCAAAGATCTTTTCGCAATGCAAATGAATGCAATATTTAGCAGTACTGTTGCCCCTGATGATAGAAATTGACAGTTCCACGTGTCTCGTGATGAAAACTTGCAGTTATGCTGTTAAACCGAGATGTCGTCAGAATTTTCATGCAATTTTCTCTGATTTGCAATGCATAAAGGACATCATTTTAGCGAAATTATACATATCTTGAATTAGCAAGTACTTCTAAACCGTTGATTAATTAAATGCCTCTAAAGCGCATATTAATCATCCCTGCAACGCCAATTCCTGCAGGCGTAAAGTTGCTATGTGATTGTTTGACTTCATTCGCGTCGTATTATTCCGATTACTTGCAAATCTGCAGAGAGAGCTAAAGCGAAATGAGTAACGCAATTTCTGGATGCATTCGTACTATTCAGACAATGACTCTAGCTGTCGCATGGACCTTTTGCTCTATTCTAAAGAATTTTTTGGGTTTATTTATTTTCTAAATTTATTCTTAGCGTACCTTCTGTAATGATAATAACCAATCTTCACGCAGAGTTCGTTTCTGTTTCTCAAATTCTGAATAAATTTAGACTACTTTGGGCAAATAGAACAAGCGATGAAGATGCAAATGTTATTTCACAGGCTATTGTGTAGATTTTTAGTTTTTGAACTACATGTTTTAAGTTATTCCTGTTCTATCATTCTTATTGCTTCACCTCAACTTATTCTTATTGCTTCACCTCACGTCATTCTAGAAGGTGCATACTTGAGTATAGGATGTTAAAGGTTTCATATCTGCACAAAGAGTAAGTGGAAAATTACAGCTAGTGATTATCTGTCCTGTTCTGTGCATGGGATCAAAATGTTGTGCAAACCTTTTCTCAGCGAATGGTAAACTGACAATCACATTTTATCACCTCGTTTTTTGAGCCTTTGATAGATTGTCTTTACTTGTACGAAAACAATAGGTAACTGTTATTTTAATCATCAGTTATCCCCTGCAAGTTGCAGTGGATAAAATTTTATTATTTAAAATTTATAACCTATAATATTGCAGTACTCGACAAATATGTTACTGCATTCTTAAACTTTAAATAATCTTTTACGTATTTTATCTGATCATTTTCTAATTTCAGAAAGAAATCTCTGTTGGCTTCTTTATTGTTGTGACTTATCTCACTTATCTGACAATATCATCAGAACAAGCCCACGAAATTCATCGTTGCAAGGAGTGCAAGAGTACGCCTGTCGTTGGCAAGAGCCTTGAGCACCATATAGGTGACAATACGACTTTGCTCACTTCCGATACCAATTTTGACTGAAAGCTCCCCGGGAGGGGGGACAGGTCCGACGGTCTCCCACCCTTCTTCCGCTACCTTCAACCTCTCCAGAGGACTTTCGGCTCGCGGAATGTTTAGAGTGTCCCGATGCAGCACAGGCACTATACATTACACAGACACTTCTCTGGGATTCGAACCCGGGCCCTTCGGTAACAGCGGCACTGGCTGCTTTAAAATATACCATATTGAAATAAAATACGCTTATGATTGCAAAAAATTATGATAAAAAGCTAACTCTTATCGATATCTTTATAAAATAAAGAATTTTGAAATTAAAGTTCAATGATCTGATTTATCAAAATAAATGAAAAATCTATTGGTTGTAGTAAGGAAGATGGGTAATCTTAACTAATAAAATAAAATAGAATTGTAGCAAATGACCAGACTTCTAAATCGGCGCTGAAACATAATTTGGAAAATCGGATAGGATAAATGGTAAGTGTAGTAGGATCAAATAATCAAATAGGAATAATGAGCAATGAAATAAAGTCTAGATTTGTTGCATTTTGGCTGTGTAATGTAGCTATAGTATATTTAACATCTTATATTTAGTTTTATTTTAAAAACGTCAGAATCTACTTTTGTCTTTGTTGTTACACTTCAACATTAACTCTTTTCTTTCGTCCCATTTTGACTGGTTTCCATTATTTATATGATTCATATATGTAAAACAGCGTTTAAATTAAGCATAATAAGAAAATTTTGCAAATAAAGATATATGAAAAACCATTATAATATATCTGATCAGAAAGCAAGCAAATTCTGCTCTCGAAACAAATATAGATTCTTGATTCGTTTTTACAAATATTTCTCAAATTCTGTATTGCTTTAACGGAAATTCCACTGTTACATTTCAGAACGCTAAGTTTACATACGTAGTAGTACCATAACTACTGACGTCTAAAGCGCATTTTGAATTCAATGTTCAAAAGAACAATGGTCCTTTCTTCTCTGAGCTCCCCCCTTCATCTCCTAAGAAGAATTAAGAATGCTTCCTTCTTTCTAAAGCAAATGTTTTTCTGTCTTAACGTTATTAAAACACATGCATATGAGGCAGTTATTAGAGATAAACAAATGGAGGCTTAAGAATGAAGATAAATGTCAGAATGGAATAATCGCTACAGAAATTTCCTGCTTTATTTGATAGCACAATCAGTACAAATAAGGTGCATATGAATACCTAATTAACAGAAGAAATTGAACATCAGTATCAAACATTGAATTTTACTTATAATGCATAGCCACACTGATTACTCAGAAAAGTGAAAGATGGTACATTTTCTTTACCTGTGTTAAAATATTCCAACATACTGGAAAATATCAATTACGTACTCATGAATAATAAATGCATATTTCGAAATAATAATTGTATATTTATATGCATACTTAGTAATCAGAAAGAAATTCGTACATTTAGAAATTGCCTAAATTTTATATATTTAAGAATTAAAGAAACTTCACATTTTTTGAGAGCTCAAAATATTTTGAAGACAGTGTAGAATTCTTCTGAATCCTTAAACATGAAATTTCAAATTAGCGCAATATTTAGCATCTCCGGTAGTCCTGTATAACAGGCTTTGGGTTCCTACTGACGGCATAGATAATATGTCTTTATGTTTTTTTTTTTATTTCTGTATTCAAGAGTGAGCAATTATTTGTAGTATTTTTATTTTGCTAATCTCGAAGGTTACTAGTTTTAAAAAGAGAGAAAAAGACTGGTGATTTGTAAACTAGTTATGTAGGAAAAGATAACCTAAGCCTCCTTTTGGGTAGATATTTAAGTTAAAAAAAAGTTAAAAAAAGTTAACTTAAAAAAGTTAAAAAGTTAAGTTTAAGTTAAAAAAAAAGTCACCTGCTCTAATGTTCCAAGGAAATGTGCATTTTTCTACGAATTAAACCCCCCTAACCACACCTGAAAGGTTTAAATTTATGGTGAATGTTCTGTTTTTGCTTTCTTTCTGCAACAGAATACGCTGCTCCTTAAACAATTAATTCCATTTAGTTCGAAGCTCTCAACCTCGCATACAAAAAGCCGTACTGTATTCTTTCATTTAGCGGAATACGGGAAGGGGAATGGCTTAAAAAGTATGAGACTTCAGAAACTTTATTTAATGCTGAATAGTTTTAAGTTAGCTTTTTAGACTTCTTTGCTCCAGAGGTTTTAAAAATACTCATTTGAGAGAAGTAGAAAAAATAATAGTAGAAGAAATAACTACAACTTTTCTGGATCATTAGATAATTTCTTAATTTTTCATCCCAACATCTCATTATTTTAATATGTAAAAATTAAAAGCATAAGAACAGTTTTATTTTATCATAGCTATTTTTTTTTAAATTTTGTTTCAGCTACGCTTCCTAGGAATACAAAGGAAAAAAGCGTGTTACTTAATCCTAGCCTACTTAAAATTATGATCATCAATAAAACACGATGGATTTGCTTATAGTGTATAAAGACTTCAGCATAAATTCCTACAGAATGCAATGTATGTTTCTGGAAACTGAAATAAATGTTGATAAACTTTCACATCGAAAGACATTGACATGTATTGTTAAGCTCGTTTTTATTTTCACAACATTTGACAAAAAAGGAGAAAAGAAAAGAAAGAAAAACCCTCTTAGATCTTTCTGCGAAATATAAATTCGCGAAAAGAAATACTCAGCGAAATATATATTAATCTGCAATTTAATAAGGATGCCTTTTTTTCAACATTGCCAGGAAAACTCTTCTGATATTTACTTAAGAATAACAAATTCAAAAAATGCTATTCTGAATAAAGGAATACACAAACATACATAATTTGAATCACTGTTCTGAGAAGCTAGGTTCGGTTAACTTGTAGAGACATTAGGTTATTTTGAAAGCAAGAGAGATGAAAAATGAGCAACCCCCTCGTCGGGACTTGAACCACGGACCACTCGAACACGCGCCGAGGGTGCTGACCACTACACCACGAAGGCATGCTAAGAAGGCGGGAAAAATACCTTATAAACTGATTAAAGCAAAGCAGCTCGAGAGCTATCTGTCAATGGGAAGGGGTGCCTTCGTGGAGAGTTTTTAAAGGAAAACTAGCTGGTACATACGAGGAAAGCCATAAAAACTCCCATGCAGAGATCCCGAGTCGAACTACCACAGTTCAGCAACTTTACCATTTTTCTCAGACGCTAAACTAGCTGCTTTATGCAAAAAGAAAAAGATTTCTTTACTAATTAGAAATTATAATAAAATGAAACGATTTCATGACTGGAAAAATTAAAATTATTTTTCTTCTTCCTAGCTATATTGTAAATGATTAGTATCATACATTTCAAAAAAAAAATTTCAAGTGTTATGTTTATGGATCGAATTCAATAATTTAATTAAATGCTTTTAAAATAGTTCTTACTTTTTAATCACCCGAATTTCGTGTTTTATTAATATGTACTAAATTCAGCACTAGATTAGATATCTTTCAACATATATTTTCAGGAATTCTGTTCCTTCTAGTTGATTTTGCAAACATAACTGGAGTCCTGAATCGGAACAGGGAACTTACTCAAAGCTATGTTCGTGTGTGTGTAGAAAATACAAGAAGGATAGGAGGGTTAACTTTACCATTATTTTTTCTCACAGCGTACAGCCGTTCCCGCACTTCGGGATACAGAAACCAACACTTATGGTCTAAAAGGTATAAAATAAGAAATAAACTAACTTAACTAAATAAGAACTAAACTTAGATGCTTTACAGAGAGTAGTAACGCGAAGATTGGCGTTTTAATACTACGTATGTAGTGAACGAAATGCAAAGACTGCAGTACGTCTTCTAATATCAGCGAGAACTAAGTTTTGGCTTTAAAGGCAGACATGAAAAGCACACGCGTGGTAAAGGCAGCGAGAAGTCTCTCTCTCTCTTTTTTTTTTTTTTGGCTAAAAGCGATGTCTTAAATACTTCTACAGTTTGCCCCTCATTTGCATAGACAAATTCCAAATTCTATTCGCGCTTACTCTGGCAGGAAATGGAAAATAAGAGAGCCTAGCAAAGTTTCAAAGTAAAATAAAAGTTAGTAAAACTTAAAATCCCTACAATATGTTGGATACAATTTTAGCGAGGTAGTGGTCCATTAATGGCACCCCCCTCCACTTTGTAGAACCTCACTTCAACACTATTTAGGAAAATCTCATTTTTGTGTTCAACTGTTATTTAATAGTACAACTTGGAAAGTTTATTGCAGTGTATTGCACTTCATTTTAAAAAGCATGTGCTTGCATCCTAGGAATGTATTAAGTTATCTATAAATATCATATCTGTGTTCAACTGTTATTTAATAGTACAACTTGGAAAGTTTACTGCAGTGTATTGCACTTCATTTTAAAAAGCATGTGCTTGCTCCTAGGAATATATTAAGTTATCTAATACCCTATTAAATTTTGGGTATGGACAAGCACAATAATATTTTCTAAACAACAGACAATATTCGCAAGACAGTTTGTGACCTGAAGAAAAAGAAATTTATAAAAGAAAGACACATATTAGAAAAATTTCACCTATTAAAAGTTGAAAAGAGAGGAAAAAAATAAGGAACGCTACCCCCCCCTTTTTTTTTTTTGTCTTTTAATAAACTAAATCCTAAGCTCTTAAACCTCCTTCTTATTACAGAAGCTGTTTACTCTGATAGTAAATTAATTAAAATCACTAAGCGCACGTAATTTAGATAATATTTTAATACTTTAAGTACGGGCAGCTACTTTTATCAGCACTAGCTCAGTGACATATATTTGCTGTATGAAAGCTCCTGAAATTTCTTGAAAATGCGCCAAATTCAAACTCACATTTGCTAGTGATATGTTTATTTCATTTTTATAAATTATTTCGAAAAGCGAACATGAACTTTCTAGAAGGAACAAAAAGATGAAAGCTATTTTGCTTGAATCAAACATGACAGAAATACGTTTCATTTTAAATTTACTTTGCATTCGATTTCAATGCATTTATAATTAAATAACACTGTTTACTAAAGTCTAATTGAGTTTACGTTGCTTCGATTCTGTATGTTTGCCAGTAGCAAAAGCACCATTTGCAAAGATTTTGTGAATATTAAACAATAAATTACTCAAAATATTTCCACATTAGAATCCGAACGAACTCAAGAAACACAGTTTCTAACTGGGTAGGTAATTTATCAAAATAAAAACAAGCGAGGACTATCTGTTTGGAGAAGATTACATTTATCGGAGACATTCATATACACAGTCCAGTCACATTAATGTGACCACCACGTACTTTCCATGTCAGAGTTAAATAACCAATCACAGAAGGCAGGTGGCAGCACAGTGCAGTTGAGCGTATATAAAGGGTGTGTGAGGGCTTCGGAAAACATTTCAATCGTTGGCGTAATGCAGAAACGAAGCGATTTATCCGACTTCCAAAAGGGCATGATCATTGGCTTTCGGGCCAAGGGTGGAAGCATTTCCGAAACGGCTGAGTTTGTGAACTGTTCGCGTGCCGCCGTGGTAAAAGTGTACCGTGCATGGCAAAATGGGACTGTCCAAAATCAGCGACGTGGCAAATGTGGTGCACCACGGGCCATAGATGACAGAGGCGAACGACGGTTGCGGAGATGCGTTCGGGCAGATAGACGGGCTACCGTTGAGCAACTGACCACCAAAATGAACCAAGGGGCTACCAAAAGTGTCTCCCAAAGTACTATTCAGCGAACATTGCTGCGTCTGGGCCTCCGAAGCAGACGCCTGGTTCGTGCACCTATGCTGACTGCTGTTCATCGACGGCGAAGGCTAGAATTTGCACGCCAGTACAGCAGCTGGACGTCCACTGAGTGGCGACAGGTTGCGTTTTCGGATGAATCGCGTTTTATGCTCCATCGGACAGATGGACGTTGGCGTATAAGGCGTGAAACCTCTGAAAGGAACCACCCTGCAACCATTGCCGGAACGGTCCAAGCTGGAGGCGGGAGCATTATGGTCTGGGGAATGTTTTCCTGGCATTCTCTAGGTTCACTGATCATTGTGGAAGGCACAATGGATCAATACAAGTACGCATCTGTCCTTGCGGACCATGTTCACCCCTACATGCGCATTGTTTTTCCTCAGGATGATGGCATCTTCCAGCAGGACAATGCGAGGTGCCATACAGCTGCCAGTGTACGTGCGTGGTTCGAAGAGCACCAGGATGAGTTTACCGTCCTCCCCTGGCCAGCAAACTCACCTGACTTAATCCCAATCGAGATCTGTGGGACCATCTCGATCGAGTTGTTCGCGCCATGGATCCTCAACCGCGTAATCTAGCGCAGCTGGCCACGACATTAGAGTCGGCGCTGCTCAACATCCCAGAGAACACCTTCAGGGACCTATGTGACTCTCTTCCTGCACGTCTCGCAGCAGTCCGCTCTGCGAAAGGTGGTTATTCTGGCTTTTGACAGATGGTCACATTAATGTGACTGGACTGTGTATAATGCTGCTTCATATATAATACTCACGGTTTAGTTTCTGTTGTTCCATATAGGAAAAACCATAAGAATACTCATGAAGTCAGTTTCAATTTCAAAAATCAATAATAGGCGAAACTGCAACTAAACAGTGATTTTAACCACTCAGCGACTGTTAAGTTGTGGAAAACAAAGTTCATATTATACTGAAAAGGAAAGTAAATAAAATATTTCCTCTGTGTAAGGAAATATGCTCAGAAAATGTTAAAATAGCGGTATTTATATGAGAGAAAAAAAACTGGCATAAGAGTCGAAAACGCTTCTTCTTATTTACACAAACGGTACATTGCGAAAAAAAAATGGCTACCTTTCCCTTCTACTGGACCGATTGACGAAATTCAACTTGCGTTTTCAATGACTCGGAAGCGCGACTTAGGGTATGTATTATATTTATATATAGCATTGTTCTAATTTGACAAAAATCTTACTTTTTATGAAATGATATGCTAATTTTTTTTATATTTCGATTCTACGACTCAAATTATGCCATACTCCTAAGTTTTGTAAAAATTACACCAGGAGTTTTTAAAAAATTAGCTCTCAAAATTTTAGCTCCTCCATGTTAACTACGCCTGGTATATATTTATTAATATCTCTTTTTTTATTAAACTTACTTGATTCTTTCTTTTAGAATTCGAAATTTATTAATTCAAACATAATTCGCACATTTTTTATGATTTATTTTTAAATAGTTTTTAAATATTTTTCGAAAAATGTTTTGTATTATAACCTATAAAATTTTTAACATCTTCTTAAAAAAGAGATGTATTTATAGACACACCTGCAAAAAATTAGAGTTTTTTATTGATTAATTTCTAAGATATACGTGAATTTACATACTGGTGCGTTTTGAAATTTGGCATATTCGTTCTAAGCGTAATAACGCCAAATGTGGTTTACGTACTTTGTTAAAAATATTTGAAAGTAATGAACGACGGCTTTCTTTCCGCTCGTCTACAATGAAAAAAAGGAAAGGAAAATAGGTTGCTATAAATTAAGAAGTTCGCCAAATTCTTGGCGAAAACTGAAAAAAAAATGCTCCAAGAAACATTTTTGAATCTCTAAACAAATTTCGCACCAAATTTTACAAAATTTAATACTTAAGCATAATTTGAGTCTTGGAACTGAGATATGGAAACAAATTGGCATGTCATTTGAGAAAAAGTTCGATTTTTTTTTAAAATACCTATATTAGAACAATGCTAGATATAAATCTAATATATAACCTAAATCGCGGTTTCGAGATATAAAAAACGCAATTTGAATTTCGTTAATCGGCCCAGTAGAACGGGGGTATAGAGTTGTCCATAAATCTTCTGCATTAATCATAGTTTAATAACCTTTATTTTGCAAGAAAAATAATTCAGTAACTTGTAATACAGAAGAGGTTTTGAAGCAGAAGTATAAAAGAACAAATATGACCTATATGTGTTAAGCTTATGTCTGAAAAAGAGATTTCAGCGGCTGAATTGAATTTCATTTACACACTCAGGAAGGCATAATCATAATAAAGTGAGTAGAAGATTTATTTAAGAAAAGTGCTAGATAGAAGGTTTGCCAGTTAAGAAGCATACACGAGATATTTTACGACATCTTAGTATTAATTTGAGTTATTAGCAATAAACAAGAAATGTTTCTAAAATTTCAAGTAAAAGACATTACAATTCAAGGGAATGGTTTCATATTGTATATCTATATATATAAAAGGAAGAGTCTGTTCGTGTGCGTCTTTCGTTCGTGCTATGCATAAGCTAATAGACCCTACGAAATTTGTTACATAGGTGTATCCGTATAAGAGCCAGTGCACAACGAAGCGATTTTTTCAAAATTTAATGAGGTTTTTTTATTTTTTAAATTTTTTTTTATGAAATCGCATCAAATCGATATTCTCTCCGATTATATCAGCACTCTTGCCACTCGGAAAAATGAGGGCGATAATTCTGTGCAGTTTTTAAATTTAATATTCGGTGGTCCCTTTAGGCATTTTTTGCGGTACACTTAAAAGCCAGACTAAGGCTGGCCGCATAGCGGCTAGTCAGCAATAAATACCTGAATATCAAAAAACATTTTCGAATTTCACGTTACTAAAAAATATACAAGAAAATTCGGTTTAAATTCTCAAGCTCTTTTTGAACATTTCTTGAGGTAATAACCAAATATAATGATAGTAGAATTTGAAGCGAAATGATCAATCGAGGGAATAAGCTGTTAGATTTGTGATTAGATACTCGTTGACAGGTGATACTTTTGTTCTCCCAGTTCCAATCCATATTTTTCTGGACCATTCATTTATCAAGTTTCCATTTCTCAAAATACGAGAGTTACAAACAGGAAAACGAAGTTACTTCCTTAGGTAAGCAAACTTCCTAATGACAACATGTTATTACTCCTCTTATGGCAGAAGGTAGGTTTAACAGACCTTTATTTAAGGCGGGAAAGTTCTTAACAGACAAAGTAACGTTGCCTGAAGTTGAAATAACTTGATTTCAAATTATAGAGGAAGGTTAAATCAATCCAGAACTGTCAGACTGAACAGTTAATGCAGTATGGTATTAGGATAAAAAATTGACAGTGCTTTAGAAATAACAATGCTTTGGCTGCAGAAAGCTACTGAAAGTGTTTTATCAAAATGTTCATTACATTTTAAGAGCAAAGAAACCAACAGAAATGTGCTTAGAGATAAGCATACGTAACAGACGAATGAGCTTACAGATAACATATTCAAAGATACATTCGTAAGTATATAGATAACTTACATAAATTTGAAATAAGTATTCAGATTTTTTGTTGCATTTATATGCTAACGATAAAGATTTTCAGCGCATACGCAGTACTTGATATGAGAATTTACTTCATAAATGCTTATTTAATAATACGTCATTAGCCTTACATTGACGGTTAAAATAAAGTAGCATACCTCATTTTCAGATAATAACCTCATTTTCAGATATAACCACACTATTATTAATTTAAAATTCAGATATTTCATATAGTCTCTTTAAAAAGCCTTTTGTAAAGTGTATATTATTATTACACTGCAGAATCAAATTTTTAAACATTAAAAAATAAATAATATTAATAATAGAGTGGAGTTTCACTTATTTAATTCAATGTTCAAAACCTTGAACCCCACAAAACACTAGTAAGCGAACAATCGCTTAAGTGTGTAAAAAACACGTAAGACTTAAGAAGGGTTAACTATCCTTTATTTCTTAGAATAAATACAATCAACTCACAGCAAAGCCTCCACTTGGGCTTGAACTTAAATAATTATAAAATTAAACTAACTAAGCTTAGCTAAAGCTAACTGAAAGATATATCCGAAGCTATCAGGATTCTAAGTAGTTGGTTCCTAAATATTAATTAAATCGGCGAAGCCAAGTAAGGGCCTAAAGTATGGCCTAGCGTAGTAATATCTAAGAGAGACGTAGTCAAAAGGCAAACGCGCGCTAGTCAGGAAATCAGACTCTCTCTGCAGAAGTCAGTGAAACATCGACTTAAGTATTAGTCTTACTCATTTGCATTCACTGCGTTTCTAAAATTACATTCTGGCAGGAAATTGTAAGCTGAAACTAGAAAGGTAGGAAAGAAGCATAACTTAAAATAACTGTTAATAAAATTAGGATAAACCTTACAATAGTAATAAAGAGAAAAAAAGGAATAGTAGCTTACTATTAAAATCAGTTTTTTTAAGAGTCTGTGAAATGCAATACTTATGCACGTTTAAAGATCGATGAATCTACAAGAGGCGTCTATAAAGCAAGCTGAGAAATTAAAAAATCAAACGATACTGAAAAATTGAAAAATCAAGCGATAAAATAAAAACATGCTCAGAAAGAGTGGCATATCAATTCTTGTTAAAGGCCAGTTTAAACTGGTTATTTTGTTGTTTGCCCATCAAAACGCCGGAGTCATTTCCATTTACTTAGAAGACATCGTACAAAAACATTTATTTCAAGATGAAACAACATTATAACATTAATTTTCTTACAAATTAAGTAAATCTGCTAGCGAAATGTTAGGAAGAACAGTATATGATGTTACATCTTTATTAAGAACACAATTACATGAGTAGTACAATGGCTTTAAAGAAGCGCACGAAAGCGTTCAAGATGAACCACAGATAAGGCACCCTTCAACTTCAAAGAATGAGAAAAAGGGAAGAAATTTCGGTCTTTGGTAACAGCTGATATGCAAATCAGCAATTTTCAGACATGCTTAGGATAAGAAGAGAAAGCTGTAGGTTAATTTTAATTGAAAATCTGAAAACGAGGAAAGATTGTACTCGATTTGCACCTCGGATTTCGACAGAACAGCGAAAAGAAGACAGAAAAGCTTGCTCAGAAGATTTTCTGACTACTGCGAGACAGGACAACAATTTCTCAAAGAGTATCATAGCTGGAAATGAGACCTGGTGTCTACAGTGCGACCCAGAAATGAAAAAGACAAAGTGTACAGGGAAAAGAACCGTCTTCTAAAAAAGGGAAAAAAATCTTTTTCAAAGATTGAACTGATTACATTTTTTGATTACAATTGGCTTATTTAACATGAATTCATCCCTGAAAATTAATCGATTAACCAATACTTTTACAAGGAGGTGCACTTTCGATTAAGAAACAGGATAAGTCGAGTTAGGAAGGATTTTTTGATACTGGGCAATGATATCTTTTGTCCGCTAATGACAGGCCCAGTACAGCATTGTCTGCATAATAATACCTTGATAAGCATTCAACCTCAATGATAACTCGCCCACTACATTCTCCCGACTTATCGCTACCTGATTTTTTTTTCTTTCTTCGAAGATTAAGATGGATGCCATGAAAGAACAGAAATTTGAAAACGTTTCGGATATTAAGTCAAATGTCCGAGAAAATCAAATGCTATGTATATTTTGCGAACGGTTAATTCCAAAGCCTATAAAAACTAATTCTGTGACCTTCAGAAACTTTGGAAAAACTGTATAAACATTTTAATGAATCTATAAATCCTCTTGCGTTTATTTTGAAGGAGATAATTTCATTTGAAGGTTAGAGATTCTTTTCTTATTTATAAGAAATTTTTCGGTTACTTTATAAGCACGCCTTATGTGTGAAATGTTGCAATAAATATTTTTGAAGGATACCGTTTTAGTGATCCATCATTCCATAATGTTGCTTCACTTATATCAACATAGGAAAACCCCCATTTAAAAATATCCTCTTCTCATTCTGCAGATCTATTTACGAAAACTAAAGATATGCTCCGTTATGAAGTTAAACTTTTGGGTTGTTATTATGTTACAGCTGCAATAGTTGGCAGGATTATTTACAAGACATTGTTTATTAGTAATTTAAAATTTGATATTTATATTTATTTGAAATACGCACAGTGATAAGAGAATTTATAAAAGCTTTCTGAAGCAGATTTTTTTTTATTTAGAAGCAGGAGACATGAAAAATGAGCAATGCCTTCGCCGGGAATCGAACCACGTACATCTCGGTTAGCGTAATAGCAAACCTCACATTGAATTGATCAATGTTAACGAATTTCGCTTACTGCGCACGCTCAATAGTGTACCCTTGGCTCGGGAGGAAATACTGGCGAATAAAAATAAACAACCCTACACAAGCCTGTTCGTCATGTAGGCCTTAGCGACTCTTTACGATTGCAATACTTTTTTATGCTTATTGCACTTGCTTCTGTTTCATTTCATTTTGGTTTATTTGTTTCATAAACATTACATTTAATATCAGTTATTTGAAACAGTTTCTTTGGCTTTAATTCAGTAATATAAACTAGATATATTCCTTAAGTTGTTAAAGTATTTATGAATGGAACGCATGGTAAATAATCGATTGCTTTTATTTCTCAAAAGTACAATCAATAAACATTCAGCTGAAGTACAATCAATAAACAACATCATGTAATGTTTCCTGCTTTGCAATCCTTCTTAAACGAAAATTACACTCTAAGTACTGAAGCAATGTACAATCTAACAAGTTTTAAAACCCAGAACTGTTTACGTCCAGATAACAGAATATCAACCATATACCATATTTATCTTCTTTTAAAATTACGCCAAAGTCGTAATTGCGCCAAATTCTCCTCTGGGCATGCGCTGTGTGCGTAATTCGTTTACCATTGTTCCACTGCGCGGTCTGCCATTACGCTCTCGGTTACGCGTGGAGCGTGCTGACCACTACACCACGAAGGCGCGAGAAATAACTTCTATACTTCCCCTTTTAAAGGGCGACTGGGGATTAGGAGACACATTCGCCAAATCCAGGTGGTGGAGAATCATCATCCACCACCTTTTTAGTTCGGGCGCCAGTTGTAGAGACATTAGGTTATTTAGAAGCAGGAGACTTGAAAAATGAGCAACGCCTTCGCCGGGAATCGAACCCCGGACCTCTCGGTTACGCGTCGTGCGTGTTGACCACTACACCACGAAGGCACGCGAAGAAGACGGAAGAAACACCTTATAAGCTAGCATTATGCATTGCTCGAAATAAAGACAGAATCGAAGAAAAATGTCTGTATTAGTTACAGAATGATGTGCATGAATGCGCCGTTAGATTTTTAGCCGTATAACTTATTTGGTGTAAATAATC
>KK114176.1:785393-819296 GCA_000611955.2 Stegodyphus mimosarum | reverse complement strand
ACCTCTTAAAATACTTTGAATCCTGTTACTTTAATCGTCTAATACGACTTCTTTAAGAATGACTTTAACCACTAATTTCCCCGCACATATGTACTCATAGATCAATCGCTATGATTTTTCTACGCATGGGATATATCGATTCAAACTGAAGATTCGTAGGTGAATATGCGGATTGTGAAAATAATACCATTCCTTCAAAATAATCGCCGCCCATGGAAAGGCCGTTGGTAATGCTTGCAATATATGTACAGTAACCGTGTTATGTTACAGGAAGTCAGTATTTAGATACTTGGTTTAAGTCTTCTTATGTACTGTTTTATAATATGTCTACCGAATGTGTGTATAGTTATAGATACTTGGTTTAAGTCTTCTTATGTTCTGTTATATACTATGTATATCGAATATAGTTATACTATATACCGCTCTCACACTATGCAGTTATGTTCAAACATGTCGGTACTTATATATTCAGTGTAAGTCTTCTACTATCTGTTATAATTTAAAATATTACTGAGGCTATCCATATTAATTTGTTAATAACTGTGGCATGTATCTCCATGGAAAGGCCATTGATAATGTGCATAATCTATGTGCAGTAACCACGTTATATGATAGCTATGCATAATAGCATAACGGTTTAGTAACGTCAGATCATTGTGCATTATTTTCAGGAATAATTCCACGGAAATATCCACAAAGGCACGATGGTATTTTCCTAGTACATTGGACTCTCCACTTCTACTTTTACTACGACTATGGACTCATTTAGTGATTCACACACGAAGGCATATTATTATCTAAAGTAATCCCCCCCACGAATAATCGTAGCATTCCTATGCAAGGTGACTAAGCAACAATAACCTACCCTGTCTATGAAACTCTTCAGTGACAACGAATAAATTTACGTCTGTCGGTCCTACCCTGAGATTCTTTCACCGAACAGGCATCATTCCGCATGGATTTCTAGGACGGAAGCCTGCTCTATGGCGTACAGTGGAGTTATGGCGATCTATTAGTTGAAAATACTACTTTTTATTACTTTATTCTTCTGATGTTTGTCGAAACCAGAGTTTTCTATTCAAGAACTTAATTTGTCCCTCGTTAAAACTTAATTCTTTAATATTTTATGCAGTTTTCAATGATGGCTTTAATTACAACACTTGGTTCAATTACAATTTCCGTATCTGAGCGAAAATGATCTAATTTAATAATTTTAAATTAAATAATTTTTATTCCTATTGCAGTTGTAAAACATAACGTGGCTTGCAGATTACTGTGCGCCTTGTTGACTAAAATTATAGGGTTATGTATTCAAAATGAACAGATAAATAAATAAAAATAAAATAAAATAAAACTAAATAAAAAAATGAATAAATAAAAATACAAGACAAACAAAAATAAAATGCGTTTATCCCCGTGGTTTCAAACCATTTTTTGTAACTGATAAAAGAGGATCTATGACGGATTGCTGATATCGTTTTGCTTCTTCTGTCAAAGATACATGCATTGCACTTAGCTACATTAAAATTATATTAAAAAATGTTTTTAAATGTTGGAATGTAAGAGAAAATCATCTCTCTCTCCATGTATACATAAAATAAAAAGTAAGCATGTCTATCATAAAAATTAATAACACTGTATCAGGTTTTCTGAAATTAACTGGATTTCGAATTAAATTTCTTTATCAAAGAGAAAGTAAAAATATTTCCTTGAAAGGCAACATTTGAATCAAACTTCAAATCCTTTACAGCGCCCCCTTCATATCTCAAAGAAATCATCGGTAATCAATGGAGTCTCTACCTTTTAAGCAAGCGGATTTGAAAAGCTGTTATCCGAAGTACAGTAAAGATTACATTCCATATTTTGTTTAAAATTCCACTAAAGTAATATTCAAGCCTCCATTGTGTATTTTGAAATAAAAAAGTAAAGAAAGTGTGGTAAGCAATTACCGTTAGGAAATTGGAACGCCTTGCAGCAAAAAGCAGTAATTTACGGGACAATGGAAGAATAGATCGCGTGCGAACGGAACTTTTCAAGGCGCTTACGGGCTTCAAATCACTAAATGACTCAATTCTGCTTCGATAACTTAGGCATTGTTAAAGTAGTTCCAGCTGGGGGGGGGAGGAGACTTATAAATAAACAGGAAAATGTTCCACGTTTAGGTTGCCACTTAAGGAAAAGAATTTTTTTCTCTTATTATTTTCCTTGCATCGTGAGCCTTGGTAAAGAAAATCTCTAAAAGCAGTCACTCAAACTTCCCTCGTTTGGTATGTCTTTGGTTTGGTCTCTGAAAGGTTTGAAGGTGGAACCAAAGTCATGAGCTGAATAAATGAGGCAGAACCAGGGAAATATTTGTCACTGGCAATCAACATTGGAAAGCAATGTAAAATCGGGTCTAGTATTTGTTCTAGACACATCGGACTGACATGCTCAGTATCTATCGAACAAATTCAGAATATTATTTTGACAGTCTAGGAGACCTAACATTTTGCATTTTATTATATATTTCCAGACGTATTGTATACGTTTGCTTATACGCTTTATTGATTGAAAATAATTTTAAGTTAACATAAAAATCAAGAGTTTCAGGAATAATAATAGAAAAACATGGAAGTATCTGCTATCCCCCTTAGAAACGAAATTTAAGTAAATTTAATTTTGCGTTCACATTTTGGTGTCAGGTCTTTAAGATTTTGCATGCTAGTTTTAGCAAGTCAGAACATTTGAAACAAGATCAAGTTAATGGTTTAATAATTTTGTCTGGCGTTAACGTATCCCTATATGTGATAGTGCAGTGTGAAAGGTAGCATACCGAGCCAGCACGTCGAAAATTTGACACTCGGATCTTAGCGACGGTACGTTTTATCCTCCATACATAAAATGTAAACAACAATAGAAAACGAACTGGAACTTGTCGACTGGAGATCATCTGGACTCTCCTCTTAAGCATTTTTACGTGTAGGGGAAGAATTAATGGAATAAAGACATTCTTCTCATGCCCTTTTGCCGTACAACAGTTAGCACATCAAGAACCCCTGTTCGATTCCAGACGAGAGCGCCAATTATTTTGAAAGATTTTTACTTTTGGCCTTCCACTGTTCTTTAAAATTATTAACAAGAGACTTAAAAATAATACTAACGATAACAAGTGGGCAGTAATGGTATTTTATTAAGTTTTTCATTACGGTGAAAACCATGCATCTTACTTTATTTATTATTTAGATAGTCTTTATATTTTTCCTACTCTTTCATAGCTTTCAAGAAAAGAAAAGCAGGAATATGATATTTATTAAAAACGCTTTAGCTTCTTAATTGCAGCTAAACTTATACATAAGTGCATGCTTATACGTAACTGCATGCATATATAATAGCTCCAGCTCCCTTTAACTACGCCCCCCTCTTTCTGCTCATTCTTTTATTACTTTAATTTACGAGTAAATTACAAAATCCAGGTGAAAAGCTGCAATTCAGTCATAGGTAGTAGTATACGCCTTTCTGAATTCTATTTTCATCAGGCTAGTAATCCAAAAATTACAAGTTCAAATATGTCTTTTTTAAAAAAATATCCATTAAAGGCTATATCACTTTGCATATGGCTTCATAAGTGTATCAAAACTGTAATTTTCCATTAAGAAATATTTCATTGTAAGACTATCAAAAATTTAGATTCATAATTTTGCAAAGTTGTTAATTTGGACTGATAACGGATTCATGGTATCTATTGATTACCTGAATTAATACTTTTAAGTTACCATAATAATTTTAAGTTACCATAATAAGTTAATTATACTAACTAAGCAAAGTGTGTGCCATATTAGGCTCTCGTTTTAAGGAGAGTACGGAATTACTTGGTTGGAAGAGAGGTTTATGATTGTGAGGTAATATGATTGGAAGAGAATACTGAATATAGTACTGAAATATATCATAAAATATAGGAATAAGGAAAGTAGGTTATAAAAATATGTTCTTTTCTTTGACGACATAACTTTTTTCTCCATTATTGACCATTTAACTTTATGTGGGAAAATGGTATAAAATCGTGATCTATAGATGCATGCAGTACAAGAATTTGAACTTCATAAATTAACAAATGCAGTAAATTCTCTTTATTCCCTTCCTTCTTTTGTTTTTGCTATTCTGACATAAAGTCGTGGAGTTTCTTTCTTTGGATATAAATATGAATTCACGTAATCGGTGACACTATTCGAATGACAGCAATTGGAATTCAGATCACATTCAGTCTGTAAGAAACGAGGGAGCTTCAGATTAACCCAGTGAGTATCTATCCCTAAAAAGAAGTCTTCTATCTTGTCTAATAATAAGTGAAAGCACATTTCTTTATAAATGATGACAATAAAAATGATAAAAGAATTCCTTTTGATGTGGAAGAAATGGCTTGTATTCAAAAGCTGCTCAAGCTTTTAGGAAAGTTCGGTATTATCAAGATGAAATAACATTATGCTGCGAAAAAAATTCGGTAAGCTGTTGAGATTAGTGAAAGAAAAATTGATAGAAAAAATAATGAGAGTAGAAACATGCTGTATATCTTTGTAATTCAAAAACCAACAATGAAAATTCATTTTCTCCACGATTTTAATTAGATTAAAAATTCTTAAAGCAGTAGAAGTATATATCAGATGTTTAATTACAAAGATTTACACACCAAATTTATCTATAAACTGTTTGATGATAATAGAAAAGATCTGGTGGAAAATAAGAAGATAAGAGAGACGAAAACGTACTTCAATTATTTCTGTTATTATATTCAATTATTCTGTTAATACAGATATACTTTGTAATACATTTGTTTGTTTTCACAGTATTTTTAAGTAGTTAATTGGATTAAAAATATGCAAACAAAAGCATATAAACTTTTTCATGTTCTAAAATAGGTTTTAATAAAATTACATTTAAATTAAGCACAATTGTAGGAACAGCTTACAAGGCAATAAAGTGATAGGGTATTTGATAATTATTATATAAAACAAGACTTAAAACTTAAAGCTCATTTAGAAATAGTTAAGTGTTAGGTTATGTTACTGAAACGTCATATCACAGAAAAGTAGAATACACATATATTTATCATTTTTAAAATAAATAATCTGAATTTTAATCCTAATTAACATTTAAGTTGGAAACAGCCTAAAAGTGAGCAATGTGAATGGAAAAGTGAATTATTTGACATCTTTCATCGCTTTGCAACGTTTTCTAGTCTTCAAATTATGAAAAAAATTTATAAGCATCTCTCAGATTTTCAAAAAACTAAGTAAAGCTATTAATGCAAAAACATGCTGGATTTCACTTTTAAACTGAAAATTTCTAAACTACACATCTGCCTGTTTAAAATGACTTCATAAATCAGGGGGGATCTTATGTGAACTGTTGTAAATGTGTATAAAGCTGTAACAGTGTAGCAATATCAGAGGCGACTTCAGCTTGGGAAGCCAATGTTAACTTTAGACTACTAGGCAGTTACTCATTCGCAAGCGAAGATCTACCTTTCCACAGCATTTTGAATCGCCTTGACGAATGTCTTACTCATATACCAGGTGTGAAAACGTACTACTTTAAAATTGTAGAATGGGTTATAGCTACGTGAATGATCAGCTTTAGCACAAAAAAGTTGTTCAGGATAATAATTTTTTGCAGTTTTGACTTTGAGGCGGTTACAACATCATTGTCCTCTACTGCTTCCAGCTCTGGATGAACAGATATGCACAGACGGTTTTAAATCCGATATTAGAGTGAGTAATGCTTTCTGCGTCTTTTAAGGCACACGTGCATAGTGCTCAAAAACATCCTGTTACAACATAATATTGCGTCTTTCAAACAAAGTTCTATACCATTAAAATGAAAGCCAAATGAAGATCGACAAAATGGTTGCTAAAGCAACTCTGGCAGACTGTCAATCTGTAGAGACATTAGGCTATTTCGAAGCCGGAGACATGAAAAATGAGTAATGCACTCGCCGAGATTTGAACCACGGACCTCTCGAATACGCGCCAAGTGTATTTGACCACTACATCAAGAAGACATGCTAAGTGGACAGGAGAAATACCTTATATACTCCCCTTTTAAAGGGCGACTGGGGATTAGTGGACCCAACTGCGAAATCCTGGTGGTTGAGCATCATCATTCACCGTCTTTTAGTTCGGGCGTCACTGTAAAGACATTAGGTTATTTCAAAGCAGAAGATATGAAAAATGAGCAAAGTCCTCGCCGGGACTCGAACCACGGACCTCTCGAATACGCGCCGAGTGTGCTGGCCACTACACCACGAAGGCATGCTAAAAAGGCGGGAGAAATACCTTATAAATCCAGCGTAAAAATGATTTCAGGGGTTTCCCAAAAATGAAAGCTTATTCAGCATCATATATCTGATTATCCTTAAATATATATTTTTTACCACTCTGTACCCAACACGATAGCATGTTCGACAGGAAATTAGTGGATCAGTTCGTAGATCTGAAGTCAATAGACCGATAGCTTCCTATTATCCTATCTTAAATACGAATTGTTTAAGATAATAACTGATCGTTGATACATCGATCTTTGAGGTCTTAATGAGACATTATTATTTTCTTTCAGTTTACATTCTATTAAGTTCTTACTCCACTATTTCACTCAGCCGTGCATGAAAAATGAGCCGCTTTCAACCTACATTTTATATATTCGAAGAAAAGACTCAGACATGAGGTTTGGCATCATTCATTGAATGTTCAATTGTCAGCTTACTGCGCAGCATAATTTTTCTCGTCTTTCTGCCAAAAATTTAATAGTCTCCAAAAACGTGTTGGAGAAACGGAACAGCCTTGAGAATGTAAGAAAAATTTAAATGAAAATAATATTTGTGTTTTACGTAGACTGTACTCAACAATTTTAAAATGCATTATTAGCAATTGATAAAAACAAACTGTCGGCTCTCCTCGGATTTTCAGTGCATCCTCAAAATACCTGCTCCTCAGTTCACTCATGAATGACAACCGTCCTCTTAACGCAATTAAATTAGATGCTTTCTACATATTTCTAAATCCTTTTTGTTGTCAGTCTCAAGGCATGGCTGTGAAGTAGGGCGTAGTAGAGATGTTTTTGAAAATTTTTTTGAATATTTAGCTTGTTAAAATAGCTTTCAACTAATGTGTGCGTTCTGATAATAATGCTGCTTTACTTTCTTCTGGAAAGTGTACTTTTGTAGGAAAGAGAAAAAAGAAAGAAGGAAAGAAAAGGAGGGGAATTAAGCTTGGGAATTCGTTAACAATTTCCAGCATTTGGCGCCTTTGAAAGCCTTAGATAATGAACTATAAGTACTTTAAAACGACAAAATTTGAGGAAGTATTATAAGGCATTTCTCCCGCCTTCTTAGCATGCCTTCGCGGCGTAATTGTCAGGACACTCGGCGCATATTTGAGAGGTCCGTGGCTCGAGTCCCGGCGAGGGCACTGCTCATTTTTCATGTCTCCTGCTTCGAACTTACCTAATGTCTCTACACTGGGCCCCGAACTGAAAAATGTGGTGGATGATAATTCTCCACCACCAGAATTCGGCGGCTGAATTCCCTGATTCCCAGTCGCTCTTTAAAAGGGGGAGAATATAAGCTATTTCTCCCGCCTTCTTAGCATGCCTTCGTGGTGCAATGGTCAGTACACTCGGCCCGTATTCGAGAGGTCTCTGGTTCTAGTCCCGGCGAGGGCATTGCTCATTTTTCATCTCTCTTGCTTAAAAAAATCCTAATGTCTCTACAGTACCCGTTTCTCAATAACATTTTGGTCAAGACATGTTTCCTTTCTAGAGATAAGCAAAATAATCATTACGCCTCCTTGTTTTGAAATGTTCTTAAGCTAAAATAGCATTCATTCACAAACGTTCTTTCATAGACTTACTGAGACACTGGGGAAAATTTTTGGTAGTAAACTAGAATAAGATTTTTCATATATATTTCGTGATAGTAAAATGGTGAATTATTAGTGTAGCTGTCGGCAATTAATACTGAATTCTAGAATTCTGGCAGGCCTGTAGGACTAGACACTCGAGATTTTTGAATGAACACGATATACCGGTATGTAGTTGATAAGATCCATCAATTTTTTTTTTCAATAGAAATATAAATCTCAATATATTTTTCAATATTTATACCAATACAGATTAATAAATGATGAAACTATGAAATTAACTAAGAAAATAAAATTGGGTTTGGTTTGTTTAATTCCAGCAAAGCGCTTGAGGGCTATCTGCCTAAGGGTCGAAATGTCTTTGTGGAGGGCTTGTATCTAAGTTCCACATGGAAATGCCCATGCGGCCAGCCCTTTCGTCATTATTTTAACCCAAGTCAAACTACTAGTGTTCAGCGACTTTGATCGTTCATTCGCTGGTGAGCACCTTAGGAAAATAAAAATCTTATTCTTTGTTAAAGTATGTGTAACAGCATACCACTAAAAAAATAACGGGTTTTCAGTAAATGTTTTGTTTCTCTCATTTTGTAATGAATTATTATATTTTGTTGTATTTTTAATTCGATAATTAAAATTCAGCTGCTTTGGGAAATTTCTCTGATAAACAAACTGCTTACCAAATTTAAGGGGCCGCAAAATAAACGCATAAATAAATAAACCCAAATCCCTCTCCTGAAATTTTAACTAAAAACATCATTCTTTCATTAACTGCATAAACATAATCAATTAAATATATTTAGTACTTTAAATTATGATTAAAATCAGGAAATGATAGTATACATGGATCATGGATTTGAATCTCTGAAGTATCTTAGTTGCATACTACACAGTCCCCCATATTTCCATCGAGCTCGATAATTGCGACCTCCGCTATTAAATATGGACGATTCCGTTACAAAAAGCAGTAAGTCTTTGCCAAAAGCCCTCATTTAAAACTGGAAGCTAAAGCACAGTCGACCCTGGATACTTAAGAGGGCTATAGACAAAAAACGAACTTAAAAAAAAAGACTACAGTAAGATTAAATAAATAAATAAATCTTAAAGTAGAGCTATCTGGGGTTCATTACGATGAAGAAATTCATGAGGTTTTAATTCACCGAGTACACCTAATTTAAATCTGGCTCATATATCTTTGGATTTAATGGATATTTTATTCTGTGGCAAAGAATTCGCTAAACCCCAAGCTCGAAATTGCAGACAAGAAGTAAAAGCAAATTTAAAGAGAAAAAAAAAGGCACGGAACCTTTATTTTATCATTTTTCCTTCTTGCTCTTCTTGCAATATACTGTTCACGTGTTTACTACATTCAAGAGCAGTGAGCACAATCATACATCGTTAAAATAACTTTGAGAATAATACTTTGTGGAATACACATTGAAAAATGTGTTTTACAAAAAGCCATTTTGAGACAAATGCAAATGTGGTGCTCTTAACTTTGAAACGGAGGAGAATAAAACATAATTCTGCTTTAACTTTAATGCAAGTTAAATTATCTTAGAATATATTTTTGAATAGCTTTAAGTTACAATAACTTGAATTTAAGTAAAAAAAAGCAAATGAGACAAATCATAAGGCTAATAATAATATTAAAAATTATGCCCTAACGTTATTTAGTGGTCGAATGAATAGGACCACTTAATTATCGAAATTCACGCCAGACTCAATGTAGCTTCATGGTTGGTTCTATTCCTGCATGTTATAAGAAAACGCACTGTTTCTTAGGAAAGCAAGCACATTTTTAATTAGGTGTGTGGCTCATGGAATTATCTTAACTGAATAATAGCAGAAGTTTGTTCACTGCTAAACTGTTTCACTGTTTGAAACTGCTAAACACTGGCGCTTCAACTTAGGTTTGAATCGCAGTGCCCTTGTTGACTGAATACGCAATTTTATGCGTTTCCTGATTTACGAAGTGAAAAGAAATGCCAACCGTTTTCCTTTAGAAGATCCCTCTCGAAGCCATCTCTTCTCTTAGGACTGGATGTAGCAGTCACACGCATTTTGGCAATTTCTTACTCAAAAAAAAAATTAAACATGTTTTACACTGCATTTTACTTTGAAACTTTTAACAAGACTCAATATATTTCCATCGCAATTCTGAATTATCATTAGAATATTTTTCTCGCCCGAATTAGGATTGCTCTCTTGCTTAAAATATTGTGAGTTTCCTTTTTATCGAAATTATTTCCAAATGTGATTGGCTACGGGATAATTTAGCAGTTTAAAAAAATATTTAATAAAGTATACCTGAACTTATAGCGGCAAACTGTGGCTACGTTCCTTGTGTCAAAATGCAGACTAGTTCCATTAATAATTACACCCGCAAATTTAAAATACGCCTTTTATAACTACCTTCAATTTCAGTCGAAGAAAACGTTCATTTCATTTTTCATTTCGAAAATAAAAATCTTTTGTTCCGTTAGAGCGCCCGAATTTCTCCGCTCTCAGAAGCAGCTTCTTTGTTATTGAGTATTTATTCCCCAGACGTTAACTGAGAATGTAGCAAATACATATGAAGTCGTTGAAGGAAAGTACATTTCGTCTTAAGGTTGCAGCTAAATTGCATTTATTCTTAATGCTGTATAATTTAACGATTCTGAATGATATGGCAGGGCCATTATTTCGCGAACTTGAATAATGAACTTACTGAGGAATAAAATGAATTAAATAACTTACGCTTTATAATAATGAAAGTTAGTATTGCAAGAACGGAAAGTAAAATCATGCCGCTTTATTTAGTTAAATGGGTTTTGCATATCCATGCTCAGAAGACTGCGAAACAGCGTAGTAACATTTATCCGTGAAATTTCTGTAAGTACCTAACAAATGCGAAATGGAGAATTCGTTATTATTTTTTTACGTCTGTAAACCAGTTCTCATAAAGTATTGTAACTTGAAATATTAAAATAAGTGCTGACTTAGTTACCGATTATAATGATTTCAAACTGTATTTCCGCTCGAAACTGAAGCTATAATCAAAGCTTTATTATCTTAAAATACAATTATCTTCAAATATGCAAAAAATCTAACTTATTTTGTCGCATACGAATGAGCTCATAAAAAGGTCAAAATTAGCTATTTTAACTTACTCAGCTAATGCTGCTTATTACTTAGGTATGATAAATAAATTTCCCTCGACAACGTTGTTTTATAAATTTCTAAGGCCAAATTTCTAAGGCTAAATTTCTAAGACTATAAGACATTTGTTAGAAAAGCTAGAACTGCTCGAATGAATTCTACCTCCGAGTATCGAAAACTTGAACTGGTTTGTTTAGTAAGCATGCCAACAAAAAGAAAAGAATAAAACATTGAAAAAAATGTTGCAGGTTCAGAGAATTTCTGTTTGATGAGTCTTCTTCTGATACGAGAAACATTCTGCATCTAAGATTAGAAATCTACCTCTAGTGCGTCCAAGCCATTCGACTTTTTATAGGTCAGCTGCTTCTTTTTTCCGAAAAGTGAGCAATTCTGTTTACAGTTTGGATGTCATCCAAATACTTTAACCGTGACGCATTGTTCAACTGGAATTCAACACAAGCACTTTTAGTGATAGATAAAGGAAATGCTCTGGAAGCATTAAGGAGAAAAATTTAGAAAGCTAGAATTTTTATAAATTTTAAAATATAAAATATTTTTTTCAAGACGCAATCTTCTGCGGTTGCAAGGTTTTCGCGTGCAACATTCTGCGTAAAAACTAAAACGACTGTTTGAAACAACCAATTAAATTTCAAGAGAGAGTTAATGGAATTCAAATTTGCACCGCATTCAAAACTAAACAACACTATCATTAAAATATAAAACATTTATTTAATAAAATATAATATAAATATAATTTTATTTAATAAAACAGAATAATTAATAATGAAATATAAAATATAATATAATAATAAATATAATATAAATTAATATAATAATTGAAAAAAACTAAAGAGTTAAAAGGCTTAATGCCAAATTATTTTGCAATGTAATTCGATTTATTCAATTTGACGCATGCTCATTGAAAGTAAAAATTATTTGATGAGTTTGTAAGGATTATCCTAAGTTTATTAGCAGTTATTTTAAGTTTTGCTTCTGTCCTATTTATTCTAATTTCAGCTTACGATTTCCTGTAAGAATGTAACTTCAGAAACATAGTGAATGAAAATGAGTAAGAGTACTATTTAAGTCGATGCTTCACCGACTTCTACAGAGAGAGTCTGATTTCCTGACTAGCGCGCATTTGCCATTTGGCTACATTCTCTTCTTAGCTACTACGCTAGGTCATACTTTAGGCCCTTGCTTGGCTTCACCGATTAAATTAATATTTAGGGGCCAACTACTTAGATTTCTGATAACTTCGGCTATACCTTTCAGACAGTTTTAGTTAAGCTTAGTTTAATTTAAATTCATAGTTATGTAAGTTCAAGCCCAAGTAGAGGCTTTGTGTATACTCCAAGTAAGAGTTAATTGTATTTATTCTGAAAAATAAAGGTTAGTTAACCCTTCTTAAGTCTTACGTGTTTTGTTCACACACTTAGTGTTCATGGGGTTCTAAGACAGAACTTTGGAATTAAATTAAGTAAAACCCCACAAGTAAAAAAAAAAACATTAAATTATATTTATATATGCAAAAATAAGAATTATTTTCAGCACCTCGATACCGTTGTTCATTGAAAAGATATTAATTCTTTACACGCTAAATCGAATTTCATATAAGTTTCTTTTACATTTCTCCAGAACAAGATTAAACAGTGAATTTGCAACCTATTCATGCTTACCTTACCAGTAGTACAAATATGTTATTACAATATGTATATTATCACGATATTAGATATAAATTATAACGCAGTTATATCCGTTTCTCGACATGCAATATAAAGCTATTAAAAAACGTCAAACTACAGGAATGGGTAAAACACCCTATTTGAAGAAATTTGTAATTTTATGAGACCTGTTATTCTAATCATTATCTATTTTATGCAATTTATGCATAAGGACATCTTGCCTTAGGTAATCCAATTGCAACTCTTGAAATACGCTCATGACAACAAAATGGCAAAAGTACAAAATGTTGTATAAACGAATGAGAAAACAAAGAGCTTTCTCAGCAATTTGTGCAAAAATAATGCATTTTATTAATCATATTTAAAAATATAAAAACTGCAGTACAATGGCAAACATCAAAGAAGCAGGTAAAATGTAGTGAATATTGAAGAATACTGCTCAGAAAAGTTTCGGTGCATAAAAACTGATTAAACAAATAAACTTGCCATGTCCTTTCGTACAATCTATATTTTACTGATTTCATGAAATAGAGTGCATAAAGCTTTTTAATGTTCAATAAGTTTACATGTGGTCAAATGACGACGGTCTGCAGTGGTCATGAGTTCTGGATTATGAGAGTGCATTTGAAATAAAAATATGCAATGACATATTGTTATAATAAAAGCGTTAAAATAATTTGTAATAATAATAATGATTTATAATATCGAAACAAATAAATCCTTGCATACAGTTCAATGGTGAGAATCATTATTCGTTCACATAGTAATTTAACTAACGTATGTACCTTCTTTCCCTTGTTAAACTTATCTTTATAGCAAATTTTAGTCATTTAGATAGTGTAAAACTGAAATATTTGTGTTATCAGTCTCTGCCAGCACAGCATGTTCAATACTAACAAGATTTACATAAAATGTAAACTAGTTATCCAATGCGAATTCTCATTTCATCTTTTCTAAACTTTCTCTTTGCAAATCAACGTTCTGCAGCTGCATGGATCGCAGACACTAAGAAAAACCCAGAGACATAACTGCGGTATCGTGCAATGATTCTGTTACGTTACTTTGTTTCACTTTATTTTCCATTTTCATTCTCGTCATAAATTTTACCTAACTGCTGCCTATGATCTTATGTTCTTTTTTTCTCCCCAAAGTACCTGGATGTCTGCTGTTTAGACATTTATAAGCGGTAGTAAAAGGAACTTCAATCTCTCAGCCAACAAAAACTATACTCAGAATAGCATTTTCGCTCTCAAAAAGTTACCATCTTACTTCGTTTTCATACCCTTCAGTTCGGGGACTGAATCCATTTCGCCAAAATTTAAACAGCAGTAACATCAAAACATGCATAAACCACATGAGTTTTATTGCTCAGCGTAACATTTTAAATAAAATGAGAGTATAATGAAGTTCGTCAAAAAAGGAAAAAAGTCAATAAAGACATGAGAAAATCTTACACAATAATTGGCTGTGTTTTCTTCTTGCTAACTTTTATTACAAACTTCTTTTAAACGTATGTCTCGTTATTATATTATTATTTTATTTTAATGCCATTTTGAAGCCAAATAAAACAAGAAAGGTTACTTTCTGGAAAGGGAGGTTATTTACTGGATGGACTATAAAGTCAAATCGCAAGACCCGAACCCTGTAAAACATGTCAAAGACGCTAGTAGAGAGGACAATTATAATTCTTCTTTCCCTTTCCAGAACGTTCTGGGACTCGCAAACAACTATAACCCGTTGCTGCAGGAGTGGTACTGATTGCCACATAGATTCATCAACGTAGAAGGCACGTATAGTGATCTCAGATATTATTTGAATGCTGTAGCCTTTAATAAGCAAAAACGGAATTAGAGTTAAGTCTTTCCTTTCTGAAGGTAATTCCGAAGAAGATGTACTCAAACACGATTAAATAACTTTGCATTCTATTTTTCAGCAATAAGGAAAAAGAGAAGGTGAAACAAACAACAATCACTACTTAAATTTTCAGCTCCTATTCCCCGAAGCTTTCCCCCCATTTTAGAATGTCTGAAAGGATGTAAAGTTCCTCACTCTTGTTCTACTAAAGTAAATGTTCAGGAACTTAGTGAACTGTTAAGCGAATTATCGCTTAGTTCAAATAACAGGAATCGTAAACTCAAGGAGGGTTAACCACCCTTTATTTCACTCAAAAAAAGATGAACAGTTGGCCTCTTACTCGGGTTTACAACAAAGCCTCCATTCGGGCTTGGAATCAAAATAAGAAATAAGAACTAACTATAACTAACTAAGAGATTTAGTCGAAGCTAACACAAATCTAACGTAGTTGGCCCTTAATTAGCCGGCAACTATCAAAAGCACGTAAAAATACGGCCTAGCGTAACAGCTTCTTTGAGAGACTTAGCCCGAAGGCAAACACGCTCTACTGAGGATTCTTAGCTCTCTTTGACAAAATAAGTATGTCTTACTCATTTGCATTCAACGTGATGGTAGGGAGTTCTAAGATGAAACAAGGAACGATAGGAAAGCACAATTAAATTAAAATAACTCTTATAAAATTAAAATATACCTTACAAGGTAAAGTGTGTTTTTCATCAAAGAGCTGAAGGATATACAGTCCCTCACTGTTACGAACTGAAATGAACTGAAGTTGGGGTAGTTACGTCAGCTTCTGGAATGTATAAGACGAAGATCAATCCATGTAGCGAAAAGAGAGTGAGAGTGTGTGTGTACCTTTTGTGCTGAATTGTTAAACGCACGTTTTCGTTGATATGTCTGTGTATGTGTTCTGTGCTTCAATAAAGTGTCTTCGTGAAAATTGAAACGATTATTGCCTTTCAGTCACTACAAACACCCGTGCTTCCCGTAGATGCGAACCCCTGATTCCGCAGTACTTCTGGACAAGCAGTTCCACAATAAACTGCCCGATTTTCAGTGTGAAGTCACGTCGTGACAGCTTTATGATTGTTGGAGGGCGTCCATGCCTTCTCGACTTCTTTTTGTTTCATCTTGAACCTCTGTGTTGGATCCTCCTGCGCCGTTGAGACTTAGGCACGATCGTGCGTGCATATCATGACTGTTGCAGATATACATTTTACATCAGTCGATGACCATACCAAATTTCATGAAAAACTGTTAATCGCTTCTGAAATTAATCAATTAAATATGAAAATTTCCTTAATTTTAATACAAGTCAACATCAGGATAGTAAGAATTCAGGATATGCTTTTTGAGATCACAGATCACATATTGAGAAACACAAAAAAGTTTAGTTATTGCTGAGTTAATGACAGAGGACAAAAAATTGTTGAACACTATTAGTATGACTTTTGAACCCTTGTCTAAGGGTGAGCTGCACCGCGCTTTTGTGGTTCTTCCCATGACTAAAGCGAGTATGTTGCAGTTTCCCTTAGAAAACCCTTTAGGAAAACATCTTTCCCTTTAAAAGACTCTCAGCCTTTTGCTTAGTTGATTGATCAACCACAACTGATATCTCATAAGTAAATTTTGTCCCAAAGTCAGCAACAATAGGTTACGGGAAAATAAATCTGAAACGTATTTCACTTCTTATAGATTGTTTGCTTGACGGTTTGTTAAATTATACAAGCATCCGAGGCTATCTCTCTGAGGGATTCGATACGTGCACCAAGAACTTTTATAGAGAAGCAGGCTCTTCACGTCATTCGTATTCACAAATGAAGAAAATTGTATAAACGTCTACAAAGTTAGCCATTCTCTGGGATTCGAGCCCAAAGTATTATTCAACCTTCATTTCCCTTTGATGACTGAAGAGACTTTTCTTATAGACAATTTATGTTCATGAGGCTTTAATAATAGGCAGAATTGTCATTGTAGAGCTAGATATTGGATGAATAAATTGCTTCATAATCTTCAAAAAAATTATCACAAAACCCAAATTAAATTCAATTTAAAATAAGTAAATTTATGAGGTATTTCTCCCGCCTTCTTCGCATGCCGTCGTGGGGTAGTGGTCTGCATGTTCGACGCGTAACCGAGAGGTCCGTGGTTCGATTCCCGGCGAAGGCATTGCTCATTTTTCATGTCTCCTGCTTCCAAAAAAATCCTGATGTCTCTACAAATTAAAAAAAAAAGATTTGACGTCTAAAATGAAGAATGGAACTTTTTAAGGTTTTAACTTGTCCTCCGTTATTAGATATATTAAGCTTAAATACAGCTATCTGACTTTGCTTATTATAATTAATAAAGTAATTTCAATTTTTCCTTACTTTTTTAGATTATCGATGGAATTATTTTGCAAGTGGGAATGACTTCAAAAGTATAAGGAAATTTCCAAACGTGATAAAGTTTCATTTAGAGTTTTTCTTCAGTTTTTTCTTGTCCCTCATATTATATTACCAGATTGTTAGACAACATAAAGGTTAAATGTCTGAAAAAGTAACCATAATCTGAATTTTCTCAGTAATGAAATATCTAGGACAGGAATTCAGTCTTCGGTCTCTAAGACTAGGACTCACTATCGAAAGCGAGGGCTTTAGCAACTATACTAACGAAATGATTGTCTTGTATATTTAATGTTTCAAAACTAATGCGAATGCATACCCTTTTATGTAAAATATAATATATATTCTTTAGCAATTCAGAAATCTCGTGAAATGCTAAATATACCGATGCCCAATATTTTTGCTATTTAGTACTGCAACAACGAATTAATCACAATTAAAACTGTAAAAGAATAAAAATAAAAATTTATAATATCTTAAAATTAATACAGCTATTCACAGAATTATGGTGGTGATGTTTAGAAATTTTTATTGTTGTTCCATTGCTGAAGAAATAAAATATTTTCTCCCTTCCAAACTGAGAAGTATAATGCAAAGTCTCTGGTATTACATATTCCCAGGTACTTACAAAGACAATGTACTGATGCGCTCAGGTGCTGTGCTAATTATAAGAGGAAATTAATCTGCACAATGAGGAAGCAACGCTGTGTTTAATGACAGGAGCATTATTTAATTATACTCAATAAACTTTCACACTCGAACTTAAATGATTATCAAAAACTGAGCAGTAGAATACTTTTAGAACACTAAAACTGCATTCATCAAGATTCTGTATTGTCAACGATTGTCACGACCATATGCCACATTCATTGATTTCCCATTACTCCATACGAGACATTACGTCACTAGCACTCTATTAAAAAACGACATCATGAAGGGTATAAAAAGTTGCTTCCCGTAACTATCTGCATGAGCTTCTGACAGAAGCATACACAATTTGCAATAAAATATACAATATGCATGTTCAATATGCAGTTTGCAGTAAAATTAAAAATTATTTTAAAACTTATATAAGAACAGTTAGGCTAAAAGAACAGTGTATTAAGAAATTCATATTCGCTAAAAATAGTTTACCATATATAAAGAGTATATTTACATAGCTGTAAGTTTTTACTTTGCTTTTCTTAATATGTCCGAACTGAAAGATCATCATAATTTGACACTCTCATACATTGCATATTTTCAACAACTTAAACGATCAAGCCTTAATCCTGTAATCCATCAGCGTTAATATAATGACAAATTAAAATGTTAGATATGCACTCCAACCTGTATTTTAATAGATAAAAAAGTTCAGTTTCAACTGAATGATATTTTGAACTAAAATAAAACCAATCCAATTCAGTGATCAATAGCATGGATTAACACCTCACTTAACACATTGCTCAAGTTAACAGAGACATTATTTTAATTGAAAAATCAATATGATTTTTCTTTAGAAATACAGGAAGAAGGTATTCTATAGTGAATGAATAGGGCCCTTGTTTAAGAACGTTCCTGCTTTCATAAAAATAGAAACACGTAAGTATATAAAAAAAAGTATATTTTATCTAATATCAGAGAAAAAATTAAAATGTCAACTGTGATTAGAAAGACAATACTTCTTAAATATTCGGGCTACCCTACACCCTCTCAGTCAAAAATTACCTCACGGAGAAATTATTTTATTTGCTCAACCTGTCTATCAAATAAGTTGATTTGTAACAGGATGTATTTAAACTCTCAACTGGTAAGTTTTCAGCATCGTAGTTATGCTCATTTCGTAAGTGCCTTCATTCCTTCTCTATGTATATGTAGAAGCACCACCCACATTTTGAAGTGAACTCATATTTCATTTGCCTACAGAGCAGTATTTCAAGCCGCATAAACGCTGTCTTAGAAATACAGAGTATTCTTTTAGCTCACTCACGATCTTTTGATTATCAGTGGAAATTAATGGTTCCAGGAAAGAAATTCGGGTTTTATATCGTGAGGTCTTATGACCGCTCCTTAATACGGCCTCTTAGATTTTTCGATTCTTTCCGTCTTAATATTGTTTTTTTTTTTTATTTCCTAGATTATCTCTACCTTTGCATACCCTCAAGATGCTCATACTAAGACACGTAAAACGCTAAGAATATTTGATATCAATATACTGGGGAACTATATAAAAGACACAATGAACGCGTTTAGAATAATTAGCGAATGCTACTCTCGTTCAGCAAATATGTTGTATTTTATCAAAAACGTAGGCATAAATATCACAGTAGGTTCGCTGGGATCTTAGATTTAAAAAAAAATGAAAAACGGGGAAAAAAGAAAAATCTGAAGAACAGCAAAACTGTTTGGGTAAGATGTTTAAATCTGAGCTTCAACAAAGTTATTTGAAATTAATGTTCACCACACAATACTAATTAGCTGTTATGTCATATTTTGTAATGCATGGAAAAACAAATATTGAATATAAATTGGAACAAACAAACAATTAGGCAAAAAATTTCCGGTCGTATGTGAAATGAGTAACTACTATGGGTTGAGGTATATTTTATAAATAATATTCAAATTATAAAAGATCTTGTTTACATATTTTGTAAAAATACTCGTTTCATTTGCTTCCTTTCAGAAACGAATTGATAGTAAAAAGTACATTTCACACTGGGGTAAATGGTTTTAAAAATTAATTAAATCTTACCCTGATAAAGCAAAATAACTATTTATAGGTCATTTTCATCTGGCTGGTAGAAGATTTCATAATTTCAATAAAATTATATTACATGTTATTTTATGCCATACCTTAAAAATATCAAACGCGATGCTGAATAGTTAGTGGTTCGTTTGTGCGAAAAACCATCAAGAACATCAAATGATAAGCATCAAGAATACTTTCTGATGATAAATAATTTTCGGAAATATGTTTCAAAAAATGAATTTTGGTATTAGAGAGCGTCTGAAAATTTCAAAACTCCTAGCATCTTCGATTATGGTAGAGAAACTTTTCTGTATTAGATTAAGACCGAATTTTTTTCTGCTTAATATATTAGCAGAAAAAGAACTGCTTTGATTGTCACTGAATTCAAATTGGTAAATATTTCATTTAAAATAACACGTCTCTGAATGAAAATATGGTCAAAAAGTCATTCGAAATGTCTAGATTTAAGATTTTATAATAATCCTAGAAAATGGCTCTACATTGAACGTTATAAGGGTTGAAAGAAACTGGCACATTTATCTAGAGAACTGAATTTCCTCAAAGGTTCTGTGATATTCAGTATTAAAAGAGCAAAATATGTCAATAGGGAAATGGTATAATAATAAGACATGCATAATCTATATTTAGATTTATTTATTATGGATTTTATGTTTCAGTTTTCACATACTGACGGAAAACATTAAAGCAGCAACTACAAAAAAGTGTTTTGTGTTAATTTTATTTAGTGACGTCAAAACGAACAGTAGCTAGTTGGTAACTCAGGGTCGACGTTATCGTGCTGTCCAATGGGATTCATGTCCGCTACACGGAAATACGCAAATTTTCGCGTCCGTTCTTTCGGCTCATACAGAACGTAATGAAAAGAATGCTTCAAATCTTAATTTCAAGAATTATACGATTAGTTGGATAGAATGGGAAACATGTAGCTGAATATGTCGAACATGGCGTTGAATATATCAAACATGTCGCTGAATATGAAGAATTGTGGGAAATGGCGTGAAACTGGGAGAATGGAAGCAAGGCACTGGCACAGATCTGTAAAACCTAAATATAGGCAAATACCACGCAGGGAAGTGAGAAAAACGCAGAAACACAGGGAAAGAAACGCAGGGAGTGAGAAAAATTTTAGAGGTCTTTATTCCAACCAGAAACAAATTAATTCAGATCAGAATCATGCTCTTATCAAACATTCACCTATATCTTTTTCCTTAAACTTTGTTCTAAATGTAAGGGGATCTTATTTTCGAGTAATTATGGTATTTCATGCTATTACGTTCCGTTCAGAAAGGAAAAATGCAAACTGATGATTTTGTTTTGAACAAGAAATTATAAAATCAATTAACCAAATTAAACAGAGATTAAAGATTTCTTCTAAAATTTCATAATTAATCGAAAAGTAAGCTTCAGAAAAAGAGATAACTTTCAGTAAATCCCCCCCTGTCCGGAAAAGAAAGGTAAAATTTATCAAATATCAAATAATTATTAAACGCATTTTACTTATAAAAGCTTTTAATTGTAAAATAAAGCCTTACTTTTGTTTACTGTACATAGATGAAAATTCATTATTCATGAGCAATATGTTAAGCGAGATTGTTATAATTATTTACAGATAAAATAGTTGCCAGCATATACTGTATTAGCAAAAATCGCTGGAAAAGGCAAGTATGAATACATCATAATTATGAATCCAGGATTAATAGAGGGAATTTTAATTCGCTGTCTTTAGTCAGTTATACACTTGGATTTTCTAGTGTCCACTGATTACTTTTACACGTGAATTCCGTCCAAACTCCTAGCTTTCCACAATCTCTTCGTTTTTTTTTTTTTTTTTTTTTTTTCGGAAAATGCAACTTATTGAACTTTTATGCTAATGACATCCGCAGGTTTAGTGACCTTTTACGATGAGTTTTCAGACTTTATTCCTCAATCACATTCTCACATAGCTTTTACACACAGCATTTAAGAATTCCCTTAAATTGTAAAACATCGAGAGAATAGTAACTGATTTTTGCAACTATAATTAAGCCAGTCAGATAAAATGATTAGTAGTCACTTAAGATCACGCTAATTGTTAAATTAGTCATTTATACATTCTGTGCACATAGCTCGTGAATCCTGTACTCGTGAAAATAGTCTGTGTTATATTAGTTCTGGCATTATTTGTGCCCATACTGAACAATATGAGAAACCACATTGCTTAAATATGTGCCTGGGTTTACTCAACATTCAGACTTATTTCAATATACTAATTTTGCTTTGGTTCCTTTATGTTAAACCACTGCTAATATTTTAGGCTGTTTCTTAGAAAGTTGAGCAGTGAAACCACTTTAATGTCTCCCCCTCCTCTTCCATTTAAACACGAAATATGCTTTAAAAGGGAAGATTCTAAACAGCTGCCTGAGATACAGCCGAAAGCTTTCGCGTGAGTGACGTAAATAGCTCAAGAGTTTAATTTGTAGAAAACTCAGTATGAATTTAAATAGCATCTTTAAAGGCTCAGCTTTTATTTTTTCCCTCGTTCAGTAACACAATTTGCTCAATTCAGAGAAAAGCGCTAAGTACGTCTGTTGAAATTCAAAATCCTCGCACATTCACTGTAAATGAGAACACAGAAACGAGTAATACGTTCCATGCACGTATGCACTAAGCCTAAAGTAATTGGGTGCTTTTTCATCTGATTGCGAAAAATTCGGAGAATTTTTTTTTTTGGCTTCACTTGAATTCGGAGGGAAGAGGAGTCCCATGAGGTATACTGAGGTTAAAAGCTGTTAGGTGTATTAAAGCCAATTAGTCAGAAAAATGTGGGGTACTTGCACCAGGATTTATGTAGGAATGTCATATTTTATTTTATTCGAGACAACAAGTTACGTACATTTTCATATCAACTGCAGTATTAGCATTTGCAACTGCTGTCCTGCTTTGAAAAAAAGGTAAAATTTTGAAAAGTGTTAAGTATGTTCTATAAAAAGTGAAGAAGAAAAAAAGTTATGTCTTTCTTTTAATGCACAGCTACCAAAAATAGCTACTAAAATAATATCTGAAGTTACATTTGTGAATACGAGTTAACACCAACGTGGTTTCTAATCAATTTAATATTCATAAGTCCCTCTTTCCAATGTGAATATGAGTTCCTTCCTCGTGCTACTGTAAAAGACTGTCCATACCTAATAATTTGCACTCCATACGTATCAATGTTCAAGAAGCTTATGAACAAACAATATGTTTCTGTTTTTAAATCTACATTTATGAAATTTAGTGCAAATGTATATAAATTCTTGTATTCAGGAACAATCAGATTGCTTGCTGAAGTCATGTCTTTGATATGAGAGGATAAGCGAGGTAAATAGTTACGATAGTATATTAAGAACAATGTTAATAATGTAACACATAGTCTTAAATAATATTTAAGATTACATTTTTCTCAAAATGATAGATGCATTTATGAAGAACCTTCTAAAGAAAACTGACTGTCATTCGCATTAAACATGGGGAAAACGATGAAAACCAAACATGCAGACAACCTATTCGCCTGGGATAGAACCAGGGTCGAAACAATTTCCGGGATTCATCACTCTCAATCCTTCGGGCACTGGTAAAACGTGTTCAAACGCTGAACATTGGTTTGGTTCCCAGCGAGCATGCTGGCTGCATGGAGTTTTCCTACTTCTCCTCCCCATGATATGCATGAATACAAGCTTATTTCCCTCACAAAATTCTTCACTAAGGCACCTCTGCTATTAAGCAGATTATTTTCGAGTGCTTTGCTTTCTTTAAGTAATAAACTAAATCGCAGCAAAGACACAAAATAGCTACGCTATTTTTTAATTATAAAATGCAGTTTCTAGTGATAAAAGAACTATACCTTATAAGGCATTTCTCCAACCTTCTTGGCATGCCTTCGTGGTGTAATGGCCAGCACACTCGGCGCGTATTCTGAGAGGTCCATGGTTCGAGTCCTGGCAAGGACATTGCTAATTTTTTACCTTTCCTGCTTCGAAATAACCTAATGTCCCTACAATGGCGCCCGAACTAAAAAAAAGGTAGTGGATGATGATTATCCACCACCAGGATTTGGCGATTGGGTCTCCCAATCCCCAGTCGCCCTTTAAAAGGAGTATATAAAGCATTTCTCCCACCTTCTTGGCATACTTTCGGGGTGTAGTGGTCAGCACGTTCGGCGCATATTTCGAGAGGTCCGTGGTTCGAGTCCCGGAGAGCGCATTGCTCATTTTTCACATCTCCTGCTTCCAAATAACCTAATGACTCTACAACCTAACTCCATAATGTGAACAATTTACTACTTCTCGAGATTGATGGAAAGTGTAAGAAAGCGTGTATATTACACTCCAGCGTAAAGACTGGCTGCCGTCGTGTTGCCTTGCTTTACCATTCTTTTCTGTGTAATCTCTTGTGCCACCTGCGTAACTTTCTCGGATATAAGAAGGTTAAATGACAGATGAATTCGGTCATATCCCAATAAAAGAACAGGCAAGAATCATAAGCAAGGATACATCATTCGGGGGAAGAAAAATATGTCTATAAACATGGCATGGTTTGACATAACTTTAATCTACCAGGATGAAAGTATCCTTGTCATCAATTAAAACTGATGATATATCGTTTCTTAGTACCAGAAATAAGAAGACTTTAGGGGTTTAGATAGTAGTCGAATATTAATTGTACTGAAATGCACATAACGGTGTTAAAGAAAATCATTCACTATCTGAACGGAGATGCAGTTATAGAACGACATTATATACTCAGAATATATTTACAGAAGTTTAGTAATTACGTTCTGAAGATAACTGATGAAATTAGAAAAAAAGTCTATTTGACTGCGTTCTCATAACATAGTAATCCATTTCAGCTCTTTAATTCATTAAATCTCATTTGACAGTTTTCATTAGATAGCAGTAATAATCGAGCATACTTTATGCACTGATTTTTTTCTTTTATTGTAAGCTTACATCTTCTTGAAAGAAGAGACATTCTTCACTGCTGAAGGTTTGCATTTTCTTGAAAGATGTCTGAGAAGACAGAGATTCAACAGGACAGTTTAATTAAACCTTAGATTTTATTAAACATTAAAATGAAACCTTAGAGCAGTTTGCTTTCCATTACACTCTCTTCATACTTTCAGTTTCTCAGTTATTCTAATTGTTAATATTATGAACGGAGTATTATATTAAACAATTATATTTCCTTGAAGTTTCTTAAGTAAACATGATTATCGTGATATGACACTTCCACTGTCTAATAACAGAACTACCGCTAATTGACTCTGTGGTGTATCGGGATTGAAATATCATCCTTATTTCACTCATTCTTTAAATTTCATTTATATTTTCTAGACAGAATAATAAGGAGTGTCAGCGGGTCTAATATTCTAGAAAAATTTAGATGTTTGTGATGGATAGGATGTAGAGTCATTAGGTTATTTCGACGCTGGAGACGCGAAAAATGAGCAATGCCCTCGCAGGGACTCGAACCTGACATCTTGAATACGCGTGTTACTATAACACAACGAGGCATGAATAAAGGAGGGAGAAAATACCTTATATGCCCCCCTTTTAAAGGGTCACTGTGGATTAGGAGACCCAGTTGCCTGGTGGTAAGAATCGTCATCCACCACTTTTTAGTTCGGACGCCACAGAAGAGTCATTTTAGAATTTTTCAAAAGAAGGAAATCGAAAAAATCAGCAGTGCCTTCGCCGGGACTCGAACCTTAGACCTCTCGAATACGCGTCCAGTGTGCTACCACGAAAGCATGCAGAAAGCAGGGAGAAAATACCTTATAAGGGTAGGTAAAATCTGTTGGCATAAAAACATCTCGCTTGGTTAATGGCAAGAGAAGAAAAGATAGATAGTATCCCTTGAGATATGTCGATTAAACATAATCGGATGTGTTGGGTAAAATCATACTGTCACCACAACTGAGACATATGACAGATATAGTCATCTGCCATCTATCCCTTATCCATTTATTATTCTTAATGTGATAAAGATAAATATAAGCAGGAAGCTCAATATACATGCTGCCCGTTGGCAAATTTTAAGCAAAAATATAAAAAAAATTGCAAAAAGCACATAAACTGCTAGAAGATTAAAATCCAGAATAAAACAGAATAAAAACAATGCCATTCTTTATTTAGTTGAAGAATAAAACTATAAGTACTGTGATATGCAATTAAAATTAATTTACTACAAACAAGCTTTTATATTAGTTACAGTAAATTAATTTAAGATGATGCATAACAGATGGCTCTGCAGATATCAAGGTGAATCTGCCTCCAAATTCCATTCTTTTTTTTTAATATATCAAAGTTGAAATTCCTTTAAGGATTGTCAGCTCACTATTTTAACACTGTCTTTAATTTAAGATTATCTCATAACTCGCTTAGTACCCAAAATTTAAGGATTTTCTATCAAATATTTCTGAAATATTATTCTATTCTAGAAGAGGAAATGTAGATTTGGTAAAAATAAAAAAAAAAAACTTTTTTGAGGTAAACAATATAATTTAAAAAGAAAGAGGAAAATATAAACTTCGGCTATTCATTACAAACTAATCTGAAAGTTAAACACATTATGTAGACTGATTGTGTTAATAAATGGGATTACTGACAAATTTAAGCACACATCTTAGTGCAAATAACTTGTGAAGATCACTAGTGATGAAATAAAAACCTTTGCTGCCCAAATCCTTGATACAATTTGATGATAACATCATTCAGAGCTCATTGATAAAATTTTATAGATAATGTTAATGATTTCAATTAGTCATAACTTTTACATGAATTCGCCTCATTAAAATCAAATACATATTTCAGAAATCATTAACGTAAGAGTCGTAGGAACTAAGAAAGTCTGACTTAGTATTTAAAGTTTTCTTTCCTCTTTTTCCCTTTATTTTGGATGAAAAATATGACACAATGGAGGCTATGTCTAACTAAATAATGTAAAGGAAGCAGTTTCTTTCAATTTATATTTTGCAAATGATAAGTGTTCCTTGACATACAGTTTAAGTAGAATTTTAAATCTGATATTTTCTTCTGAAGTTACATTCAAAGATGGCGCAGTGGATAATACAACTAGATTGTTACAAAAATTATCATATAAATATTATGAAGTACTTACAAACGAAGATGTAGCAGATCTTCAGGGAAAAAATACATACCTAAAAGGAAAAGAAAACTGTTAGTTCCTTGACATAAGGAAGTGATGTAATTCATGATATAATAATCTCAGAGCACTTATTTTAACAGAAAATATATCTCAAGCAGTAAACAAGGACGTCTTAAAATCTTAACTTCATGATGGTGTCTGGAGTCCTTCTTAAAACTTAGAAGGAGTTTATTTACACAGTACTTTCAAATTAAGTAATTTTTTCGCATTCGTTACCTGTTATTATAAAACAATAAAGGATAAAATTATATTAAAATAACTTTTCCAGTTAAAGAATGTTTTATCTTGCTCTTTACTTGGTTGGATTTCATTTAAAAAAATTCTTTACAGCGGTTAAGGAAGCCAAGTGGTTCCAACTACTTATATTAAACAGCAGAATAAATATATGTGTTTATATTTCTTCAAATGAATATTAGAAATATAAATGAAAAGAAAAGTTATTTATTATCCTTAATACTGTTTGCTAACGATATTGGAAATATTCTATTGCTAATAAGTAAGGAAATAATAAATATTATGTTGTGCATATTGCTCATTGAGCACAAGTGTCAATATAAATAAAATAAAGTCCTCCTAGCTATGTAGAAGAAATGATTTCTGTATACGCCGGAATATGAGTGATGAATAAGATTTCATCCTAATTTTATGAGAAATAATAAAATAAAGGCAGCAAAGTTATGTTATTGCTAATATTGAAGATTTTTGGCATTTTGTTTCTCATCAGACCCTGGTATTTCTTTCCTTTGTTTGATACTTAAATGAAGTACAATGAGAGTGAAAAATTACCGAAATACTGATTATAATTTAATTGTCAGCTTCATTTCGGGAGTTCTGAGTTTACAATCTTCTTGTAACGCACAATCAGTAAAAAGTAAATCTAGATATAAATTAGCACAGTCTGACTGAAATAATTTAATTAGCAATTCATAAAGACATGATTAATGTTTAAAACTTTTTAAGCAACATCGAAAAAATGTTTCACTAATTCTCATCATTGTTAGTTAGAATTATATGCTCCTACCAATTTCCAGCTTTTTTTGTCACGTCTTTCTTCTTTCTTTTCCTGCACTTCTTTTTGACACGGGAATTATATCTTGCTTTAATAGAAAGCCCCTTTTTTAAGATGGTGGTATTTAAGCTCCGCCTTCCGTGTTCACATTCGTACTATTTTCTCTTAACTCTTTCTTTTTCTTTTTTTTTTCCTCCCCTAACCGGAACTAAAAAGCGAAGCGGAAAAGAAATTGCATGAAGTCGATAATTCACTACAATTATCAGAAGGATAAAAGGCAAGCAAAGCTGCAATTTTCCAACCACGCCGCTATACAGGGGCACGTCGAGCGTGATAATAGTATGTAGATGCTATGGTGGTGAATCCCTGCTGAGTTGAACACTTTATTTGCTTCTGAGCCACCACGTTCCAGGTATCATCGATAGAAATGATGTTCATAATTAAGGAGGAGGAAAACGGGAAAATATTAAATATTTAATTTGCCAAAAAATATTGCACTTCTCAAAATAAATTTATGCATATGCAAAAACAAAAATTCAAGAGATATTTAATTACATTTATGTTTATGATTATAAGCTATGTGGCGTAGCCCGTTGAGAAATTTTATTTTTTTTTACTAAATTTGTAAGGTTTATCCTAATTTTATTAACAGTTATTTTAAGTTTATGCATCTTTCCTATCTTTCTAGTTTCAGCTTACAATTTCCTACTAGAATATAATTTCACAAACTAAGTTAATGCAAATGAATATTTACGTATATGTTTCACCGATTTCGTTAGAGAGAGTCCGAGTTTCTGACTAGCGCGCGTTTGCCTTTTGGCTACGTCTCTCTTAGCTTTGCTACGCTCGGCTATACTTTAGACCCTTGTTTGGCTTCTTTGACTTAATTAAGATTTAGGGGCCAACTACTTAGAATCTTGATAGCTTCGGCTATATCTTCCGTTAGCTTCAGCTTAGTTAAGTTTAATTTTATATTCATTTAAGTTCAAGCCCAAGTGGAGGCCTTGCTGTACGTTCCGAGTCAGAAACTGATTGTATTTATTCTGCGAAATAAAAGGTAGTTAACCCTTTTTGAGTCTTACTTATCTGTTCACACACTTAAGCAATTATTCGCTTATTAGTGCTTGTGGGGTTCCTAGGATTGAACACTGAATTAAATAAGTGAAACCACTCAAATTCATAACGTTATCTACATTTCCTTTGTATGCTTCAGGAATTGAAATTTACTGAAGATTTGGTGTTACAAATATTACGCTAAAGAGGTATTTTTATCTATATCAAGTTAATTAAAATGATTTGATAATACTTCCTACTTTGCCGCTTGCTTATTTCACAGAGGATTTGTATTCCTTTTTCAATTTATCATAATGATGTTAACTAGCTCCTTACCTTGCCTCTGAAACAAAGCAGAACATTTCGTTTACCTTCAGATATGGAGACAAGCTGACATAGTAATTAATCAACATACCTGAAGGTACAATATTCAAATTAAAGACCTGAAGGTACAATATTCAAATTAAAGATGCACACAGAGATTTGTGAAATCAAACATTTGTTTAATTCAACAAAGTTCAACGGAAATAATGTAGATCTTCCTCAGAACTCATACTAGTTACTAAGCAACGCAGTACTTCCTAGCTCCTAAGCATCCAGCAGGAAAAGCTATACAACAACCACAGATTACTAACATTTCCCCCCGCATAGATACTTCGTAAATTGGAACACGTTTAAGACTCTACGGTCGGAGAAGCAAGATATAATCATTAAATATACAGCACTGAGGCGGAGAACAGATGGTTCAGACCTTTACCGAGCTTGGAGGTCCACATCTGGGATTTATTAAGAGGCCTCGCAGCCCCGGTATGGTTCCTCGCTTTCCTACTGCAAGAGAAACGTAATTTACTGTTTGCGTCTGTCAAAAGTACATTCAGCGGATGTGGAACCCTGTTCCAGAGCGAAGGAAAATATGTTCTCAACTGACTTTATTTCTCATTCAAGATATATTTTCTCTGCCCTCTTTGCTGCGGTGCATGTTCAATTTTTCGTTTCCAGATGCAGTTTCCAAGGTAACGGAGAACTCGAAGCCGGGGATTGGGTCATAATGTTTCTGGAAAATTTCAAATCGAGATGTCTGAAAGTACAAAGGAAGTATACTTTTTTTGATTTTTGAAATAGGAAATCAATTTTAATATATGTTTCATTTACCGCAAAACAGAAGTGTATATGCTTTGAAATTTCAAGACTTTAAGCAACTGACGAAATGATCTCCCATGTCCTTGACAAAACAACTGAGTATTGAAAATGTGGCTCAGATTACTTATAAATATCCTCTAAGGAAACTTTAAATTCACTCTGATAATTTGAACAGGCAATCAGAATAAGTGAAACAAATATATATATATATATATTTCTACGAAGCTAGTCTTGTCATTAAAGACAACTTGTTCTTCTCCAAAAATGGAGAAATTCAAGGTCTTATTAAAGAAGATTTATTAAATTATCTCATACACAATTTTCAACACTAATTTTCTTCTCAAAATGCCTGTCTTTCTCATTCAATTCGTTAGTGAAATTATAAAAGAACGTGCTTTTTTTACGATTTACATTTTCAACGTTTAAAACTGGATCCAATACAAGGAAATATGAACTAATATGAAATATATGAATAAATATTAATGAAACTGGATGATTTTATTTTGAAATTCATATGCTACACTATTTTTAGGATAATTTGTTTCATTCTGCTGGGCAGAAAATTTTTAATTTTTAATAAAACGTATTACTTTCAATATTTCACTTCAGTTAAAAGGAGTCCGTACCTAAAACGGATGGAGAAGAAATGAAGCAGAAGACCTGGTCAACCTAAGAAAGAAACTTTTAGAGCATGTATTTGTAATATGATTAATGTTTATTGATTTATTATTTCTTGCAACCCGAAATTGCTCTTGAAATGCAAATGGCAAAATCAAACGTGGATTCCATACTCAGAGTTACAATAGAACATTTTAGATAAGCATTTTTTCACAACACAAATTTTGTAAAACAAACTTATTTCATGATTAGGAAGCAGAACTCCATAAAATCTGTGCCGTAACGCTCTCACTATCTTTACTTAAAATCGTTAAACTGAGCAAAATCTGATGTTATTGAAATAGTCTGAACTTTCTTTGATTGTTTTTGCAGCGTTTTTCTAACTTTCTTTGATTGTTTTTGCAGCGTTTTTCTAACTTTCTTTGATTGTTTTAGCAGCGTTTTTCTAACTTTTTATATTTATCTGCATAGCATATTTCAAAATTCTCGCATGAAAGCTTAAAATTTATCATAAAAGTTTTTCCATCTTAATTACTAAGCAGCGAAATATACAAGAGTCATAATATTACTGTGACTTACGATTCAGTAGCTTGATATAAGATTTCGTTAATTATGTCTTAATTCGGTAATTTCTCCTGATGCTTCTACTAATATCATTCACTTAATTTTAATACTCATTTTTAATACTGGCACTGGAAATATTTTACTGTTCATCAATAATAATCTAAAAATATCTAATTTCTGGCTAAATACTTTTCGATTATTTGAGTTTTGCGTTTTATAAATTGTAAATTGGGTTCATCATCTAACAGGTACCTAACATAGAAACGTGTGAGAAGTCTTCTGGAAATAAATAAATAAATATTACAAAAGGTGAAGAAACAGGAAACTCAGAAACGGAAAATGCAAATGTTGTATTTCTATGCAGGAATGAGATAGGCCCAATGTACATACTCTAATCTTAGTTAAATTTAAATCATAGTTGAGAGAAATTTTAAATGAAAATGATCCCAATGAAATATTTAACATAAATCTCTAATTAAATCTATTTTTATGTAAAGTCTTCCTTTCTTTAATTACATTTTTATGATAATTAGGTATGTTATTTTAATATTCAGTTTTTATCATTCGTAAAGGAAATTTTGTTCATTATTTGTGTTCAAACATCTCGGTTAATAATTTTATTTTAATTTTCCTGGATATTGCTGAAAATAAAATATTTTCTGTAAATTAGTTTCTACGCAAAATTAGAGCATAAGAATTATGGCATAAATTTTGATACATATTTGATATAAGATGATTTAATATAAGTTTGTTTTAGAGAGAATAATATTGTTTAGTCCCGCAATTAATACCAATATAATGAGCAATATTTTTCGTCCAGAATTTCTGCGCTTTGTTATATCCTTCGTCTTAACGCTTAATTAGTTACATTGTAGGGATTTATATTTATTTTAAATAACCAGTTAAATTTAATTTTAAGTTACTTTCCTATAAGCCTTCATTCCCCTAATTATCAATGCCAGAATATTTAAATTTGGTACCGCGCGTAAGAAACGCAAATTCTAACCAGTGGGAGAAAAAGTTTAAATATCGAAGTTCCGGTAGAGAGAGAGAGAGAGAGTTTGGGAAATCTCTGTGCGTGGTTATACGCAAGCTTCGGCTTAGCAGTTATTGCTGGTTAGACGTGGCTTTATAGCTATTATCTTGCTGCCACTAGACTCATCTACGCGCTGTAGAATACATGATTGTATGAGCCCTGTAGTTTAATTCTGCTACTTGTGAATATCTCCAATTCTGAGTTTTGATTCTATTGTTTCAGTTACCGCCCAAGAAAGACGTAGTATGTTAACGTCAAGTTGACGCATTGTAAAAAATTTAAAGAGTTTAATAAAGAGTATTTTAAACCCTTCTTCGGTGTAATCACTATTTCTCCAGATTCTACACAGCAGATAGACAGTAGAACCTTACAACTTATTGTAACGTTTTAAGGGAAAAACTTTTAAGAAAAGCCCAAAATTGTATAAAATATTTAGTTAGCCTAAAGTTCCGGCTTATTAGATATTGCAGTTCTCTGAGTAATTATCTTCTCTAAAATTTCCACGATTCTGGATATAATGTTTTAGATGAAGTTTCATCAATACTTATAATGACAGTTCCAGTTGCCACGCCATATGTCTAATGCATTCCGAAAGCGCAAGTATCGCATAGAGGTGGAGAAGCCATTTTGACAAGTGGAGTGGTTAAATATTTGAAGGCAACTAGTTACCTTCAAGGTGAATTTCATTAATGATTGGAGAGTTACCGGTGGCGGTACGATTAGATTATATTTACTTCAATCAGCTAACACTGACGATATCAGGAACGGTATAGAGGATTGCATTAAATTGCATTCTCTGTGGAGTTAGCAGCTAATCATGCTACAACATCATGCCCAGAAAGGATCTGAACAGATCAGAATGACAAAGTAGTTTTGAAAGAGCTACATCTTGAATAACATAACTTCCGTAGGTTACTTGTAAATTTCATTTTCATGCAAACGTATTATTAAATAGGTCTGTAACTAATCCATGCCATGGCTGATAAATATTCAAAATTAATTTCAAGTGTAAGATATATCCATTATGAGTTCTCTAAAGTTCTTAGCCTCATCAATGAAGCAGAAGGGGAAATGCTTCTTTTAACTATACAAATTTAAAATAATGATAAAGATAAGTATTCTTGCTTAATTGCTTATATAAGTTGAAAATGTTACTGCGGAGTAATTATCCCGAACACGAATGAGTGTCATACGATTGCAGACCTAACAAATTACTACGTTATTTTACTCATAATAATCAACTTTTATTGAAAAAATGGTTATTTGCTTGTTTCTTAACCGAATACAGCAAAGTATCGATTGGGCTTACTTTCTATACGGACAGATGCTTTTGTGGATGACATTGTACAGATAACTTGCTTTGATGCGTGACATATTGAAAAAAAAAACATGAAATTCATTTGAAAAATCTCTCTATACTTTAACATTAATGTTTTTATGAACAGTTTTACACTTACTGCAAAAATTATCGAAAATATTTTACCTTATATGGGCAACAATATAAATACAGTGTCGTTATTTGGCAGCTTAACAAAATAGCATACTGGAATTGTTGTAATCATAATATGTAATTTACAATAAAAATTCTTAAATAATATA
>KK114176.1:736029-779541 GCA_000611955.2 Stegodyphus mimosarum | reverse complement strand
TTCCCTATTTCTGAAGCAGTGCCACTTGAATTTTAAACTGCGACGATTAAAAAACGGATTCCGTGACTGTACATTCATTTTTAAAACAGTACATAGGTGACTGGATAGAAATTATTCATGTATATGCCTTTTGTGTCATGATGCTCACAGAGGTTAAGTTAATGTACACGAGAATTATACAGTAATTATTCAAGCATCTTCGCGTTACAGTAGTTGTTAGATTAATACCTAGTTCATATTCAAAGCAATTGTTCTGTTCTTAAGATCCCTGAAGTTGCAAGAAATTTCTTGCATATGTTTTTGATGTATTATAAACAGCACAACACTTCAGGAATCTGAACACTCTGATTCGATTCCCAGAGAGATCACAAGATATTTAAAAGGTAACTTTTCATAAAAATCCCAGTGCTTCTATAGTGGTGAGTGAACTAAAAGAGGCGAACAATAATTCTTCATAACTTGGATTTTTTTTTTTTTAAAGCCCTCCTCGTAATGGCGAGGTCAGCATATCAGTTTTACACACTAGATTTGGTTCACGGTAAGCCACAGTGAATGTTTCAAGATTCTACGCTTCAAAATTCTAATGAGCTTTTACAAACCATTCCCTAGTAACAAAACAAGAGCTTTATCAATGTCACATTATCGACAATATGTTTGTAAAGAAATATTTTCGCAATTTTTTGAAAACAAAGTTTTTAAATATTTCAGTGTTTCCAATGTTACGATGACTACAGAAGCTTGGAATGAGTGTGCATATTGTTAACCGAAACAGGAGATAGGTGGATACTTTAGCTTCGTCCACTCAACTTAACCTTGCAAAAAGGTTACTGAATAATTTAAAATATACTTACTCCCATTTTATTTCGCATTTCAGATCAGAAACCCGTGGAAGCAGAATTAACTATATTTTTAACGTATATTTGCCCTCTGCATTACAAGTAATTTACAACTTTGATTAAATTTAATGTTCAAAATCCTTTAGTACTTATTTTATTCACTTTGAGTTTTATAACTATGAAACGAAGTAAATAATTAACTAAGTACAAGCTGTTAATTTTCTGAATTATTACGATGGGAAAGGGGATTATGAGTAGGAAGTTAAAAGAACTTCATTCTTTTAATTAACAGCGCTGAGCATACAGCTATGAAGATGTAAGATGAGTAGTGCTATCTCATTCCAGTTGTTATTCTTATGTACCAGATGAAAGTATGCAATATTATCATAAGAACGCAATATTTCTGTTTCGTTGAAAGTATAGCCGATTAATTAACGGAGGCAAAGCAATTATGCCTACAGGTTAAACCATCAAGGTCTAATTTTCTAATTTCAACCTTAAGCAGAAGTTACTGGAAACTCTGACAAAAACCTGATTGCAAGGGAAGTACATGCACTGTTAACTGGTAGAATATTCTGCATATAAATCATATGAGGTTCCTTGAACTCATAACTAAGCGACAATACATATGTAATATACTAATTTTGAATTTTCATACTAAAGTTCTAATGATTCCCCCTGCGGTGAAGACGCTGTTCTTACTAAAGACAACAAAGTGTGATCCCGTTGGGAAAATGCCTTTCGGGTTGTATGTAGAAATTTTTTGTACAGTTTATATGTGACGGCAATAAATGGAGACAAACAGTGACGTCCTGAAGACCCCATTCTTTTACTTATACCTAAACTGATAAATAGCATGAAAGTTCTAGATTCAAATTATAGCCGATAACACAAAGTTACAAAGTTATTTGAAAGAAGTCAAAACATTTCTTTCTTTCAAAATTTACACACTAGAGGCGCATTGTGTCGTGCTCATCGTTCCAATATGTCCCACATACTTTATGGGATTCAGGTCCGGTGATCAAGCAGGTCACGGCATTATGTAGAATGGTTTCACTCTTCAGTTAACTCCGAACCACTCGAGCTCTATGTGGGCGGGCGTTAACATCCATAAATATAGCGTCGGTACCCATTGCAGCGATAAAAGGACGCAAATGAGAGTGTAGAATTTCACCCCGATATCGGACAGCTGTAACGAAGCCACTAGGAATCACTAGAGGTCTCCATGGCCGTTCGCTGCTATCCCAACGCATACAAGTAAGTATCTTCTCCTGTAATGATCTCTTTCGATATTTGGTGCTGGATAGTATATCCCTGGTTCTCGTCATATCATTGCCCATCGGGAATCGTTCTGGATGTTAAATCGGTACTCATCGGTAAAGAGTACGTGGACCCATTGCTCTGGTGTTTAACTGCGATGTTCATGGACCCATTTCAACCGCGCTGTGACATGCAATAGGGATACGTGCTGTTAGTGATCTAGTACTACGTCTTTCACATAGCAACAGAAAGCGATAGGCTGCCGCTGTGGTAATCCTCCGGCGTCCAGACCCACGTCTTCTACAGGAGTTTGGATCCCTTTGGTAACGATTGCAAGGCTATCGATGACACTACGGTGCAACTCAGCTTTCTTGCAACAGCAGATTGTCTTGCACCAACTTGCGAACTCCCTGCAACGCATTCCATCGTACACATGGTGTCTTCGGTTCATGTTTTTTGTGTTGGCTATCTCGGATTAAACGGAACTGTCGCTGTTTGTGAACTGACAAATAGGTCCGGCATGCCGCTTTTTAAGGCATTGTGGTCTGACTGTGTGATTGCGTTTCATGTTAATTTTAATTGCCTATCTGCATTCGGCGACTTCTACCTCATATGCAACTTCTACTTCATATGTAAATTGTATGTTTTAATTTCCCTTTTTACATTCTTAGGTTTCTTTTCTTTTAGCTTCTGTTGCTTATATTTTGAGCATGAATATGCAAAAAAATAAGTTATGAAGGCTTTAAACGTATTTTAGTTTAATGGTATTTCAGAATATTCAGATGTCAGAATCCTAACATCTTACTGATTTATGCACGAGACAATCGTTTTATACGTCATTTACTTTCATTCGTGCATCACTGCATACATTTCGCTGCACATTTGCGCAAACAGCAAATCCATTTCTTAGCATTAAGAAAAGAATATTCAACTATAACACGGAACTTGAAATCAAAATCCGCCTCTCCAAAGGCACATAAAACATCCAATTTTTCTAACGGCACATTTGCTAGATTATTTTAAGTTTAGAAATGGTACAAAGTAAGATTCTGGCAAAACTTTAAAGAAAAGCAGAAAAAGAGAGAAAAAAAGATTAAGGGATATTCAAGCTAAAACAGAAAGCACAGAACTCGGTTAACGAGTAAGATTTCATCGTTTGAGAACATTTTTTCTTCTGTCGGTTGGATTCGCCAGCTGTGTCTTCTATTCTGTTTTAATGAACGTAATAGTACCGTAACTCCCACACAAACTTTTTTTCAAATTGGTGTCATGGAAAGTAAATGAAGTTTCAGCAGGCATTTTATATAACCTTTTACTGAAATAAGACATTTAATCTTTTTGTGAGTTTGATAAATACTTGACCTCTAAGTGTTTCTTATTACGCACTTACATCGTGATGATTTTAAAAACTCGAAATCTAACTAAACATTAACCTGTGCATTTTGGATCATGCACATTAACTTTTAACCATCTCGACCGAAGAGAAAACGAACTTGCTTTAAAGATAAATTTAATAAGATAATTTTACATATGTGTATGTGTGTGCACACTGACCGATTATAGAAAAAGATAAATGAGGTAAATGATTTTTTTATATATTTTCTTATAATAATTTCACACAGTTAATTTGATTTTACTGCTTCCTAACATGTGATAGGTGAAAGTCAAATTTGAATCTACAGAATTCGAAATTTGACTAGTGTTGCGTTCTGAGAGACAATGTCCCGCAGACCTCTGTAAATGCATGCAGCATTGGTAAAAATGAACACAATCTTAATGTTGAATTTGCCTAATTTTAAATATCTGAACAACAGATTATCAAAACTATGCTTGACAAAGTCCTGTAATGGTAAAACCAAATGCGTTTAACTTATATACATGTGTATGCAAAGCTTGATTGTTTCTTTTCGAAAAATCACGTAAAGCATATCACACAATTAAAATATGAATTTCGTGGGCTTGTTCTGATGTTACTGTCAAACAAGTGATATAAGACACAACAACACAATTCAAATGACAAAAAACATACTAGTGAGTGATTTAAAGCTACAACACTGTTATTTCTGGATTGGCCATGTGAATATAGCTCCTCAAATAAACTCTTGCTACCATTTTAAGTGAATTAAAGGCCTAAAATTACGATGTAATTTAAAATAAATTAAATGTATAAAATACTAAAATTTTACTCGTTCATTTGATCTTCCTGCAGTGGACAAAGAAGGGCAGGAAAAAGTTTTATACTCGCAAAGTACTTCTTTCTTATGCTTATTAATGATAAATTATGCCATAAGCAGACTTGTCATTGGCAACATATATTTTTCAAAAACGTTTACTTTTATAAAACTAAAACAAGTGTACGAATTCTTCCTTTGTTGAACTGTTCATGAATTACAGTCTAATTACATCTAATTACATAAGAACATTTTCTTCGGAGGAAAAAGCTTTTAAAGCTAGTTTTGATAAATTATGCAACTTGGCGCTTAATTGCACGAATTTTGTTAACTGAGTATTTAGACATAAAAGATGATGGTGATTATAAAGACGGAGAAAAGAAAAGAGGAGAAAAAAGAGCTCAAGACGTTGACTGATAAAACTTTAAAGTCTTCATGATCCATCAGACTTCCAGACGTGCATGTCATTTCTCGAAACAATTGTAGCTGAAAAGTTACATATAAACAAAGCTAAATCTTGAAACTATATTTCAGTGTAAATAACCCTTTTAAATACCGCCGAGAGTTGAAATCTCTGTAGATCGAAAAATGCATTTTGCCTGGGAGGGGTAAGGATTTTAGATGTTCGTGCTTGCTTATGAATAGAGGAAAAACAAATAAATTATACCCACGGTAAAAGAAAAGACAATGCTCCAAATAACATTTTCGTTGTCACATAGTTACTCCCGACTTGTGTCACAAAGTTACTTGAAAAATCGCTTGAGAGCTAGGTTTTTCATTTTTTACAGGGGAGGGGTTGGAAAAATTGCAAGAGAGGAAAATTTGATTCTGGAGAAAGAAACCATTGATGGAAAAAATATACGCATGCTTTATTCCATTCTTCATTTTTTCCCTTGTTGTCACGTTGTGCTGAAAATGTTATATGTACACAATTCCTATAAAATTGACGGTTAGCTGAGAAGAATGAATCTATTATTTCGTAAGAAAATTGAATGCTTTTAAAGTTTGAAACGTATGTGGAGTATACATTTGTTTACAAAAAGCTTTTAATGCTATTACAACATTTAAGCAAATAAAATGAACAAGAGAGAAGTTTTTAAAACAAATTCAGTTAGCATGATGATACAAATTGAAGGTTTAAGTTGTTTTCAAGGAAACTCAGAAAGTTTAAAGAATTTTCAATAGTATGATGCTAAACGAAAATCAGAAACAATGAAAAATAATAAGAAGCGAAATTTTAACTATGAAACCACCGTATAAATTTTAAATTCAACTAACAACTAGGAAAAAATAATCATCTTTTCTTCCTACGTAAAGCATGAAAAAAATAGTTTCATTAGATGGTATTATGATCATCTTCCGCCTTCTTTTTCTTAAAATGTGTAGTCATTTTATATACAATAACTCTAACTGTGTTACTCAACAGATCTGTTTCAACTGCTGTTATGATATGTTTGATGATTACCAAGGTTTATATTGATAATTTAAAACAATTTGGTTTACAGATGGCATTTTGAATGTGTTGTATTATTATTAATTTAGAGATTTATTGGTTTACAGATGGCATGATGATATATTTGGCTTAGAGATGATAATAATCTATTCATGATGATGGCTTAGATTATTATTAATTTAGAGATGACAGTGTTGCAATGCATTTTCTGCCTTTTACAGCATGCCTTCATAGTGTAATTGGAAGCATATTCGACTAGTAATCAGAAGATCCGGAGTTCGAGGGCATTGTACATTTTTCACGTCTCCTGCTCCTTAATGACTTTGCAGTGCTTATATCCACTTAATTTTTTTCATAACATTTCCTGCTTAATTCAGGAACAGTTCCTGCTTAATGCGAAGATCTATTTCGTATGATAATATGCTGAAGTAATCGCTAAGTAGCTAATTTTAAACTTAAAAAAATATGAGAAAGCCTAGTAAGACGAACTTGAGAATAAATAATGAAACCTATTTCTTTTTCTTTTATTTTTAAAATTTTTCTATGACGCATATAGAAAAAATAAAATTTCTATGCAAATAACTATAAAATTCTTTGTTCTTTACTACATTTTTCAGTTGAATAAGTTAAGTTCATAAATTTTGTAATTCTGAAGGAAAATTACCAGAAAGCATGTTCATCCGAAATTGTAAATTCTCACTGGCATTCTGGTTCTTTTCGTAGACTTATTAATTTTCAACTATGAAAAAAAAACTGTGCACATGTACTTACATACAAAGCGATTATTCTTATTGCAAAAATTCGTAACGGAGAATATTAACCTTTTGTCATGTATTAACAAAAGTTAATTAAATTTGTGTCTTCCAGTCTTTAAATAAGATTTATATCACACTGTAAAGTAATTGGCTCCATTTCTAGATTCTGCGGAGAAACACTCATATACGTTTTTGATAAAGAACATAATTTAAAATTGGCCTCTAAATCATTAAAATTTTAAAACGCTTTCTTCAAATTCTTTTCATAACAATGCTAATTAATTTAAGGGAAATGTATTTGCGGTTCGCATAAAATTACTTCGAGAGTCGCCAGTTTGAGACCACTGCTATAAACTAGCTGTATTCACTTTTTGGGTCAACATAATGTTTAATGCTTTACATGTCTTAAATTTTGGCTATAGCTGATTCTCTGAGACTTTTACACATTATTTTACAGCTAAATCAAGGTGAATGTTTGTGTAACTCTAGTTTGTAAAAGTAAACCTAAGTCTACTTGCGGCATTGTGTATTAAGAAAGGAAATAAGACAATAAAGCATCACTGTGAATATATACCGCAATTCTTATTTTTAACTCTATGATTTTAACTGTGCGATTGTTTTGGAAAAATATTTGTGAGTTAAGTGTCCTTACAAAGTTTATTACGTTTGTAGAGAATGAGGGGAAACTTTCTCAAGCATAGATGTTTAAAGATTAGGAAAGTTAGAGTGCAAATATATGATTATCTACAGATGTATAATCTTTACGCTATGTAAATATATAAAAGTTTTCCCAGTCACGCAGCATAGAGGGAAACATAGTCTGGAATGAACTGGATGCCATTAGCATAGTCATTTTGCCGTGGTTAACACGCAAGCATTTTACAACTCGAAAGATTTCTTTGCTTGTAAAAAAATACTTATTTCACTGTGGCTCTCTCAGGTCTGGAAGGAGGTTGCATGGACTATGCGTGAAGAAGGTGAGTGTTCGAACATCATCTACTGTTGAAAATTCCGCATGCGAAATGCATCATGACTTTGAATATATTTCGCCTTTTTCGTCTCACACTGCGGTGAAGATGATATACCAAGAATGGTTGGCAGTATTCTGCATCAACAGCTTGTTGTTTATATAGAGGACTACCAGTCTTTTCCGATTTTTCCTGATGTGATGGACTAATACGCCCTAATGCTTATATTGTTGTACCATCCTTTATTACAAACATCATCTGGGTATTCATTCAATGAGAAATTTTGGAGTATAACTTCTATTGCTTAGATGATCATGGAGGTCGCTACTGACTGGACTATTATTTCGATACTAATTTATACAATCTCCCTCTCAAGTTTTTTCCAAAGTTATCATCCACTCAAGTGAACAACCATCTTCTCTGTTGTTAAGTTACGAATGTTACATTAGATGGTTACTCTGCTCCATTTCTGAACCTCAGGAATGTGATTAGGCACCCATCGGGCTGTAATTTTGTCACAACTGAGAATGTTCCTACATTTACAGCTGACTCATTTACTATCTATTATTAATTTCAATAAATGAATGAACTCCAAAAAATGATCATGGATGTCCAACTGATCTGAATATGCATCGCAATCCATTCTTTTGTAACTTCGGCGAAACGTTTCCACCTCCCATGCCTCCTGTAGATACAACTCTATCTTGCTTGTCAAATGTTTCTTACACAGTTAAACTATATTATACAGCCTAGCTTCCATATAAATATTTTTAGTTGCTTGACGTTGTTTTTATTTGCGAAATTTTTAAAATGGGCCTGTTTGGATTACATTGGTTAAGTTATGGCAAAGCGTACGAGAGAAGGGAAGGAACATATTCATAGAGGACTTTTTAAGGGAAATTGGCTAGTATTCACGTTAAACATTGAAGAAAACAATAAAAACTCCCATTTAACCAGATCATTCACCTGGACTTAAAATACACCGTTGGCCCAGCGGTAAAGCCGCTGAACACTGGTAGTTTGACCAGGGTTTGCATCCCGTCAAGCAGGGTGACTACATGGGAGTTTTTGAGTTTTCTTTCTTCCAGAACGTGGGTACGAGGGAGCTTCCCGTAATAATCGCACACGAAGGTATTCCTCCCATTAGAACCAGTGGTTTCCAAAGGGTGTACCAAAGCGCGCAAGCGAGCTTTAAAAGATTTTTGAATTCGCTCTGGGGTATTCTAGAAGAATATTTGTCCAAATATAAAAATGAATACAGTTACAATGTTATACGATTTCATTACGGATATAACGGTCTTTTTCAGCTCATCTTTATTATGTTAATTGACGGCTGTTTTTCTTGCAAAGAGCAGCCTACTAAGTTTATACATCTTTTCATAAACTTCAAGTTGTCTGTGGTGTTGGATCAGAAGATATTAGAGCAATAAAATTTTAGAATAACTCATGTGGTACCCTTGTTGTGTATATTACTTACTTTAAAAGCTCTACAAGTGCATGTTATGTGCATATTACTTATTTCCAGATAAATACACCCAAATAAAATTAATAGATTTCTCCAACAGAAGCGAGATATTGATGAATCCGATCCTGGAAGTGAATAAAAGTTAAGTGCAAGTAAGAATCGCGGCCTGTCACAAATGTAATGAAAGTTAAGCTTTGGTTTCACTTAGACCGGAAATGAAGATCATCCTTTGCCACAATGGTTAGTATGTGGATGTAAAATGGCAAATGAAAACTGAGCAAGCATTTGAAAATTTTACATTCTGATTTGCAAGATGAAGCTATAATATTTCTCAAGAGATTGTCTGAATAATAACCAAAAGCTGCAATTTCTTTTAAAAGTATAATGAATGTTACTGATAAAGCTGAAACCGCTTTTTGTTAAGTCTCAGAACAGGTAGCAAAGAACATGAAAGTCATAATTTAAGTGTGTTATTTATTTTGTCTGCATGCAAAAAATGATCATTATATTGCTAGGGAATGAAGCAGCAATGAAAATAAGTAAGATCCCTCTATACAACGATTAATTTCACAAGCATATCACAGAAATGCCTTTTAATATCAAGAAATATATACTACATGTAATAATAAACTTCAGCATTCAGATTTTACAAGCTGCTGAGTCAATAGGAAATACCAACAAAGCGGGGCAACTTTTAGCGTTCGTCCATTATTAGGGAAGATTCATAGCAAATCAGATTTTTTTAAGATGAATTAAGTGCGTTTAAAAAAGTGGGGACATTTTAACATTTTGAATAGCTATTTTGATAAATGACAGTTAACATGGAAGCCATGTGTAGGCATTTGTACAGAGGAATCTCTTCCAATGTCTTTCCTTATATTTTTGTAAAAAAAAAACAAAAACAAAATGAGAATGTTATCGTAACACATTGCTTTCATCATAGGGGGCCTTCATAGCATGAGCACTGAAAAATAAAACTAAGAGATTAAATTGTTCAGACTGTAAACTTTATATTATATTAAAACAAGACTTGTCAAATCACGTTTATTCGAAAAGCTTTGGATGGGTATGAATTCACAACACAGACTATTGCTTTAACACTCTGATGTGAGGTGGTTGTCAAGGGATAAGTACTTAACCGCGAACACGAACAACAACAAGAACTTCTTGCGTTTTTTGAAGAGATACATTTTTGAAAGCTTCTTCAGGGCAAATTTTGTATTGCTAGGTTACACTACTAGTCCGATATATTTCAGCTGGTCAATATTTTGAATACTAGCATGCAAGGGAAAATAGAAAATATTCTCACAGCCACTGATAAAATGAAAGCGTTAAGAGAAAATTAGAGATTTGGAAAAGAAAAGATGTTGAAAGTAACTTGGAAATGTTTCCACTGGTAAGTAACACATGCATAAATGAAACACTTCCAATAGGCGTCCGCCGAAAACATCGCGGCGAAAACAACGCAAGGCGAAAACGTCGTGGTACAAAACAGCGTTAGAGAAAATAAAGCAAAGATAAAACATCGCAGTCCTAAAACATCGTGGTACAAAATAACATCGTCGAAAATAAAGCGGTTAAGAAACTTCGCAGTTTAAAATTATCGTCGTCGAAAATATCGTGGTAAAAAATAAAGCTTCTACAAATCATCGCATCACGATAACATCACACACAAGCGTTTTTCAAGCTTTCATAATTGTAAATAAATATTCGCAAAATGATTTGTGAGCTCAAGATGGAAAGGAGGATAATTTTTAGTTTCATATTTTTTATTAACTAATAAATATTTGCTGAAAATGTAAAATGGAAGCTTAAGCATAGAAAATTAATACAACTTATAGCACTTAATAGAATTTTAAACAGATGTAGTTAACTAACAAAGGTCATTAATAAATTATTTTTTATAAACTTTTAGTGGTAATTTTTCATGAAAAGTATAATCTAAAAAAGGTTAGGAAACGGAAAATAAGTAATTGCATGAGCTTATCTATAAAAAATTGGTTAAGTTAATTATAAGATTATTTTTTTCACTTTTGTTAATCTGATACTCTTACAGTGAAAATAATTTTTTGTTTTGCTTTTAAAAATTTATTAGTTAATAAAAAATAGGAAAGTGAAAATTATCCTTTTTTTCATCTTGCGCTCACAAATCATTGTTCGAATATTCATACAATTATTAAAGCCCAAAAAACGCATGTGGGCGATGTTATCGTTATGCGATGATTTGTAGATACTTTATTTTTTACCACGATATTTTCGACTACGATGTTTTTAAACTGCGAAGTTTTTGAACCGCTTTATTTTCGACCGCGATATTTTGTACCACGCTGTTTTAGAACTGCGATGTTTTCTCTTTGATTTATTTTCTCCCGCGGTGTTTTGTACCACGACGTTTTCGCCTTGCGTTGTTTTCTCCGCGACGTTTTCGTCCGCGATGTTTTTGCTGCAATATTTTCGGCTGTATAATTTTTTAACATCTAACACGTTCAGGAGAAAAACTGAGTTCTTACTTTCCATCACTTAACACCGAACAGCATGAATGGATTAATGGAATTTGGTTTAATATTAACAGAAAAAAAAAATAACTGGAAGCTATATACAGTGATGACGGATTGACCATTAAATATAAGGAATTATGTCTTGAAGCCTTTTGGATTTTTATAAAAAGTGTTTTTTATAATTTATAATTGTTTGTAATTTTACATTATGTAATGTATTGACGAGGAAATGAGAGTTTGATGCTCAAATATTGAAGAAATTGCTAGGATTTATCAGGCTAATATTTTTCATAAACACAAGAATCAATAAATTTAAGGTGGGCTTCATTTCATTTTTCATCGCCTTGTTTTCTCCTGTAATATTTGACTTAAACATCTTTCTATACATATAACACATTTGTCAGAAATTTGTATGTAGTACGCTTATAATTATTTGTCGAATCTTAAAAGCGCCGTACTTCCAAAATTTTGAGAACCACTGCCTTAGGCAGATATAACTCTTGCACTTTGCCATAATAAAATAAATCAAACCAACCAGGATTTGAACCTGGATCGTACTACCAGCGTTCAGAGGTTTTATTGCTTACCCAGTGGTGGGCCAAGGTGTTGTTCAAAAGTTATAAATTAACATTTATTGATCTTCCAGATACATATGCAGCCAGTTTCGAAACTTACGCATAAAGCAGCAACTCCTTGATCTTACCTATGATAATATTCTAACAAAAATTCTGAATCATTTCAAGTACTTATACTTTCCTGAATTCTATTTCGGATTCTTTTCTTTCAGTATTTTTTTCCATTTAGAATTATGCCAAATACTACGCAATTTCATTAAGAACTTGACAACGTCTTTAATGGAATTTAAAGAGATTTTCTTATGGAATTAAGAAAATCTCTTTCAAGAATAAAAAAATTAATTAAGTACAAGGGATTTTTAACAATTGTAATTCTATATTCCACCGTTATTTTACTGCTTATGCATTTATTGATTTTTAAAGTGTTATTAAAAAGACCAATTCATATAACACTCACTTAAAAAATTCTCGTATAATTATAGGGAAAGGAATTTTAGTTTTTGCTACTTACAATTTGCTAAGCTAAAGAGAAATTCGATAGATAATTTAAAGTTTTCAAAACGTCAGTTTATTACCATCAGATTAATTTAATTCGATTGCGAATATGAAACCAGAGATATTAAAGTTTCGCTAGATATAAAATGAGTTATTAAAAAAAGAAATGAATTGGTTTTATGATTTTTTTTATTTGGCTTGTAAGAGTTAAATAAATCTTCTTAATTCTAGCTCAGTAAATTAAAGATTATTTCCAAATCCTATAAAGGTTTCTTCTAAAAGATTAAATGATAATGATAATGAAAATTATTATAATTTATTTGGGGACGCTGCTCATACTTTCATTCGCATCTGATAACTTTATACAAACTTCAAAATCTCAAGTTACACAATTCCTTTAGATTTGTATTTTATCTCTGGAAAAGAAACTTCATTTGCAATAAAACGAAGAAAGAAATGAATTTAAGAGATTCATTTTGCTTATTCTGATAGCAGTCGACAAGGTTACAATAAAAGCCGCCACATTGGAGAAATTTCTTTTTAAAAAGAGATCCCATAGTTTTGAATACATTACATAAATCCCATAGTTTTGAAAATAAAAATGTAAGTGTATTTCACATTATTATGTATATTAAAAATTTTAATTACAGTTTATATTTTTATTCATAATTGCTTTGGGTAGATTAAGTAATTTTTACTTTGTGCAGACCATGAGATAGTTATGTTTTTAAAATCTACTATCAACACACTTCCTGATTCTTTAGGAATTTAAGGGATTTTATGCTGCATAATTCACTCTATGTTCTGACCTAATGTGATTTTTAATTTATAATTTAAGTTTCACTATTACTTCTATTTATTAAAAGGGAAATATACTAGTATATCTGAGAATTTATAAGGCTAATCTCGCAAAAACATCCAAAAATTTTCAATGACAAATTATGTTCAGAAATATGTTGTATTGAAGGTCAATACTCATCGAAGCTTAAATAATAAAACAGTGGTTTTATTTATACTGAGCATGTATTCAGGATAAATTTTACTATTTGAATAGTTTGCTGTTAAGGATAGAAAATCTTGAGTTTTTTTCTCTCAAAATGCGTTTAGGCGTTACATTTCATTAACCTTTTAATGGTCACCAACGAGCTGAGCTCGTATTCCAGTTACGTACCTCAGTAGGCGCAAACAAACACAGCTCGCAATACAAATTTACGACTGACAGATATCGCATATATCTGGGAAAAAGAATTGCTCAATCTTGCAACCGCCGAAGGGTTTAACGGCAAACAAGTTGTGAGCTGTCAATTTGAAATATGAAGTGCTGAATTTTATAAATCATTGCTTTAATTCTCACATATAAAATGGTTCATAAAATATTAGTTTTAGCATTTGTTAACTTTACTGTTTATTATAAATAAAGGTTTCCTTTTTTTATTTGATTACGGCGACGTACACAATGATATCCGTCAAAGGAAGGATGACACGTGGAAGACTTTTAAGGGAAAGTGGCTCCTATCCACGTTGCATATACAAACAATTAAAACGCTCTGAAGCCAGGCCGTTCCCCAGGATCGAACCCCTAACCGAACTACCAGTGCTCAATGACTTCACCGATCCGCCGCTGGTTGGGTCGAATAAAAGTAATGAAGATTGTTTTAGATTTATACTTCATAGTATTTATCCAAATACTAATATTGTATATAAATTTATTTGCTACTATAGAAATCTTTAAATAAATTTAACGATTTAAGAAAAAAATAATTATTTTTAAATTCCATATTACAACCTAACCCTAAAAATAAATAAATATATAAATAACAATGAAACAATAATAAACATTCGCTTAAGTAACGCAAACAGAAAGAAGTATTTAATAATGTACAAATTAAATTCGAAGGGCCGAATTATTATTAACATAACACTAATTTTATTGGGGGGGGCGAAAAGCGTGTTTAACTAAAATATAGGCCTAAATGATAGGATGAATGAGAATAAGCTTTAACTATTGGCCGTGACCGTTCAAGGATATTTTAATTTTCATCTCAGCGTTCACAGTCTAAAGATGCTCATGTTAATAAAATATCAGAGAATCCAACATATTATTTCCAGCTAAATCAGGATCCATATCATTGGATCTCAAATCCAGCCTTTTGATTACGGCATTAATTTCAGTCATGAATAAAGTCACTTCAGTGTGAAAAGACGTTTTGCGATGATATGTATCGATGATCCCTACAGAAATGCTTTTTCTACTGTCCGTACCAAGAGAACGTGAAATCACGGTTACGCAGAAATCCTCTAATCCCTTCTCCTCTCTCCTCTAAAGCTATGTGAAAACATGCTATGCTATGGGATACATAAGGCAGAAATATTGTTGCTACCGCGCGTACGTCATAGTTTGTTTTCAGACAGTACTTCAATGACAGTTATCGCATTCAGCTTTTATTATAATGTATTGTAAATTCTTTATGGATGAAACTTCAAGTAGCGGATACGATTGTAATTAAAAAAATTCTCAGTAAAAACATTTTAGAAGAAAAAGTAAAATTATACATTTCCGTACTAATTGCCTTATTATGCTCAAGAAACCTAAAATGCAAATTTTTAAAAATTTTTGCTGACCTTGGGGGATTATGCTTTATTTGATAAAATTATGCTTAATCAAAATTTAAATTTTAACGTACTTTAATATCTTCGTCATATTAGAAGTCAAAGCGTTTTTTGACATCAGTCGAGTGTAGGAAAAGACGTCAGTTACATTGCCGCTGCATATGAAACTTCTTACTTAAAAATGCGTGTTAACAATATAGTCCAAAATAAATGATTCACCTATCTCAAAATAATCATTATATAATCACAAGCTATCTCTTCTCAGAATCCAGCTTTTTTTTTTCTCTCAAATGCCTATCCGTACTCTTCTGGCAATAAAAAATCGTGAGGATATCTTGCATTCCAGAGTGTCTACAACACTTTCCTAAACTTTGTGCGAGGTCTGAAAAGTTGAGATTTGATGCAGACGGAAGTAATGGCTTATTTCAAATTAAATTAGGCCCTAAACGTTGCAGCTTCAATTGAAGGTGTTTTCGCGCAAGTTTGGATCTCATTTGCGCCGAAGAAATCTTACTTCGACTTCTCCTTTCTTGAAAAAGGTATTTTCTTCTGCTATTGCAAGGAGCGACGAGGGGAAAAAATGAAGGCCAGAAGTAAAAAAGAAAGTCATCTTTTCTACCATTCTGGAACTCGTCTGCTATGGGGGAAATGTAATCAGACGCAGTAGTTGAATCACTGGAAGGGGAGAGCAACCAGGGCATGTTTATATTTCTCTGGTATCCCCTCAGTTAATACCAGGCACTACTTCATGCATTTTTCATTTATTCATTTTAGACTTAATACAATATTCATGTTTTTTTACGTACATCGACATAAGTTGGAAGATTATTCGCAACGGAGGTAAACTTTCGCATTAAATAAAAGAAGAAAGGAACTTTGAAGAGGAAAATTTGAAATGGTACCTCGAAGCAAGTTTTCTCTCAAACTGCTTGGCTGTGTGAGAATCAAGAATGTGTCTTGGCTCCTGAAATGTGTTACTATCAACTACAAATTGAAAAAAAGAGAGAGAAAGAGAGACCTGGCATTCAGTTCAGAAGTTCAAAATGCTCTCGATTACCTACTTGCAAACTAGAAAATAATTTAAATAATTTTTGCATTAAATTAGTACGTTGCTTTGTCATTAGTTTTCGCAAATTGTAGACGATTTATTCTAGACATATTTTTGATTACATGCCTTTGTGAACAATAGCATCTAAGTTGTTCAGATTATTCTGCAAAATTTTAATTAACAGCGTAGATAAGAGTAATATTTCACATATTAATTATAATGCTATAAAAATAGCTACAAAATTGTCTGTATGAAATATTACTGAAAGATTAAAGTAATCAGAAGGAAGCCTTGGGTGTGATTATAATAGTTCCGGCCTCTCGACAGATATAGTTCCTCTTGACGTCAGTCACGAATTTCCTAAGCGTGGAGTTTGATTTAAATTTTGAATCTGGCAACACGAAATTGTAAGAATAAAATGTTTATGTTTAGAACAATTGCATGTGTAATAACGAAAATAAAATGCATATATAAACACAACAATAAGGAATTTAAATCAGAAAGATACTGATGGCTTGTCTTTTTAATTTTTTTTTTCAAATAGTCAGACACTTGCTTATCAAGTTTCGGTCGCGAATAGCCAAACTTGTCACTCGTTTAATCATCTTATCACCTGGGATGCATTACACGAAGCTACCTGCAAAGGGAAGGGAAAGTGAGATAATATAAGTATAACCAACCCTTATGTTGGAATCGAAACTCATCCTTAGTTTCGAACTGGCAGTGTCAACCTCCGCAGACCACTACACCATCCATGGTAATATCCTGAAAATTGGGATCCATTTTGAAGTTAATGAAAAAATGCTACTTGCTAGTGAATGCTTAAAATATTCCATTTCTAGGTACACTGCGCAAAAAAAAAAGGAACATTTCTATATCTCCCGTTCTACTGGGCCGATTGATGAAATTCAAATTGCGTTTTTCATGTCTCGAAAGCGCGATTTAGGATATGTATTAGATTTATATATAGCATTGTTCAAATATGGGTATTTAGACACAAAATAGGACTTTTTCTGAAATGACATGCCGATTTTTTTCCATATTTCCATTCTATGACTCGAATTATGCCAAACTTCCAGGTTTTGTAAAAATCGCACGAGTAGTTTTTAGAAAATTAGCTCTCAAAACTTTAGCTCCTTACTGTTAATTCAATTTGGCGTGTATTTATTAAATCTCTTTCTTATTACACTTACTTGATTCCTTCTCACACAGTTCGAAATTTATGTTCATTCCAAATAAAATTCGCCCATTTTTTATGATTTATTTTCAAAATTTGTATTTTTAAATAATTTTTATAAATTTTTTTGAAAAAAATTTGAATTATAACCTATAAAATTCTTACAATCATCTTAAAGTAGATGTATTTCTAAGCATACCTGCAAAACATTAGAGCTCTTTATTCAAAATTTCCGAAGATATACGTGAATTTACGCTTTGGCGCGTTTTGAAATTTGGCATATTTGTTGAAAGCGATAATAACGAAAATGTGGTTTACGCAGATTGTTAAAATTATTTGAAAGTAGAATGATGGTGACTTTTTTGCCTCTCATCCACAATGTAAAAAGGCAGGAACGATGTGACTTTTTTTCTATGTGACTTTTGACAATGGAAGGGAAGGAAAATAGGTTGTCACATATTAAGTAGTTCGGCAGCAGATTATTCTTGGCTCAAACTGAAAAAAAATCGCCAAGTTAAATTTTTGAATTTCTCCGTAAATTTCGCACCAAATTTTACAAAATTTAATATTTAGGCATAATTTGAGTCGTAGAATCGAAATATGGAAAAAAAATGCTATGTTATTTCAGAAAAAGTCCGATTTTGCGTCAAAATACCTATATTATTTTTTTTTTTTTTTTTTTTTTTTTTTTTTTTTTTTTTTTTTTTTTTTTTGCGCAGTGTACATTGCTAATAGTTGATTTCAATTATCTGAACAAGAGTATTTTTTTCAGATGACTTCTTCTTGAGAACGGTAAGTTATATAACCTTTTGAGTGAAACTGGCTCGCATTCCTGTTACTCATAGGTAAAACCACGAAATCCATCATGCGACCAGCCTGTTTGCTTCGAATTAAACTCGGATCAATTTACCAGGATTCAACGGTCTTAATTCCTCGACCACTAGCTAGGGCTTCCTGTAGAAGAACTTAATTCATGTGAGTTATATCTCTTTATAACAAAGGAAATTCTGCTAACATCAAACTTAACTAGAATTAAACTAGTTAAATCACAACAAGCAGCCAACACATCCGTAATACTAATCACTTACAAGAAATCAGTAAACAGTACTCTAACATTTATTTCACATACAAAAAAGTTCACAGTTTTTTGAAAAAAAAATTATGGACTTTAATTTCTATACAGATTAATGAAATTAAATTCAATATGTGTAGAGTTTTTGGAAAAGTAAACTGTAAAAGGTATTTATTACAAGATGCAATCTCCAATTTAAGTTTCCTAAGAATTAAAAAGAATTTTGCATTTTAAAGTAATGCTTCCATCTCTGATAAAATATGCCACTGAAAATCTTTATCCTATTGAATTAGATTTTTCCTTAAGGTCCTGGAGGGTCCTACAAATGTTGAGTTAAATAAATCCTTTGAACTAATTTACAAGATGCTTGGACTGAATCACCTAATGCTGTAAAAGAGTTTATTTATATATATAAATGAACTATACATTCTTTACTGGTATTTATCCACTTTAATTAATTATTATGCTTCAGTTATGCATAATAAATTATAAAAGTTATAAACAGTTTAATGAGAAAATAACCTTTAACAAACGAAATGTAGTGGTACAAAACTTAATGGCATTTCGTGCAACTACTAGAAATTATGCGAGATTTAATCTGTGAATATAGGACAATAAATGTATTGCTTGGGGGTAATAAAATTTCGCTATGTGTAAAACACAAAAGTAGCATCAAGTATCATCACAATTTACAAATATTATTTCATATTTTTCTACATGTAAAGCTACTACAAGACAATTTCCCAGAGAAAGTTCTCAGTGGAGGAAGGCTGTTAACTTTCAAAATCTTTACCATACGTAATTAATCTACTTGCGTGATACACTTTCATAATAAAACCTATTAATAATAACCCCATCTAAAGATGAAACTGCATAGTCATTAATATTTATCGAAGAAAGAGGTACGAAAAAAGTGCTATGCCCTCGCTGGGACTCGAGCTGCTGACTTTCCTGATGCTAGCCGGATGTGCTTTCAGTTACATAACGAAGACAAGCGGTAAGGAGGGAGAAAATACGTCATATTTTTCCCCACTTAAAGAGCGGCTCGGGAGACAGAGAGCCAGTCGCCAAATTCTGGTGGTGACGTATGACTGCCACCGCATTTCACTTCGGGCGCTACTTTTAGAGTCTGTTAGAAGCAGAAAACTTGAAAAATCTGTAATATCCTAGCCAAAATTCGAATTGCTAGCCGGATATTCTTTCAATTACACCACGGACGCAAGCAGTTAAAATCACCAAATCCTATTATTGTTCACCACATTTTAGTTCGGGAAAATGTAGAATTTTTGGAGCAGCAAATAAGAGAAAGCAAGCTATGCTTTCATACTATGCCAAGCTAAAACTGGAACTTCAGAGCTCCCCATGATAGCCGGACTTGTTTCTAATAAAACCACGAAGGCAGGTCTTACTGAAGGGGGAAATACCTTACAAAACAAATAAAGCTTTGTTGCTTTCTTTGATACTGATTTACTGTATTCATCTTCCAGACCGACGATCAATACAAATATTTTCCATTTAATTATCTTTAACATTAAACTTTATAAGCTTAATTAATGCAAATCATATTTCTTACACATGCTAGTTACAGATCAGTTTTCTTAATTCTCAAAAATTTTCACTACCGATAGTCACTCAGCTGAGATTTCAACAGCGGCTTTCATATTTATAAAGAAGCATAATTTCTATTCGGAATATTAATTACGGCAAAACACGCGATGTCATGAGCTTGGGAGAGGATTACAATTCACAGAAGGTTTTTGTAATCAAAACTTACTATCATACATATAAGAATACTAAAATCCCGCACAATTCGAATTACTAGGAAGTGATCTCGACACGAAATTATTCACGTGTAGCAGCTTTATCCTGTGGTTATAGTGGACGTTACTGCACCTAGATGCAAGTTAATGCACACTCATTTTCGTAGCATATTAAATATTCTTCATTAATTAAGTGTATTTTTATTCTCACAAGCAGACAAAATTTAGAATCAGAAGGAGCTTTTTAGAACATGAGAAACGAATAAAGGTTGGAACTAAGAATGGAAAGTTTTGAAGTATTATTAAAATTAGACTTATACCTGCGTGGAAGGTGAGACCTTAGGAAACTGTGTGAACCTTAGGAAACGTGAAAAATTAATTATCCTTTACTATAAATTGAGCCACAGTTATTTTGAAAAATCAGTTAACTCTTAGTATAAATCGAAACCCGGTTGTTCTAATCACTAGATAGGTGCAACTAACTCAGAAAGATACGTGCGGCGTAGTTCTTTACAAGTTGAAGCCAAAAGCTTTAAAATTCTATTAATTTCATTTGAAATTCTGTTCGTAAAAATCTATTCGCAAAAATTTATTCGTAAAGTCAACCCCACAATTTTAAGACAATTTTAATTGCGAAGCTAACTTTTCAATCTTTAAACTCAATGTAAGCACCAAGATCAGTTCTAGTTTAAACTAAAACTTTAAGTCTCAGTTTCCTACCCTATCTTTAACAGCTTTAATTAAAGTCAGTGTTTTAATACAAGTATCGTACTAAGTTGGGGAACTCTAAAGAACGGTTCATCCTTAAAATGGCAATGACCTTAACGTTTGCTTTCACTCCCAATCTTAAATAAATATTTAATTAAAAATAAGCCCTACTCATCTTATTTGGATTTCCTGCGCAGATTTGAGAACTCTTTCAAGATCAAGTAAGTACTGCATGCGAAGGAGGATAAATCAAGCTAAATACAGAACTAAGTAATAGCATTCTTTGCCTTTGCTAGCCTGAATTCAAATGTAAGTTTCCACTGCTAGCCATACAGTTCAAAATTTGAACTAAATACCTACTTTTAACTAATACTGCTTTCAGTTTATTAAATAATCCCTCCGCCGCACACACCCAGTGAGACAAATTTTGGATTAGAGCTCTTGAAGTAAAAGGGAGGAACAAACCAATATATTAATTTATAAACAGAAAAATAAACAGAATCGATCGTGGGAGATTTCACTTGTTTGGGGGTTCGGTTTATGTTCGGCCACCCAAATATGATAATATTATTAATAACCTCTAAATCTAACTGCGACAGAATTATGGTACACACTGACCAACAGAGAAAATCGGCTATTGAATTCACTTTTAGCAGCAAAAACTTTATGACGGATCATTTTCATTTACGCCAGCAAAGCGTTTAAATCATTTAAAATTTCCAATCGAAATACAGTTCTAGAAACTTAGAAGTATAAAATTTTGAAATGACGTTACATTTGTCTCTAAGCACAACGATTTGGCAAAATGTTTTTAGTTTTGAATACTTTAAAAAGTTTAAAATTAGCTATCAATGACACCAACTTAATATCTTGTTCAATATCAGTTACAGAGCTTCTCCTTAATTAAAATCCTTAAAATGTTATGAAATAAATGATTACTAATTTTACACAGAAAAATCATCCTCGTGTAACTAAAAAAGAGTATTCATATAGCCTATGTTTTTCTGAAAGTAATAACTTAAATATCTTGTCAGTGAGTAGTTCCTAAGAAAGTATTAGGGTCACGTCCATACACATCTAGAGAAGATAAATAGCTCTAAAAGCAGATAGACCACTAAGTACCGTAAACAACGCGCACAGAAGAAAAATGTGATCGGTCACCAAGTGGTAGATAAGAGAGCTAACATACCTAATTATTATCCTTTCGATCTTGTAGCCCAGTTACACAAAGTTTCAGCCATCACATTTTCTACGCCTCTCGTAATATTCCCTCCTACCCCTCCAAAATTCCCTGCCGTGCATTCCTTTGCGTGCAGTGAAGATTGTGTTTACTAGCAAGGGGCTTTGGAAGTTTATGGTAAAATAGCTCTTTCAAGAGTTTATCCACAGATGTTTTTTATGCATTCAAGTATTTTATGCTAAAGTTGCATAGCGTTTCTCTTCAATATGCTGAAATGAGAAAATAACTGAACATTCAAAACATGCATTCTTGTCTTTAAAAAAGGCCCTCCTTATAAGCATAAATTCCCAAGGTTTAAATAAATACGCAGTACTAATCGAGCATTAAGAAAACTGTTGAATCAATTTTGTTTGTTTCAGGTGTATATATTTGTGCAATATCTAATACTTAAATTTCTTTATATTTCTTGAGATATTGTGCCTTGCTAACTAAATTAACTTCGCAGACCTAAGTTAAAATATTTAATTCCAATTTCTTCTAAATTTAGAGCATGTGCAATAAGTAGAAGCAAGTTCAAGTAAATTGATAAAACTATTTTACTCTTAACTAATTACCATGTAAAAAATAATGATTCAAGTGCAATTAATTTATATTTAAATAGTAAATTAAAATGCACAGTGAAGTATTAGTCTTACATTATGCAGGCTACTTTTTTCCTGAATAAGGAGAAATGATTTTCTATTTCTCACAGCAAATTCCTACTGATTGCTTTATAAAGTCTGTCTCCAATAGTTTGTTGTCTTCAAATCCTTTTTATAAAAACTGGCTAGCTGGCTCGAATTTAAGTCGCTTAAATTAGGACATTCCACTGCAATATCCTGTTTCACAACTCCCAGCTGACTATTTCTACATTTCTATACTAATGTAAAAGATATATACGTTCCAAGAATATTTATGGATAATAAATTTTAGGAAGTTTAACGCTGATGTGTCTACTTAAAAGTACTTTTCCTTTTCTTAGAAAATTTTGTTTTGTACATTGCATTTCAGTAAACATGAAATACAGTCTTCGTAAACATATCAGAGGTCTTTTTTTTTACCGAATTCTCAATTCTGCAGAATTGGAGTTATTATGGATTAGTTCCAAGAAAGAATGAGAGAGAGAGGAAAGAAATTTTAGGCAGACAAAAGGAAAAAAAAAGATTAAACGTTGCAGTTCTCTACAAAAGTTCATTGCGTTAAATTAGCTGCATCATGTTTCCATAATAATATTCACAGTCTAATTCATTATACGCTTTGTTTTATAACTGAACACGAGAAAACATATAAAGACTAATTTAAGGACTGAAAGTACGGATCTGAAAGAAAAACTTCTAATTTACAATAACTTACACACATTTTAAATAATAATGTGCAATCAGCGTTCTCATTAGTATAGCTTAGTGTTAAAATATTTTAATAGGAATTAAGCTATGAGTTGAGAACGACAGTAAAGTCTTATAAGACTTTATTTCAGCCTTATTTTGCGGAAATTATGAATATATTTTCGGAGGCATGCTGCTTAAGTAGTTAAGAACAAAAGTGAAGTTTGTTTTATGTTTCTTAAATATGAAACATAACTGTTTACCAAGGGTAAAACTCCTTTTTTTTCAATACTTATTACGTGTTCCGCCCTTAGGCACTACACGGAAAGGAAGAAATACCCCAGTATCCCCATCGGAAAAACCACGAGCAAACCCATGCAGCCGGGACTCGAACCCCGGACCTCACTACTAGCGTTCAGCGGCTTTTACCGCTCGACCGCTAGTGGGCCAACCTTTCTTAGTTGCCGTGTTCTTTTTATCTCATACTTTAGTTCACCGATAAATTAGCTTGGAGCACTGAAAATACAGGTAGGAATGCGGGACTTTCTGGCAGTTAGAAATTCTTTAATTTGTTTATTTAGATTACGGCAAAGCACCCAAAGGCTATCTGCCTAAGCGAGGGGATGCTTTGTGGAGGACTTTGCAAGAGAAAATGGCTCATACTCATGTTGCGCAAAGAAGATTTTTTTTTTTTTTTTCAAAATAATAGATCGTTATAGCACGTTACGTTACGCTACCAGGTCATTTATCATCCACGTGATCTGACACGATTTTCTATTACGCAATACATTAAATCTTTCTTTTAGCTTTAATATGGTATGATAAATCCAGAACATTGTCATTCAAGGGGGTGTACGACTTTCAGTATATTTTTGAGGTTAAAACTGTAATTCTTAATAAATTGTATGATTTAAAGACAATACACGGATTCCTTAATAATTTACTGTATCACCCCACACTGGTGATCGTGAATAGGATACTCACCGTCAGTCCGCAGATCGTCGTGTTTAATTTAATTTACGTAATTCAAAATTCAAATAATTCATAACATATCCAACTGAAAATGTTTATGTATATTCGCAGAATTATTGTCATTAATAAAAGATGATTGTTTCGAATGCAGTGCTATATTATGTAACTCATACAGAACCATTTTTAATATTTTATAATATAATTAGTTTTAAAATTTTCGTCTTTGCAATTAATGCAAAATATTAGCTCTGAGTCTGCCAATAATGAAATATTCTGGAAGCTTCAAAATGTATTTCTTAAAGTTTATACTTTCCTTATGTGTTTTGTGAAAATGTCAAACACAAACAAATTTCTTTTTGTTCAACCTGACAAGATAAGATGGGATTTCTCTCTGTGAAAATGACAGCTCAGAAATTGACGAAAAAAATAAGCAAGCGAATGTCCTGAAGAATGAAATAAATCTTTATGTTTACAATCTACATTTCCATAATCTGTATAATTTCCTTATTCTTTATAGAGAAAGTCTAATGCCTTAAATGCAAAATATAGCAGCTATACATTTATAGCACTAAATTTACGTTGTTAATATTTATCAAGATATTATAAAATTAACACATTTGAACGCATTTCTTTCTTCCAGCTTGTAGAGACATTAGTTTATTTCGAAGCAGGGGAGATAAAAAATGAGCAATGCCCTCGCCGGGAATCGAACCACGGACATCTAGAATACGCGCCGAGTGTGCTGACCACTACACCATGAAGTTATGCTAAGAAAGCGGGAGAAATGCCTTACAAACTCGCCCTTTTAAAGGGCGATCCGGGATTAGGGGACCCGATCGCCAAATCCTGGTGGTGGAGAATCGTCATCCACTTTTTTTAGTTCGGGTGCCATTGTAGAGACATTAATTTATTTCGAAGCAAGAGAGATTTCCGGCTAGTAATGCCCTCGCCGGAAATCGGAGCAGGGACCTCTCAATTACGCGCCGAGTGTGCTGACCACTACACCGCGAAGGCATGCTAACAAGATGGGAGAAATACCTTATAAGCTTATAAAGGCAATAATTTCTATATTTTTCTAAAAATACTTTACTTTTGAAACTTTTGATTATTTTTTTTGGGGGGAGGGAAGGTGTTTAATTGAAGAAATGATCACAATAATATCAAGAAGATTCACAGATGAATAAAAAAACAGCTCTGTCGAAAGGTCTGTGCTACTTCAATGCTTCAACCAAGTTAAAATGTTGTATCTTTTCATAACTTGCATAGGATATAACATTTCTTTTTCTTAAACAAATACTCAAGATAGGGTAACACTTTTTGAAGCAGTAACGAGGAACTAGTACTTACATAAATAATTTAACTAAATGCATAATTTAAGACGAACCTTCTAGGAAAATTTACTCTGGCAATTGTTTCGCAGCACAATTTAATATTATAGCTGGGGCATCATTTCGGCTTTCGAGTGGCCGTAATTGACTCAATGCTCATCTCTTTTACATTACATTCAGGAATTTCCCAGTAAGTTCTCTCTAGACAGCCTACGGACAAAGAACACTTAAGCACGTGCTCTGCTCTTAATAGTGTAATTCTGTCACCCAAAATTACTAAGATGCAAGACAGCTAATGACTTAAATGCCAAAAGCCAGGTGTCTTTAAATAAATAATAATGTTTCGTATTTATGTTACAACTAGGAAATGCCTAGGTAGTAAGTCTGTGCCACGATTATGAAAATTCGTATCAAAATACAGTGTTCTATGTTTGTCCTGATGAAAAACAAGAAGTAATAAAGCAGAAAGAATAAACTTCCCATTTCGATGGAATTAAATACAGTTTTCTAACACTTAAATTCAAGGACTCTGGGAAACAACATTCTGTTATCTGTCATTTTTCGTGTGTAATATTAATTTTAGGCCAATTCACAACCCAAGTTTAACTACTGTGATAATAAATTCATCATTATTGTAAATGTGCCTACGTGTACATCCATTTGCATGGAATTTATAAATACCCTTAGGTTGTAGCGTCATTAGGTTCTTATGAAGCAGGAGGATTGAAAAATGTACAATGCCCTCGCGGAGACTCGAACCTGGACCTCTCGAATAAAGGTAACCTAAAGGTGACGAATTACTGTCCACCACCTTTAGTTTGGGCGCCACTGTAGAGTCATTATGTTTTTTTGAAGCAGGAGAGGTGAAAAATGTGCAGCGCCCGCGCCGGGACTCGAACCTGGACTTTTCGAATACGCACCGAATTTGCTACAGCTACACTATGAAGGTATGTTGGAATGAGAAAAAAAAATACCTTATGAGTTGTATTCATTTACACGACGTTCTCAGAACTGCCTCTGCATGACTCTTAACAGCCATTATAGAAATAATTATTTGATTGCACAAACTTTAAACGAGGTATATGAGGTATTATCGAAGTACTTCGAGGAAGAACTGCTAAATTTTATATTGTTTCTTGTATACACAATTTTTAAACGAGGTACATAAGGTATTATCGAAGTACTTCGAGGAAGAACCGCTAAATTTTACATTGTTTCTTGTATACAAAATTTTTAAACGAGGTATATAAGGCATTATCGAAGTACTTCGAGGAAGAACTGCTAAATTTTATATTGTTTCTTTTATACACAATTTTTAAACGAGGTATATAAGGTATTATCGAAGTACTTCGGGGAAGAACTGCTAAATTTTGTATTGTTTCTTGTATACATAATGTTTAAAGGAGGTATATGAGGTATTATCGAAGTACATTGAGGAAGAACTGCTAAATTTTATATTGTTTCTTGTATACACAATTTTTAAATTATGTACTGCGTATGAATGATTTCAGTAAACTGTGTGCATATAATTTTTTTTAATTCGTGAATTATTATCCAAAGAAATCAAATTTATGAGTGAAATAGCATAGCGTTATGGTGCCAGAAATTATCTCCCTTCCTGCAAGCTGTTGTAGTGCAAATAATAACTGTTGAAAGCTCCGTGATTCGGTAGTAAATTTTTCGTTTTCTCTTTTTTTTTAAATTCCTAGCTGTTTCTACAACATTAAAAGGAGAAAAAATTAACCATTGATATTATGCTTTGATATATCCATAGACTACAACACATATATTTACATCCAGACTTTTAATTACTTTGAGTTTTCACTTTACAAACTTGTATTACATAATCTTGTATTTCATTTGCCTCTAACTCCCGCAAAGAGTAAACTCCCGTTGTACTTCCTCATAATTCTGTACAATAACTATCAAGCCAAAATTTAAATATTGGCATGAAAAATAAAGTAATAAATTGTTATTTCTTGTAACAGAAAAAAAATGGATTATCTTGAGTTATTTTCCAAGCTGCTTATGAAAATTTTTAGATGTAAGTCAAAAGAAAAACGTTCTACAAACATGTAAAGACCATTTTCATATTGAAAAACCTTTTTCAGAATTCTATGCAAATACTGCGGTAATACAGTCACTAACCGAGTGAAAAGAAAGAATAAAAACAGAAACAAGAAGGATAATAGACAAATGTATACCGAGACAAAGTAGACACACTTTATAAGAAAAGACAGTGCAGTATTGAAAGAACAGTGCATCCTCACGTAGATACAATTCCCTACGAGGCTCACAGTATAAAGGTGAGTGAGACAAGAATCCCGCCTACTGTCGCATCAATTCGGCTAAAATCAATGGCGGTAATATTTTTACGTCGAAATTTCTGCCGAAAGGCTGTAATTATTTCTAGGCGGTGCTGCCGGTAGCTTCGGCTGCAAACATAAGTTCAGAACACCAATACTCGTCAAGCGTTGTATCAGAAAATTAGGGAATGTAAGAAGTAGTTCAAAGTCGTTGAACTTAAAAGCGTGAGGAGCATTTATTGTAACAATTTTAAAATGAGATTCTTTACACCTTTACTTATTCTTTCATGTATAATAAATGTTTCTAGCAATCGGAGTTCTTTTGTTGAGTTTTCAATTTTTTTAGCAGTCGGTCTTTTTTGCAGTACTTTGATACAACATTTTTTATTTCCTAGGTAAAATAGCTTTCAGAATAAAAACATTCTAGGTAATTTAGTTCATACATATTTAAAAAATTATAAATAATTTTACACTACTTCACAGCGAAAAATGAAAACATTCTTTTTTTTAATGAAATGTGTTTGAAAGAGCAATTAAACACCAATGTTATCTTCTTAACTTAAATATAGATGAAAATAATAAATTAATACGATAAAATGCTTAAATAATATTGGTCAGTATGTAACATATAACACTATAATATCACATCATTTTCATACAATACTTTAAAAACTAAGATAAATATTAACTATAAAAGAGAAATTAAAACTAAAGCGGTAACAAATTCATAGTCATCACGAGTTTACATTATCTGTCACACTGCATATTTTCATACATTTCATGTTCCAAATAGTTTTATAAATGAGTTTTTAAAGTTACTAAATGTAGCAAAAAAGTACCTAATTATTCTAAACTGCACATTTGATTTTCACACGAAGCTTCAGAGATGACGTTCTTCGTTATGGTGATTAATTAGATTTATGTAAACGAGAGTTTTGAAGTTACATAAATAAATATGTCTTTATAACTAGAGATTGCCAAATAACTAGTTATTTCTCTTTTAATTACCACACAAATTTATTTACAGTGCTTTAATCCGTTTAAATTTTTAGCTGCTGCTAATGATTGCGAGATATAGCAAAGTATGGATGCTGAAAAATAGTCTTTCTATCGTCTCTGCTTTCCACATGAAACTGATACCGCTAACCAACTTTTCATTTTCATCTTAATATTTAATCTATTTCTAATTATAATTCCTATTTTAATTAATTTTATTTATATACTTTTACTCGATCGTTTTGGGGTTATTATTTGCAGTACTAGAGGAGTTTCCTCTCTCTCTCTATATATATATTGTATGCATGATTTTAATACGAACTTTTACGTGTTGCTACTTTTTGGATACTACCAAAATGGTTTCATAAATTTTAGTCTTTACTTCTAGTTCATATAGCAACATCTTGCGAAATCTACCAGCTTATTGTTATAAGTGTACGCAGGGTGTTTCAAAAGTTTTTCTTAGAATAATTTTCAGGCATACAAAAACAAGTTGTTTTTACAGTAAATATGGGATCACATCAATCAGGTGCAGGTGTAAGTAGGCTGGACACCAGAATTTCGCCATAGGTGGTATAGGTATAGTTCCACCGCACTAACCGTGCACCTACTAGCCGCTGCTAGAGGGGTCTGTTTCCCAGTGAATACTGAGATGCATAAACATTAGAAGTTTGTATTCTTCATCATCATACCAGAGTAGCACTTGGTTCACGTCTATTTCCCATATCCGTTACTTAGCCCAGCCACCGTTACATTTCTGAGGTTTTTAATAGCCATAACTGAGGCATATCTTCAAGACTTCCGTCGCCTACCACGGCAGTACAACACTTCATGTTGCCTAGTATGTCATGCGTTACCTCAGTGTACAATGTATTCTTCTACAGCTCTACTAGGCGCGTTTTTCAGATCTTTCACAAACTGAAAAGCCTCTGGTTAATAGTTACACAGAGACTAGCAAGACAACACCTACTAGCCAGCACGATAGATGGAATCTTACCTAGAAGTTAAGCCACACGGCCGGCAATATTCCAAAAGTGTCGTCCAGAATCCGTTCTTTTGCCATAGGTAGATGCTCGGGCTGTTGATTCCTGTATGTTCTGTATTTTAAAAAGTCTTAACTGGGGAGCAACTGGCTAGCATGTTGTACTTATAAGATAATACAATGGAGTTATATACCCCAAAATTACCTGAACTTTTAAGCATTTTAACTTTCCATCAGAATAATGTACTGGTAAAATAAATATAATGTTAAATTTGATTAAATAACTATGATTCAAATCTGATTCGCGAAATGAATATGCTTTCCTTTATGCTGTAGCAATTTTAACGGCCAGCAGTATTTTTTTTTTTTTTTTTTGTAAAAGAAGCAAGAATTTTGTTTTTGTTAGTTTGCGAATTATGCTAGAAACACCATAAAGGACTTCCATTCAGTGTTTCAAGGACATATTTAATGCAGTTATATGTAAATGGGAATAATTCCCTATAATAAAAAATACTTTTTTATTAGACGGATATTTTATTTAATATAATTTAACTATAAAGATAGTCAACAAAATTTTTCAAATTCATATTTCTGTTGAATTTTGTTATTGCTGACAAAGGCGGTTGAGATTCATCGCAGAAAGTATTAAGCAAGATAAAATCCTAAGTTTGTATTCAACAACGCACTGTTTTGCATGATAATTAATTGAAATAGGCATGGCTCTGAATTTATAGACAGAATATTACAGTCTCAAATATTAAAATATAAATCGATATATTTTCATAACTACTGTTAAGTTCTTACACCAACTCCAAATTCCCAGGCACATAAATTTTAATGGCTGTCATTTTAATGGAAGCTTTTTCAAGTACTCACACCTTTCTTTAGAAAATGTACAATAGTGTAGAACTGGTAGAGAACCAGGTTACACGAAATCTATTTGTGATGCAACTGGACTGATTTGCGTTTTTTTAACATGTATTTGCATGCGTTTGTGTATTCGTCTGCTCATAATGCTCAGTTAGAAAGATTACCAATTTATTTTTCACCTCTTACATGGCATTTTATTTGTATTTTTTAAGTGCTAAAGAGCTACGTCATTTCTAGTGGAGAAAAATTAGGCAATGTTCTGTGGGAACTTCGTCGTCACTTTTCAAAGACAGGAGCTAAGGAGTACGTTCTAAGGAAACAATTCGGCACATTCTTTCATGAACTTTGATTATTGTTCAAAATGTAGGTATCTGAACAGTTTCTCTATCTAAAGTTAAATATGAAATATTTAGGTATTTTTTTCGGGGGGGGGGGACTGTGAGCATTTCAAAAAAAGGGGAAGAAGAAATTATTTGCTTGAAAGTTCCTTTTTTTTCGTGTTAATTCTCTAGACATAATTTACAAATTTTCAGAACGATTTTAATAAAAAACGTAAAGAAATCTTCAACGATCCGAAATGATCCTAAACTATAATATCATGTAGTTCAATACCGTCTGCTTTAAAAGTGATTCATGCAAACAAGTTCTAAATGGAAGGCAATAATATTTTCCCCTTTCTTTACAAAGAGAAAAATCCTTATTTTGCAATCAAAAACATTGCAAAACGCATAGAATTAATGTTTTAAATAGAAAATAAGTAATATTATCCACAATAAAGATAAAACTGGCAAGTTTTTTTAATGAGAAAATACAACAAAGAAAATTAGCACTTTTACAACTGTTTAAAGGTAATGTCTTTAGTTATAAAAAGCAATTCAAAAACATAAAAATAATCAAAATGCTTTTAAGAATTTATGTATCAACAGGAAAATATAATAAAGATTTTAACTTAAGCTAAAACATATAATGTTCGTTGTCGTTTGCTTAAGAATTGTCTGAGTATGGTGCGCGTTATTTTATGTTGAAAATCTTCATCAACATAACTTTGTTGTAGAGAAAAATGCATTTCATAGCTTTTCATAATGCATGGATTTATTTAAAAGACAGCAATTTTCTTTCTTTCCTTTTTCATTTTTGGAAAAATGGAAGAAATGCAAACACTTTCAAGAATTCAAAAATTGTTTCAGTAAAGAATTTATGCTTGTTGTTGTTTCTCCTGAAACGAAAGCTGAAGTTAACAATTACCGCAAAGCATAAAGACATCAGATCTTTGTTTTACCGAAATTCTTTATTTGAAGAATTTCCGGTTCTTTATCCATAGAACTGTTAAAGATTAAAAAGATAAATTACACAAGCCATATAACCAGATTTGCAGATAAGAAAATAAGCAAAGTGACAACTATTAAATTTGTAATTCTTTTTACACTCTTTTAAAATTCTCTGAAGTGTTACCAATGAATTATTGCGCTTTGGAGTGACAGGAACAGCGCATATGGAACGTCGGTGAGAGGAGGATAAGATCCAGACTATGAATCCAAGGAATGGGCCATAAGGTTAAGTATTTAAAATTAAGAATTCTTTATTTAAAATAGTAATTATAAGAAAAATTCTTTCGAAAAATGCGTAATCAGCCTCTGTACTTTGAATCTTTAATTGGCGAACTAGGTACTTATTTAACTATTTCTTATCCTCTCAGGAAAGCAAAATATGCTTGGTTAGAATCAATTTTCAAATAAATACAAAGATAAGATGTATTTTCTTCGTCAGTGATCCCTTGAAATAAAGGTTGTGACTCTCTCTTAAAAGTGCTATACTTTCGGAAGATAAGAATCAACAGAATATAAGCAAGAATTTAACAGGCAACTAAAATTAGGGTTTGCTAATCATAGTCATTAAATGTTCTGAATCTTTCTTCATTCCCATGTCCAAGTTATTATATATGAGGATAACTAAATTCAAATATTCGTATTTCAAATATTCCGTTAGGGTGTGTTTGAAACTGTGGTGATACTTTTATTTTTAATCCAGTGGTCGCACACTTGCCAGGGAGCAATTTGTCGAAAATGGGGGAACTTATAGATCTTTTAGCCATCTCATCGCCGATAGCTTTGGCCAAGATGCACCAACATTGTACCCAAGAGAAACGGAAAATTATGCATACAAAAACCAACCTTTGCGAGGGTTTGGACTCACATCATAAAGTTTGGATAAGAGTCAGTCTATTTTGGTGATATTATCCAGGATAAAAGCTACAACTCTTAAATAACTAGCGCACAATTTATTTTAAAACATCAAACTGATAACACTGACGAGTTAACGAGTATTTATTTCGCTCATGAATTAACTTCAGCTCTTTAAAACTAAGGGAAATAACTCATTTGTTTAAAAATATATAAATAAATAAGAGTATCACTTAAGTTACTGAATTTTCCCTTTACTTATCTTTTATTATTTTTATTCGAAATTTATTTGCATTTGAAAGCAGCAATATTAGAAATTTCAGAGTCCTTAGAATGGATAAAAAATATATTTTTAATCACGTTGCAACTTTGCTTCATTCGCTTTTTTTTACTCGCTCTATCTGCCTCGTTTCTTTTTAGCAAGTCTAATTAGGCTAATTAAAATTTATTTACTTATTTAAGTCTAATTAATGCTATTAAAATTAGATGATTAATTTTATTCATTAGTTTTTAATTTAAATTCCACAGAAATATCATATTTTAGAATTCAGTTTTATGTATTTAATTATACATATTTCATTTTGATGAGGAAAAAATTTCGGTTTTCCGATCCTAGTTACTTCTTCTTCCACTTACGCATCATTAAGTTAGACATATATTTATCAATAATAAACTCGCCAAAATTAGAATTATAAATATATGTCTTGTAATAAACAATACTGAATCCGAAAATAAATATCATTCAGAATTAAAAATGGGTTTCTGACCTACATTTAAATTAGGAATAAGAAGAATATAAAGAAGAGATTCCAGTGGAAAAGTATTAATAACGCTGAGTTTCTCTTTAAAGCGAAGTTCCTGGGGAAAAAATAGAGAATTTATGTTTTTAATAAATTAGAGTGATGATCATAGATTATACTTCAAAGAGAAGTTTTACAAAGAGTTTATCTCGCACATAAGAATATACTTCCTTTTGAGCTAAAGAAAAAGGCATTTTGAAAATAACATTTCTAAAAATTCTACGAAGAAATACAATTTCGAAATGAAAAGGATGCTCGGCTTTCTTAAGAAGAGAGTTTGAAAGAGAGCAAACACAGCTGAAAAACGAATAAACAGAACTGTATAAAAAAGTTGAAGGTGCTCTAACCTAAGTTTAAAAAATGTTTTCCTAGGATTGATGACATCTGAGTTGCCTTACGAAATCAGTCTATGAGACGAAATCGAAAGACGGAGTTCTGATTTGTGTGAGAGCGAAATATAACCATTAAACCATGCAGTCTTCTTGCTTTATAACTTTCTTTCTTTTTCAGGAAAAAAATTCACATGGGAAAAGCAGAGGAATGATAGGGATGCACGTTCATTACAAGATTTCTTTAATCTCATAGATAAACACAACGCAGGTAAACTTATCAGTGAAAGTGTATTTACACGAGCGCAAAGATTTTGAGTAGAAATACATAAATGCGTTTCTGCGCAAAAACAGAATATATCTAACAGGAAATTCTCAAAGTGCATTTGGAATACCACATACAAAATGCTACGCATGCATATGTGCTCATACGCACATTACGGTTTTTAATGGGTAACTTAGATATCAATTAATTTTTTAAGTTTAAAATAAGCGAGTAAGTTTGATAAACGTGCTGAGATATAAAATATATACAAAATGTATCATAAACTTTATACGTTTTTTACTTAAAATGATATTATTGAATATTAATATTATTAATGTTTTTAACCGAACAGAATTTGTTCTATGTATAACGCTTAGTAAACAACTAACATATTCCTTTTATTTATCAATTACGCCCACTTTTAATATAGAAGATTATGTTTATGAGAACGTATTAAGTAATTCTTTACTTTTCTTACTTAACAACCATTCACTATAGCTGAAACCTAGGTAACTTTATTTGTTTAATGAACTTTAACATAATTTTAATGACCAATGATTGCCCAAAACATCATAAATCTTCAAAGAAAGTAAAAAAGTTTATACCCCCCAGCCACCTTGCCTCTGAATAAAATCGCATCTCTCAAAATACGTGTTTCCTATGTTTGCCTAAGAATATATTTTTTTGAATCACTGAAACTTTATTCGAGAAAGATAAAGGATGGAAGACAACATCGTAATCTATATAGTAGGTTACAGAAGTCAGGGCTTACATATTGCTGTGTGCTGGTGAAACTCTAAATGTTTTGCCGCAATGAGGAACCGGGTAACGTTTCAACTTCAACCTGCATTTTGAAAGCAATATATGTGTTCATTTTCTGCTACATTTGCATCCATTTATACACAGTGCCATTAAGAAATGTTTGCTTGTTTGCTGAGTTTATGCAGTTGCCCAATGTGTTTGCAAGCGCTTCATAAACATATCAAAATCTGTGATGTTGTCGACCACAGAGCATTAAAATTTTCCACTTTACTAAGTACACTGAAACTGAAGTCAGTTTTCCTGTGAGAAAATATTTTTAATTTTTTACTTTTCCATAGAAAGCTTCAGTAGCTGCTGAAATTTGAAATATAAAACGATTTTACAGTACATAATTATAATGGATAAATAATCGTACGTCTAAGAACTTTAGGGCATAACACATATCTGTCTACATACAGAGAATCTTGGTAATTAATTGTAGTTATTAAGTTTTAAGCATTTCATATGTAATTTATGCACGTAATATATTTATTGGCGCTGGTAATGACGATATAAAAAGGGCTGGGTCAAAATGACGACGAGAATAAAACTACTTTCCCCTGAACTGATGATAAATTCAGTCCTCGACTCGACAAGCAGAGCAGTTTATTTGGATCAATATCGCAGAAAGTCCAAGTCGTTTTGGAATGGCAGAAGGAAAGCTTGTTGGAAGCGACTAAAACTCTGACGTCATAGACTCTGGAAGCAATATCCTTCGCCCGGAGTCACAGTTAACTTTAATTTACGTCTTCCCCGCATAAATGTCATGTCCTTACATCATCCCGGAGGACACAGTCGATGATTCTTACTTCTCGGGGTTCGAGAAAGCCACATAGGAATTGTGGAGAATAATGTTGGATCGTGCGTGGCGTTTGTATTGCTCTGGAACCTGGAGGGAATACTTTTTACGTAAACTTTGAAGCAGAATGCTCATCTCTTTTAGCATAACAAGAGATTAGTTCTAAAATATCATTGCATATTCATATTTATTTCATCGTGATATTAGATTTATGATTAGGTCTATGATTAAAATCTCGGCAATGTTAGCTAGTTTTCTTCTGTAAATTATTTCGCATATGAAACAGCAGCTAAGTAACTATAAAACTATACTAACAACTAGCAAATCTTCAACATATTTAACATCCTCGTTTGCAGACTCAATAGCTGACTATGGGAAGTAACGCAAAACGTTTTTTTTTTGGGGGGGGGGCTTGCAGCAATAAGTTACACTTGAAATTGGTTCTGTTAAAGTAACATGTTCTGCACGTTCCATGTTAAGAGATAAAATCATTGGCAATTATAAAATTTATTCATGACAAATATCCATGTACGATCTAGCAGTAAATCAGAAACTACCAGACAATAAATCAGAAATTACTAGCAGTAAATCATAAACTACTGTATTTTAGGAGACAGTGGACTTAAAAAAAAGTGCAGGAAATTAAGGACTTCTAAAATTTGCCAGTGTTTGATAAGTGACTTCCTATTTTAAAATCACCATATCTACTTTATTTGTCAACCTTTGTTTTTAAACGCAATTCTTGTTTATGAAAGATAATGCATCAGCTTTTTTACCAGTGACATAACCAGTGAATATGGTAATTTACCAGTGAATATAACACGCTGCTTTTTTTAATTTGAGACTGCATAAGAAAGGTGTAGGAAGGAGAAATGTAGAGGAGACAGTAAAGGTATTCAGTACAGTCATCAATGTCCATAAAATTTCGCATGGGGCAAAAGAGAGTGATTTAAGTTGGAAAAAATAAGGAAATGATTTCTTAATTTTTTTTATCTGCTCCTATAGTCTTTACTTGAATTTATAACAATAAAAATATCATAAAAGTTTCTTTTATTTCAGTTGCTTCAATTTCTTAAAATAAAATATCAGAATTTGTACTTCACCTGCATGAATATTCAAGGTAACTCAAAACAATTGCCTATTATAATTTATTTTAAAAACGTATTTATTTTATTATATTTCATTAAATATTTTAAAATCATTTTCCCTGTTAGTTACTCAGATCCCACCTCGAATACAAATAATATGCTCTATATTTATTAATTATTATAGTTTTGAACTGATTTCGTCACATATTATTTCAAATTTGCAGCTCTCTCACCATTTTTTAATAAGATTTATTATGAAAAAACAACTTTTTAAGAAGATCTATTTATTTTCATCTAATATAAACACAATCAACATTTTTATCCAGTTTATTGTGATATAAACTTGCCATACATAAGTAAATCGTCTGAGTTTAGCGCTTTATGTACAGCCTGAATAAAAAAATTTGGGAGGTTGATACTATATTGTTTGACACTTGTGATCACATTAAAATAAAGAAAGGATTAGAGCAAAGGAAGCTTGTTTTTAACTTGTTTAGAAATGATCAGACTCTTTTTTAAACCACAAAACATGAAAACTTAATTTTACCATTATTTCAGATATTTTAACTACTAACTGGACGTATTGACTGCTAACACCATTGCAGCATGTGCCAATTCTTTACATTCCTCAAAATTAAAGCACTACTGGGAAAAATGCATGAGATACATTCGACCAAATGGAGATGACAATGAATTACCGTTCACCACATTTAATTCGATGTCTCTTTGCGAATGATTAGGTGTTTTAAAGCTAATAAATATGAAAAATTAATTTTCCTCATATGTTCCATTTGCCAGCTAGACATACTAGGTACCAGCTTTCTCAGACAAACATACCATCTATAACAGCAAGCGCGTACACGAAATGCGATAGTTCCTTACAAAGCAAAGAAACGTTTGAATACTTAGTAAACTGAAGAATAATTTATTTTACTTATTTGCATAGTCAAATACGGAACAGCAAAAGTTATCTGACCAAGGAGAAAATACCATTGAAGATGACATTTTAACAGAAACTGGTTCGTACTGCAGTTATACGAGAAGATGTACAAAGAAATCCAGTTCGAAAGCAAACTTGAATATCAGCGTTCAGCGGTATTATTCATTCATCCATGGGCACGTAAAGCTTTACAAAATGATTCATGGTATATTATTATATGGGTTAAAATTTAAATACACATATAATATATCTTACACGGACTTTCCGCGCGAGCCAATGATATTCTTAATTTTATCTTTTAATCTCCACCAGCGAGTTTGCGAAACTCTTTGCGTAGTAGAATACACCACAAATTTGATCTTGTTTTGAAACAATATGATTCAAATTGTAGCCGTGGTGTGCCATTTTTAAGCCGTCCCGCTTTGAATAGATGGATTTTTTAAGACAAAAACATTGCTAAAAGACGCATTAAAAGTATCATTAATTTTTTTTTAGTTCATGACATGTCACCGTCACCTCACGAACTTCGCTACGCCTCCCATCTGTCAATCATAACCGGGCCTACTACGAAGATGCAACATGCTCAACGCTTCTGTCACATTTAACGCAGGTGCTAGAAAGAGTCCACGCCTCAGGCAGGTAGGAGTGGTGGCCTCCTGCTTTGCGATTTCGATTTTCATGAAAAATTAATAGTATATTTCGGACTGAGGAATTGAATTCACGTGAAACTCTTACATACCCTTTACTGAGTTCTGAAGATTTTGACTGAACGCGTTTTTAGATTCTAATGCAATGAATATGGAATGTATGCGTAAATTTGGCAAACAAAATGTAGGCAAACATTTGCGAAATTTCATTTAAGTGAAAGCTTCGCATGCATTCAGGTTTTTGTGTCTTTTTAATACTCAGTTTTCCGTCAAATTGTAATAAATAATGTTATTATTTATATTCATATAATACATATATACACACACACACATATATATATATATATATGTATATCCATATAATGTAACACCTTCGCATTTAGTAATTATTGTTAATTGATCGGAGGTTGTTTTGTTCCCCTTGAAAAGTCAACCAATTTCTGGTCAATGACGATAATTACTTGATTTATTGATAACATTTCCACTTTTTTAGAAGTTTCCATTTTTTGTTTATTCAAGATTCATATTTGAAGATTCATTTAAAAAAATCAAGATTCATTTTTTAAATAGGCTTATAAGTTACTTCATTCCACTAAAATTCTACTACATCTGTCAAAGGAGATAATATACTTAATAATCCATTATTAAATAAATTACTATTTTATTACTTTGCAGCTTTTGCCGAAGTATTATTACTATTACGATTAATTAATATATTTACTTATACATATATATATATAGTGCAAATATGAATCTAAATACTTTAAAAAGTATAATTTGAATAGAAATATTTTAAAATACACTATGTATTAAGATATATGATATATATCCTTGTATTTATTTTGTTTGAGTTAGTATACGATGAAAACTGAATTTGTATATCTTAGTCAAAACATTAACACACATTATTTCGCCCAAAAAAAGATACTACTAAATTTAGATATTATTAAAATTTCAGTCTTCACTCAGGAATTTTACAGTTTTCATTTCTGGTTTCCTATCATTTTTCCATTCTTTTAATGTACCACATGGCATACTAATATGTAAAAAGCAATAGTAATACCATTTGGCAGTCATTTTGTTATCTTATTAACCAACTGCTGAGTCAAGTTATATTCAGAGTGATTCGAAAACAACGTTAATCCCAATGTCTCAAACTTAATTTGATTTTAGGAAAAAAGTGCCATGCAGAAACAAATAAATTGCTGCAATATAAAACCCTATTTTGTAAAAAAATAAATAAACGAATAAAATTTTTAAAAATTAGAATTATATCCCTCTGCAGTCATATTTTTATGAGGATACGAAAAAAGGATACACAAAAGCATACGTTTTTGTAAGAATCACAATTATGATTTTGTGCGTACATAGTCAATTGTTTACCGGAAGTAATGAAACAAATTTTAAGGTATACAATTATGCAAAAGTGAAAGATGTTAATGATCTTAAAAGATAAAGTGAAATATAAAATCAAGTATAACTGAGCTTTGTTATAGCTTTCCTTATTACTGAAATAAAATGTTTGGAAAAACTGAAAAACATTTAAGTAAATTTCATGTGTTTGAAAGAATTACTAATGTAAGCGAGAAATGTATTCAGCTATATGTCGGTTCTTTACGATGGAAACATTTATTTTGAAGAGAAAACGAGTTAATCAATGGAAGTTACATAAATTATAATAAGAAGCAGCGTTTCAAAATCTCATTAGAACAAGATATAACTCATTAGAACTGTCTGGATAAACCAGCTGCGAAAAACGTATTTTCTTATATGGTTTATGGTTTCTGCGCGTTTACTACTTGTTTCTTTCCAATGTCCTTCTTTTGAAAATTGATTAATTCCCAACATCAACAGAGATCTAGCAACTTATTATACAACGCATCCCTCAACCATCAATTTCCTGTGGTCTACTAGCCGATAAATACAAAATAGAAATAATCCAAAGTCCATCTGTGTAATCAACAACTGATGTTTGAGAATTTAATAAACAAAAAAATGTGACTATAAACTAAGAAATTTGAGCTCTAATAATGCATTTGTAAACTGAAGCTTACTGTATTTATGAAATTTATTGCATTTTAAGTTACTTATAAGAAAGAAGAGCCAAAGTTTATACCAGTTCCTGTACTAACGCATGCATTCTAAATTTTAAATTCATTATTTTCCTGGGGTTCGAATGTAGAGGGAACAAAAAATGACCTTCATTTTTAATGTATGCAAACGTAGTCGTATTTATTTAAGTCATCAAATACTATTCGTTATTTTAGCACTACTAAGTGAATTAGCGTAAAATGATACTCATCTATTAGCATAATGTTTTTGTGAAAGGATTTATATAATTGTGATGACAGTTCTTATTGCAGCTACACATCAACTATTGTTTTTCAAAGGATGTTAGAAATACTTCGGATCAAAATCAGTGAATAATGTATTACGAAATGATCAAATAATGGTTACTATTACACGAAAATCGAAATCTTCTACCTGTAGAAAGCCTGTATATTTATGACTTATTTTGAAAGGGATGTATGTAAGATAAAATGCTAATTTGGGATATAAAAAACTAGATTATTCAGAAATTTGGAAAGCTGGAGTTTTTAAAAATATCGAGTACGACAAAATGTTTCTTTTCCCCCACCACTCTCCTTAGATGAAAAATATATTGGACTAATAAACTTCTCACTGCTCCTTCCCAGGTAGTAAAAAGATATTTCTTCTAACTTAAAAATTTTGCAAATAAATGTATCAGAAGATAAGCATTCGAATTTGTTATTTATGAACATGAAGAAACTTATAAAAATATTTTTATCAGTCATATCAATTATATATTTTATGCTTATAAGCACGAGAATGTTTCTTTTTAGTTTTACAATTTATTCCTAAGAAAATTCTAAATTACAGTTTTTCTGTTATATATTACGAACGTAAGTTATTAAATTATTACAATACCTTTATTAGGGTGTTAGTTCTAATTACAAATAACTCATTTTCAAAGATCCTGTTCCTGGAATTTAAATGATATGCTAATGACAATAATAGCCTTTACAGTTTCAAAACAAATATGTCTAGCAGTTTTCTTTTTGTGAATTTCAAAAAGATGTCCTGCATATTTTAATTTCTGACCTTATAAAAACTTAAAATTCATAACAATAATTTACTTTCGTATTTTTTTTGGGGGGGCGGCTGCGATTGGAAAATGTGTGGAGTATTATGTGTAAAATTGAAATTAGATTAAATCAAAAAGATATCTTCAGAGTAATAATCAATGTCGATGCTAAGAATAATTTCAGTTAAAGTCAGGTCAAACACTAGCTAATGCTAAAGCTTTAATTTTCATGTAATTTTTTTCAATCTTTCGAAGTTGAGTGTACTAATCAGTAGCAACAATGACAAAAATAATAAATCCTACAAAGACCACCATTTCAGCTTTTAAAATGCCATTATTAATATCGCGGAGCTATAAAAAAGAACATGAATATGAAAAGGAAACGGAGAATGTGATAAAGTAAATAAGTGTTAATTTTTTTATGAAAAAATAAGCTTATGGAAAAGTTAATTGTTTTTAATAATTTATTCTACTTTCGAATTCAAACCCCGTAATAAATATTTTTAAAAAATAGATGTCTTAAAAATGGAAATAATTGTAAAAGTATTTTTCATAAATAGGGCTTGCTGGATTCAGCATTAGTGTAACACCTATGGGACATGTAAACTATTAAAACACAACATCAAGTATATTTTTTCCCTTCTCTCTTTCTATCTCTCACTCTCAGTAATAATGCATACATTCTAAATTCATACGGTATTTGTTCACACGATATGTTTTTATATCTTTCTTTCCTTCGCGTTATTTTCTCGACGAGTTTTCAGCGCATAGTTTAGAAGCTTCTTATTTATGGTAATACCGTAAAGTTGCGTGCACAGATACCAAAGGATATTATGTAAGTATAAAGAATGTTACTGATAACGAATAAAGCTAAGTTCTTTCAGACTTATGTTCATCTGTGTTTTTCAGTGTGCTATGTTTTCATTTAAGCCTTTCCCTCTGAAAGGTGTAGATTGCGTAATATTCTCCTCTTGATTTTCAAGGAGTAAAACGAAAAAATAAGAACAGAAAATACGCGAATATATAATCAATAATTATGTACAAAAGCAAAATAAAACAAGGACGTTCAATTTTTGACATGAAATTTGCATGCATTTGAATTATATGTATAAAAAGGGAAAATAGGAAAAAAAGGAAAAAGGGATGAGATGAAAGAAAATCGATTAAAAGCAAAATTAGTAATATATAAATGCATTGAGCAATAATTATACTAGAAGAGGTTATAATACATTTTCGAAAATTTACTGAAGCTTCAATAATCCAGAGTCTCGAAGTTTGAAAATCAAACGGAAGCAGTTTCTCGAGTAAAGTAAGAAAACATTTAAATTCAGCTGAGAGGAAACCATACATTCAGACAGTAAACAGTAAACGCATGAAAGAAATGGGCTCAGATATAACATTAGAAACAAAAAACCAAATTGTCAGGCTGACAAATTCTCCAGTTTTGCCAAGAAAATGTTTAGAGCAAGTACAGTGCTCCTTAAAAACATTGCATTTAATATGAATGAGGCGAGAAAACAGACATAATTATACTCAGTGTTTATAAACAGCGAACAGGTGGATATGGTTTAAGGCTTCCCATGTATTAATGTAGGGATGCTGTTTAATTTTGTGTTTAGTCTTTCTTCATGAACGAAATTTTTCGTTGCAGAGTCTAGACATACGCTTTGCAATTTCTTCCTATATCACAAAATAAATTTTTGACATT
>KK114176.1:692616-728533 GCA_000611955.2 Stegodyphus mimosarum | reverse complement strand
TGAATCTCTCACAAACAACAATTATATAAAATTACTAGTTTGTCAGCCAACATGGTAGCGAAACGTATTAGCAAGTTCGCTACTGATTTACGATGTCAGTTAAAAGAAAAAACTAAAGACTGATGCATTCTCGGTTGATGAGACTACTGATATCACAGATAGAGTACAACGTGCCGTTTTCATACTAGGTGTTACTGATGAATTTGAAGTAATTGAAGAATTGCTGGAACCCTGCGAAAGAAAAAATGGTGCGCATGACATTTTTTCTGATATAAAAATTGTAACAGATAAATATAAATTAATTTGGTATTAAATGGTTGAATTTGCCAGTGATGGTGCAGTGATAGGAAACGGAACAGCGGTAAAAGTAAGCAACATAGTGGGAAAAAAATCAGAATAACTTTTGCACGATACATTGCATTATTTATCAAAAAGCACTTTATGCAAAAGTTTGCAAATCAATAATGTTATGGTATCAGTAAACTTTATCCGTGAACGAGTTCTGAATGATAGAGAATTCGTTGTAATGCTTAATAAACTGAAAGTGAATCTGGAGAACTAGTTTTTTATAACGAGGTGAAGTGGTTTGTTATAACTGGTTTGTTGTCAGATCTGCGTTAAAGCGACTTTTTATTTAATAAATGAAATAGAAATTTCATGACGCAAAAAACGAAATCGTTGAGTGATTGCATAATGATATATATTTAAGTTTTTTATTCACCTAACCAGTCATTTAATTATTTTCAATCAAGAGCTGCAAGAAAAGAAAAAAAATTAATCACTGACATATATGCTTGCATTGTAACCCTAGTCTTGGTTTCAGATAAAATTAGTTAGCTCACTTACAATCAGCTACAGATATTACAAGTATTTTACGGATGAATTTCTGAATTCTAAAATAAGGAAGACTCAGAAAATGGGATAACTTTAAATTTATTTTAACTCACCACTCGCGAGGGTTAAATTAAAATTTTGTGTAATAATTTACCTAGATTAAACAGAAGTTTCCATTAGACTGTTATAAATTCAAACAATTTAATCTATTCCTCGCATAGGTTACGAGCTTCGCCTAAAACCCGGACAGAGATTCAGATTTTTTACTCTATCCTCGCATTGTAATATTTAGTTCGAGAGTATTTATTTAGTTGGAGCCGCCAAGAGAGAATAAAACTTTCTACGGCAAATGCAGTGACGGCGGCCGAGGCGAAACTCTCACATACTGATATGTGTAAATTCTTCTAACTTTATAGTAAAGTTGCTTGCCGCTCAAATCTACATAAATTCTAGAATGAGCGATCCTCCTTCCGATATGTTGAAAGTTGGAAAGATGCACATCAAATAGTATTCGGTGAGTAAAATTTAAACATACCGTATTTTTCGCCGTATAAGACGCACTTTTTCTCCCCAAAATCGGGGGAGAAAAGTGCCTGCGTCTTATACGGCAAATACAAAAGCCCACCATGGCACCGCTCTGCCTTGGCGCCGTCTGAGACCAGGAAGCCCCGCTCTGCGTCGCTGTATTTGGACGGTCTCTTTGTGCACTTTTTAGAGTATCGTAAGCCAGCGCGGGAGCGGGTGAAGGTACGTGCCTCTGCGCTCAGCTAATAGCAGTGCGGGAGCAATCGGGAGCAAGCGGAGGCGCGGATAGGTGTGAGCTGTGATATTGAATGAAATATATCATATTTCATACCACCCCATCAAGATGTCGAAGCAGAAGAGACTGGCATATAAAGTTGCTTTCAAGCTGGAAGTAATAAAATTTGCTAAGGAGCATGGAAACAGAGCAGCGGAGAGACACTTTGGGCCACCTCCAACTGAGAAAATGATAAGAGAGTGGAGGAAACAGGAGGATCAGCTCCAAAAGTTGGATAAAAGCAAGCACACCTTGCGTGGACCAACTGCAAGGTGGCCAGAGTTAGAGGTAGAAGTAAAGGAGTGGATCACACGTCACCGGCAAAATGGACTTTCTGTCTCAACAAAAATGATAATCTATGAGGCCAAACGCATTGCTGTGGAGAAAGGCATTCAGGATTTCACCGGATCACCATCGTGGTGCTATAGATTTATGAAGAGATCTGGCCTTTCTATGCGCACCAAAACCAGAATTGCACAAAAAATGCCAAAGGAATACGAATCAAAGATTCTGTCTTTTTATAAGTTTGTTATTGATGCGAAGAAGAAGAATAACTTTGAAATGAGCCAGATTGGGAACATGGATAACTTAACCTGCTTTTAACTTTATACAGTTGATATAAAATATTTTACTACAGAATTTGGTTCATAATCTTTTTTTTTCTAAATTTGCCTCCTTTAAAATTGGGTACGTCTTATATGCCGGTGCGTCTTATACGGCGAAAAATACGGTAAATACCCCAGTATTGAAGTTTTTAAACTGCAAACACAGCTGGAATCAAAAGGTTTCGTATATTTCTTACATTTTTAAATCTTGCCTTATTATTTAAAATGAAAAATCTTAAGAAAATGTAAAGAGGAAAAAAAACGTATTATTACAAGAAGAAGTCGGAAAACGATTTAAGATTTTAATAATTTTTATTAATTAAATAAGTCTGATTAAGTCTTAACTAATTATGTCAGATTTCTCATTTTCCATTAGCATTCAAAACACACATGAATAACGCTCTAGAAAATCTGCAAATGGAGCTAACTAACTTCCAGTTGTAGAGACATTAGGTTTTTACGAAGCAGGAGACATGAAAAACATGCAAGGCCTTCGCCGGGAATCGAACCACGGACCTCTGAAATACCGGCTCAGTGTGCTGACCATTACACCACGAAGGCACGCTAAGAATGTGGGAGATATACCTTATATACTCCCCTTTTTAAAGGGCGACTAGGGTTTTAGGGGACCTAGTCGCCAAATCCTGGGTGTGGAGAGTCATCATCCACAACCCTTTTAGTTCGGGCGCCAGTGTAGAATACATTAGGCTTTTTTCAAAGCAGGAGACATGAAAAATGAGCAACGCCTTCGCCGGGAATGGAACCACGGACCTCTCGGTTACGCGTCGAGCATGCAGACCACTACACCACGAAGGCATGTGAGGAAGGCGGGAGAAATACCTTATATACTCCCCCTTTTAAAGGGCGACTGCAGTTTTGGGGACCCAATCGCCAAATCGCGGTGGTGGAGAATCATCATCCACCACCTTTTTAGTTCGGGCGCCAGTGTAGAGACATTAGGTTTTTACGAAGCAGGAGACATGAAAAATATGCAAGGCCTTCGTCGGGAATCGAACCACGGACCTCTGAAATACCGGCTCAGTGTGCTGACCATTACACCACGAAGGCACGCTAAGAATGTGGGAGATATACCTTATACAGTCTGATATAAGTTTTATTTAAATATTAAAGATGCAAATTTGATTAACTTCTATTCGGACTTGTCAAAAGATAAATACCCTTATTTACGAATTTTTACAATGAAAAAAATGCTTCGCTTTATTTGGGAGTACATTTATATGTGAGAAAATATTTTTGCAGTTGAAAATTAATAATAAGGTTAAGAGAAAAAAAAAGCCCGATTGACCAATGAGCATCTATAATCTATGACTCAGATAGTTTCTAGCTAATTTTTCTAAGGTTTTCTAAGACTTTATCAGCTGTCTACAAACAAGCTACAAACGCCATTAAGTATCAAGTTGCAGTACCGAACAAAAAAGTTTATAATTATTTACATAACAACCATACGTATTTATTTTGTATGTTTTGAAGAAAATGTAATAAGTAAATTAAAAAATCATTATTTATTCTCAAATTTTGTCCTCTTGGAAAGTTTGCATACGTGGTTTAATTTTAGTTAAAGTAAATTATTTAGAGGTTAATTCAACATATTATTTAGAATAAATGTCAATCAGAAAATGTAATATTTAGTTTTTAAATTTAGTATTTAGCTGGCTAGTAAGTTTCAAGTACAAAGCTACACTAAGAAAACATTCTTGCTGGTACCAACCTTTAAATCTCAGACAGAAAAATAAATATAAATTTGAATTTTTTCTTTCCTTTATTATTATTCTTATTGCTATTATTATTTACGTATGTTTTAATAAATTTTTATTACATCTGAAATTTAAAATTTAGTTTAAAATAAATTTATTTTGTTAAAAATTATTTAATTTTGTTAAAAAAAATAATTGTGGCCCATCAAAGGACTTCAGATCTCGCATTCAGCGCGAATGCATTTTAACTAAAGTTTATTTATTATACTAGCTTAAAAACAGAAAATACTTGGAAACAGAGCCTTCTAATATTTTTCATTCAAATATTTATGCAATAATGTGACTTGTGTAAGTTTAGTTATTTTGCATTTTTAAGAATCAACTGAATATCTGGTCGTTGTTACTGTTCCTTGTGAATCATAATAATTGCTGAGTTAATGTATTATCAATGGGCCACTGGAGCCGTATTAGTGTTATTATAAATTTAGTGGGTCATGTAATTGTTGTTGCATTGCTACATCATGATGATATATTAAAGCAGTGCATATTTACATCGTTGTATCAAGAAGCTATAATTTAGCATTATGCGTCTATAATATGCTACTGTACTTTTGTATCCAAAACCAGCTCCTACAACAACATCAAATAATATTATTTTGAAAATTAGAAGCATTCTGCCATATTGAAATATTGTTAAAAATGTTGAATATCTGCATTACTTCATTAAAACTGCACCAGTGGCTAAGAGAGCTGAATCCTAGAAGTTCATCCCGAGCAAACAGGCTGGGTGTATGGTTGGTTTTCGTGCTTTTCCTCATTTGGAGAATGAATACAAGTTTCCCTTAGAAAATCTTCCACGAAGGCATTCATATCCTTTAGTAGAAAGTAATCGTTAAGTTTGCAATATTCAAGTACCTTAACATTATTAAACTTGAATTACTTCTTTACTTTAAATGTTGCAGAACAGGTTTCTTCTGCTTTAAGAAACACAGCACTCTTGTAAAATGTTTTAAATAGTAATTATCAGCAATTTTTATGGATACATACGGCTTTGTAAGTTCAATGAAATGTCTGTAAATGATACCAAGCGTGTCTTAAAACCTAACATAACAGTAAAGGAAATAATTATAGGACCCCTAAAATTTCACCCTCTAAAACAGAAAAGAAAGAGAGTACTAGTAAGCTGCAAATAAGATGGAAGTGACAATGATACACTAAGTTGCTGAAGATTATATTGTAAGAGATACCAGGTTTTCAATGTAAAAAATGGAGAACGATGATTACCAATTAATATCATATAATTTTTGTATCCCTAATATCTCTGCCTCCCATAATTTCAGCACTTGTCAACATCGAAATTTCAAAACTTAAATCCATTATTTTATGGTATTTTTCTTCATGTGGATTATTTAATTGTTAGATATTTCAGAATAACCTCTGACTATGCATAAACAGAGATAATTGTTCAGAAGTTTGATAGAATACTACTAAAAATATGCGAAGACAGAGATATAGCTAGGCAGAGAATGTGAGTAGATAAATGAGTCTACAAATGTATTTACAAATGGAACGAAAGATAAGCTGCTCTATGTTTTCTGTTCTTAATTATTTCTGAAGGATGGAAATCTTTCTGGAATGGTAAACATGACATAATTAGAAGCAGAGGAATTTTTGTTTCACCTAGAAACGGGTTACTGAAACTCACCAGCAATGATCGTAATAACAAAAATGAAAGTATTTAATAAATCAATTTGAATTCAATAAGAAATCCTTTTCAGAAATAATATTTTGTATGCATGCGTATTTCATACCAATAGAGAGCAGAATTTTCATAACAGTACATGTACACAACAGTGTAATGCTTTGTAATGTATAAAGAAATGCCTAACATTAACCATTTAATAGGACTTAAATATTCTAATTCCCAATTGATATAGTTACCTATATACTGAAGTGTTTGTTCTTCAACTTATTGTTTCGACAAAACGGAAATCTCTCTCAAACTGTATGATAAAATAAGTCCATACATTTCCAATAATGGTCAACAGAGACCTAACGTGAAGTTGTAGAGACTTCAGGTATTTTGAAGCAACAATCATGAAAAAGGAGCAACGCCTTCGCCGAGACTCGAACCACGGACCTCTCGAATGCGCGTCGAGCATGCTCACTACTACACCACAAAGGCATGCGAAGAAGGTGGGAGAAATACCTTATAAACTCCCCCTTTTAAAGAGCGACTGGGGTTCAGGGGACCCAATCGCCAAATCCCGGTGGTGGAGAGTCATCATCCACCACCTTTTTAGTTTGGGCGCCAATGTAGAGAATTTATGAAGCAGGAAAGTGAAGAAATGAGCAACGCCTTCGCCGGGACTCGAACTACGGACCGCTCGAATACGCGTCGAGCGTGCTGACGACTACACCACAAAGGCATGCGAAAAAGGTGGGAGAAATACCTTATAAAGTTGGCCATTGACAAACGTATGGGCTTAAACGGTATATCAACTTAAAAATTGGAGTTACTGTACGAGATGCCACTAGTCCATTGTTTTTTGAATTGCATGGGATAACATACAGTAAAGAAAGCAGTGCACTATTGAGTCTTGTATAGTAGCTACGATGGTTCCTTACTTAGAAATATCATGTTAATTAGGTTATAAAATAAGTGTTACAAAATGGCTGCGAATTATCTGCTGTCCTATCCACAGAGAGAAATATCTTTCGATATCATTTCCTCCAACGAAGGACATGGTTAATAGCAAAATTAAGAATTCGCCACCAATTTGCAGAATTTTAGATTTGCATTCGTTTTCAGCTTTTTTCACCTATTATAAGTTACAATAGATTGAGAAATTCCAACATTGAGGAATATGAATACATAAATCCTGGAATTTCTTTAAGTGAAACTTGAATTAGCATGAATCATAATATCATTTATACTTCCCTTAAATCATTTAATATGACAAATATACTTTTGTTGAAAATGTTGTCATTACCAGTCATCAGACTGCAGTTTACTGAAAATATAATCTTTGTTTCTTTCCGACAATTTTTTTTTACTTTAACGTCTAAACCTCATAAATGTAATTCCGTGTGTACGCAGGGTATAATCTCGTGTATTTATACTTCATGATGTAAAATTCCCATATTCAAAATGCCTCAGAATCAAATCATTTTGAACTCAAGGGACCCAAAAAAGTCTGAAAATTGACATGAGCAAATATGAAAATTCTTAATTAAATAATTAATTATGTGTTTTAATAACAATAGGTTACATAATTACATTTATTAGACATTTATAAGAAAGCTAATTTAAGATTCTGTTTTTTTTTTAAAGCAAGGTTTAAATTACTAAAATAAACCACCTACTGAAATCTCCAATAAAATGAAATAAAACAAAACTCTCCTATTTGAAAACCCAAGCTGAGATTCCGCAATAACTCTTCCAATTGGATTTGAGTGTCTTGCGATGAAAAGCCGACTTCCCGAAGAATGAAGGAGCCAGCATGTCGAGAGAATGAAGGAATGAACGACTATTACGTGCAAGAGTGGTCCCCGCAGCGAACAGAAGGACTGATTTCCAGCTGTTGGAATCTTCAACCCAGTTCATTAAAGACCAACTTTCCAGCTACTGACATGCGGTAATTGGATTGGGGCTTCAACGTGCATCCTTTCTAAACACTAAATTGCTTTCAAGTGTCGCAAACTCCAGGAGGTGTATGAAAAGGAAGTGGTCCACACTCATTAGGTTTCTGGCGGTCTAACCGTAGCGTCTTTGTGCTTTATTATCGAGATAAGTCAAATTTACATGCAGCGTTGTCAGAGGACTCTTCAGATCTATTAAAATGGTTAATTACATTTTTATCTCTCCTCGCAACCTATTCTGAAATTATAGAATGTTGTTTGAATTAATACGTGTTTCACTATGGGTTTCTAAACAGCTTCAATTTATCTCTTCGGGTGTTTTTCCTTTTTAAGTTCGTGTCTCTTTATTTATATATATATATACAAATGCGTGAATTAATTTGATATGTCAGAGAATTTTTTTAAAAATTTATTTAAGTGTAACAGAACCCGGAATTTATCTGCACATGTGCCCCCCCACACACGTAAAAATACTTGACCCTCCTAGCAAGAACTTTTGATATTAAATGCAAATATATAGGCATTTATGTCTCTGTCCCACTTTTATTTATTTATTTATTTATCTATGACAGTCAATTTAAATATCAGCATATTATCACGTGTTCTTCAGCTTTCACATGTTCACAACATTCCCGTGTTCTCCACCATAAAACAGTAGCTCTTATCCTAGCCCTCAAAGTATCAATATCACAAAATGGCGTGACAAAGACTCTGCCTTTGATGTAATCCAAAAGCTGAAATGAAGAGACCTAACCATAGTATTGGACCATCCCTCCAAATCCAATGGGCTGAAAACTTTGAGCGTAAAACTTTGAGCGCTGAAAACTTCACTGGGATTCCGTCAATCGTCAGTTCGTGACGATTGACAGAATCCCAGTGACAGAAAGAAAGCATCGTTTTGTGGGTAAATGGTCTTTTGAAATTTTTCTAAATTGAAAACCAAGGTGCAACGAACATTGCTGAATGCTTTTTAAAGGTTGTCTTGATCTGCGGAAGAGCATGTCAGTTTCCTGATCCTCATATATTCACATTCTACATATATATATTTACATTGGCGGAGACATGAAATGTCGCTTCCTCAGAAAAATTTTCATGATTTAAATAATCATTGCCGTTATTTTTTCAGCTGAGAATCTCAATAGCAAAAGTTACACTTCTCGGCAATCATTGGACTGTAAGACTTGAATTTATAAGCATATAAGTTAAACTTTCTGCTATAAATTTAAATTAATGTTCTCCGTGGTATTTAAAGTTTCCAAAATGCATGACGAATTGATTTCCGAGGACTGCGTTACAACAAAATCACGAGCACTGTCAATAATATCATCATTCACAGTAAGCCTACCACTTCTTGGTGGGCCACCAATGTTACCAGTTTTTTGAAATATTCTTACGTCAGTTCCTGATGTTCTTAACATATGGAGCACAAAAGCTGGCGTTGAGTATAGTGGTCGATTTGGGTTCATGATATTTTAAAACATATTGGTTGTTTTCTTTCGTTAATGTTATTTCATTACTAAGTTTTCTTTGCACGTAACCACTATGTTGTCATCCACAACACAGTTTTAAAAAAGAACTATTATAACAGGATTAATCAGAGATAAAAATTTCATATTTCTATCTTCAGCAACTATTTCATGTAAATTGTCTTAATTAGGAAAATACTATTGCTCATCATGTACTTTTCACGAATAACATGAAAATATTTAATGACACCATAAAAAAAGAGTCCATTGCAACTGGATTCAAACTTGTGACTTCAAATCTATAATGTCTGATATCACCAACACCGAAATATGATTTTGCAACAAATGAAGACATTAAATTATATGAATACTGCTAAGAATTTCGTTCTTAATTTTATCGTTTTCTTTAGAGAAATGCGAGCTCTTTCTTCCTACATATATATATATATATATATATTCATTACAGGTTGATCTATAATTACGCAGCATTAAGGCGAAATTCTACATAATTATGCACAACTGTGTATTAAATTTTATAATTATGCAAAATCGAACCTGAGATTGTACATTCTCTTTGCAAGTGGTAAATTCTGCCTTTCCGTAGACAATAGATTTATAAGGTGTTTGTCCCACCTTCTTCGCATGTCTTCGTGGTGTAGAGGTCAGCACGCTCGACGCGTAACTGAGAGGTCCGTGGTTCGATTCCGTGGCGAAGGCGTTGCTCATTTTTCACAACCCCTGTTTCCAAATAAATACCTAATTTCTCTACAGTGGCAACCGAACTAAAAACGGTAGTGGATGATGATTCTCCACCACCAGGATTTGGCGGTTGGGTCCCCTAATCCCCAGTCGCCCTTTAAAAAGGGAAGTATATAAGGTATTTCTCCCGCCCTTTTTCGCATGCCTTCGTAGTGTAGTGGTCAGCGCGCTCGACGCGTAACTGAGAGGTCCGTGGTTCGATTCCGGGCGAGGCATTGCTCATTTTTCTTCTCTCCCTCTTTCGAAAAATACCTAATGTCTCTACAGAATCTAATTAGTGCTTTTTAATAAGAAGACTATAGCAAAAATCTTAGGTAAAATAGTAATAGAAATCTTAACAGCTTGAAAAAAAGTATTACATTTAAAAAAATTAATTTTTGCCCAGAACGTTGGGGCAGGAATTAAGAAGGCCTTCAACTTTTCCCCACACAAAAAGAAAACCTAACAGAATGCGCAACTAACATAAAGCAATACTTAAAACTATTCCTGAAATAGGCCAAAGAAAATCGAAAATTCTGATTATACTATTATGGCTATGGTCAGAACAATTTAAAGTTTGGCAATATTTACACTGTAGAATATGAACAAATGTATAAACAATAAGATGCTTCATAGAACTGCCCATTGCATCCTAATCACATCGGGCAAAGATGATTTAGGTAGGGGAAAAACATAATAATAATAATAATTTTTAACGTTTGTGCATGCAGTCTTAAAATCATTTTTTTTTAACTTTCCAATATTCCTTTTACTATACTTCGCTTATATTATTGCATATCAGACAACACAATCCATGCCCATATTTCAAGCTGATTTCATAATTTTATAGAGATTACTAATATGTAATTCAATTGTTTTAACTCTCCCGTTAGTAAACGAGAGCGCAATAGAACCGTGTGTTAGAAACATTTACTGAAGTGTTTACAAATGAAGCTATTTTTTTTCTGCTTGTAGGACCATATCTTCGGTTTGGATCAGTTTTTACCTTTTAGTCGCTTAGTTTCTATAATTTACAATAATTGGGTGCTTTGTGGAATTTATATTGACAAAGACTGTTTATAAATATCGAATTGAAGCATCAGGGCTAATTTCTGCCTTTTCTGACACTCTAGAATTTGCAACATTCTTTAAAAGCATTCGACAAATACATACAAATGCAAGGTACACTGCGAAAAAAAAATGAGACATTTCTATATCTCCCCTTCTAGTGGGCCGATTGACGAAAGTCAAATTGCGTTTTTCATGTCTCGAAAGCGCGACTTAGAATATATATTAGATTTATATATAGCATCATTCTAACATAGGTATTTTGGCACAAAATCGGACTTTTTCTGAAATAACATAGTAATTTTTTTTCCGTACTTGTGAATGAAATATACAAGAGTTCGTTGCAAGAAATAGATTATATGCCCAATTTAACTTAAAGAAGAAAGTTAGGCTACTCATAAGGATATTTCGACTTTCGTAGTAACTTTTTAGGACCAGATTTAACCATTTATGTTGTCTGCTTAAAACGTCACTCGGACTGAACAGTGGCTAGGTGGATGGAAACCATGGAAATCTAATAGTTTATCCAAGGTTCCATTTTCGGCGATTGAGCGGTCTGGTACTACGAGACTGCTGTGGTTTTTCTATATGTAATGGAAGCCCAAACCAATTTTTTAAAAGGCATCCATCCTACGGCAGGTAGTCCCGAATGCTTTGCCCCAAACGGCCATTGAAATTGATCAGATTAGTGCTGGAAAAAGTAGTTTTTTCCCACTTTCGGCAACAGAAGAAAACAAATATCTGATTATTTCTTATTTTGAACTTTAGATGCTAAATTTATTAGGCTTTTATTGGTGAATCATGTGCTTTTATTGGTGAATAATTGGCTTTTATTGGGGAATAACTTATTTGCATATTCAGAGACCATGCAAAAACTACGTGATTAAAAATAAAAAATAAATACTTCTTTTGTTTGACTTAAATACATTGTAGAGTCATTAAGAATTTATTTCGAAGCAGGATACATCAATAATGAGCAATGCCCTCGTCGGGACTCGAACCGTAGACCTCTCGAATACGCGCCGAGTCTGCTGACCATTACACCACGAAGGCATGCTAAGAAGGCGGAAGAAATACCTTATAACATGTTTTGTTTTATTGTATTCTAAATTGCTTGTAGTCTTTATTTTTATACACATCAGCTACTAATCTATGTTATTTTAATGTTTCTGTTTCAATACTTTTATAATCCACTGGTGTTCTTGTTGAGTGGCATAAGTCAATCTTGTTATATTAAAATATAATTTATTGATTAAACTGCAATTCTTAAAGATGCAGCTTGAATTTAAATCTTAAAAGGTGAGCTCGTAGTTCGAGTGTCTATCATTAAAATGAAGAGTATATTGCTTGTCAATAGCAGATTTGCAATTATCAAGTCATATTCCGTTAAGCAAATACGCAAGTTCTTATAAATGGTTTTCGTGTTTCATAGACATATGGACATATGGGTACAGTAAAGGGATTATGCTTTAGTTAAGCGCTTGGAATTATCTCTAAGGCAATTTGCTTACTGTAAGTAAGAGTAAATGGATTTTTTTTTTCAGGTAATAGACTAAAAGTCCCTTATTTTTATCAATTATTTACATTGTGTTCTTCGATGTTTGAAATTTTATTAAGAAATGGTAAGTGAAAGCAAATAAATAAATTACTATCTATTATAATTACCTTTGGTCTTAATAATTCTAAAAATACACTTTCGCTAGAATATACATTCACGTTTAAGAAATGGCATACTGTTCATAAATTGTGTCTTGAATGATAGTAAATGCATTCTTTCATGATCAAGTCTCTTATTATTTCATTCTAGGTGCACATAATTGCACATGTTCTAAACTAGAGTTTTTACTTCACAAGCAGTATGTTATCAACTCTATAAAATACTCTGCTAACATTAGGCACTATTGATTACTCTGGATGAAATATTTTTATTAAAGCTGCACGAAGTTTTTTAATCCGATTTACATTTTGGAGTAAAATAATACCCAAGAACCTTTTCATAGGCTGCTTCTGTAAGGTGATAAATATTTCATTAGGAAAATATGCTTCAAATGTAACAAGTTGATATAAATTTATTCTCCTAAATTTCGCTTTTATTGAAGCATCAGTAATCATGGAGAAATAAATAAAAGTTAATGTACTGCATGCCTTATTAAAAGAAGCCTACAGCAAACGTAGTAAATACTTACGCCATCCGACTTTCTTATTTCCATAATACCTGTCGACCTTCAGCTGCTTTCATTTGCCCCGGGCTTGGAGGAAACCCGTTATTTGGGTGTCTTTGATCTTCCTAATCAGCGGTCCAGTCTTGTCACTGTTGCCAATTACTTGTTTGGATATATTACAGAAGGGGGAGAGAAAGTCGAACCACTGCGACAATGATGCTTTTTGATCTTTTTCGATCATTTTCCTCTATGGAATTCACTCCTAGAGCAATTTCTTTGGAATTCCTACCTGGTTGTCAAATTATAAGAGACGCGAGAAACCTGTGTATGACTTGATAGAGAAAGCTATCACAAGTGTCTTCAAGTCACACCTTCAGTGTTATATTTTAGATACGTACTGTCCATACGATTTTAAGACGTATAACATTGTGCAAAATGAGAATTTAAACAAACTTATGAGAGACAAATAAACTTATGTGCTTATGAGAGACTTAACCACCTAGTGAGATTTGATTATATAGATGCGATTAAATTTTACTGAAATTAAAGGAACCATGTTAGTCAAAGGCAGTATTTTCGATTATTAAGTTTATAATATGTTATAGGAAACTAAAGCTGAAATTTAACACATACGTAAAATATGCAAACTATTGTAGCTGAGGCAAAACTATTAGTTTCGCTCATACTATTAAAAACTTATCATATAGCTTCTTAGCTGTGAGCTTCATACTTAAAGAATTTTTCTAAACAATTTTGCAGAAATTTTATATTTATTAAAACTGTGTTATAAATTAAAACACAAAACACTGAAACAAATTATTTTCCTGATCATTTAATTGCTCTGCTTTCAATTAAACCTATTTAGTTCTATACATTTCAAGGTATGCTCTTGATTCGTCAAAGATTTAATGAATATTTCAAGTTCGCTTAAAACTTCAGACTTTTAATGTATTAATAGGATTATGAAAAATAAGCTTTATAATCATAAGTTATTGCACGGATATCTTATCTACTAGCTTATGTTATTAATAGGAATACATGTTATTAAAATTAACTGTGATAACATGTTTTGAGGTTTTATACCTAACACTGAAAGAAAGAATCCACAAAAGTGGCATAAAAATAGGAATGAAAAGAATTCATAACAACAAACTAGAAAATCAGAATTAAAATTAAGCAGTTTTGAATAAAATTTCAGTTTTCATTCAGAATTAGTAGCTAATACTAAGTTAAATATAAACTGTCTCCTTATTATAAAAAGGGAAAAACACATAATTCATTGATGGTTTCAACATTTGGCTTTTTCAGTCCTATTCGAGAAAAAGCATTATTTACTTTACTAAGATAGCTACTAAGATAGCTACCCTGGTGACCCTTCTGTTTTGAGAAATGAGAGACAATCGACAAAATACGAATGAGATCACACTGTACTTGTAATTGCTTACTAGTTTGTAAGTTATGCATCTGGTAGGAAACTAACAAATCATAAACCTTGATTGCCCTAAAGTAATTTAAAGATAAAATTCTTTTTAAGAATAGCAGAACAAAGGAGCAAAGTAAATACTTTTATTTTTTCTTCCACTCCACAAGAGCTGGAGTAAATACTAGTTTAACACGTTGACTGCCAACTACTAACCAACTACTTGAGATAACTCGTAGACTGCGTTCTTTTCTAGGACGCCAACTACGAGTTATCTCGTACTATGTTTGCTTGCCTTTTTTGCGCAGCTACGATTAAACTCGGAATATGTCAGTGCTAATATCGATAGATGGCTTCTGGGAAAAGAACAAAAAATCAATGCTGGCTTGCATGAACAGAAAATTTATAAAAAAAGAACAAAAAATATAATTATAAAAATTAATTCAAATTCAAGAAATAAAATAATATTTCATTTTTCGTGGAGCTTCTTAAAACAATCTTCCACACAAAGGGCTGGCTTCTCTTTACAGGCTCGACAGAAATAACGCGTTCCTCGGCGTTTTTGCTTGGGTGCATACACGATATGACTTTGTCGGACGCTGTTTTTTTCTTTTTCGGTAGGTGGTAGACTCTCTAAATAGTGGAGATCTTGAAATCTAATTTTTTTCGAAACTGGTTGAATCTCTTCTCCAATCAACGCGACGACGAATTCTTCTCTGAATTTTAACAGTTTTATTGTAGAAGAAATTACGTTTTGAAAACTTTTGTGAGCATTGTGTATATATATGTATTTCTATAATACGTAGTGAAACCTTTTTGGGCCATCTAATAGTCTTTCTTATAGATAAGTAGTACGAAAGCTTTCTGGTCGGTTGTAATCTCGAATTATATTCGGTTTCATAGAAATTTTTCCATTGCGACAGGTGCTCTGCGTGCAAATGAACTCGTTGTTGCCTTCCGCGAAGAGATTTCTGTTACAGAAGCCAACTACGAGATAATTCGTAAGACCTTAAAAAAAACACATTTTTTATGCTTTTTGATGATAACTATGCACTAGAATTAGAGTTTTTAAAATTATAATGCGATTAAGTCAAATTGTCACTTTAGGCCACATTTCTGAAAATGTCCGTGGCAGTCAACGTGTTAAATAATTATTACGTAGAGGTTGTCTTGGTAAAATACTACTGATATAAACATATATCCTCCCCCCTTCTTTTGAAGAAGCTTCGCATATAACGTTCAAATGATAAACAAAATATTGTTGAGTTAAACCAAATTTAAAATATTTTTATTTTGCTTAAGATTTTCAATTTAATATTTGCTTAAAATACATCTAAACATGGTAAATGATACAAAACTTTAGAAGGGATCATGACTTACAGTGATCATGAATAGATAAATGAGTTTAATAGTGTAGAAAATTTCTAAACACGTATTCAGGAAGAGAAACGGAAACTTGGAATAATTGCTTGTATTTGGCGATTGGGTTCCCTAATCTCCAGTCACCCTTTAAAAGAGGGAGTATATAAGGTATTTCTCCCGCCTTTTTAGCATGCTTTCGTGGTGTAATGCTCAGCACACTCGGGGCGTATTCGAGAGGTCCGAGATTCGAATCCCGGCGAAGGCATTGCCCATTTTTTCCCGTCTCCTCCTTCGAAATAACATAATGTCTCTACAACTTATGCCGTATACGTTACAAAAATTAGCATAATGACATACGTAAGGTGTAAAAGAAACTTCTGTCAGCACATATGTTATTATACTAAAAACGAAGAATGAAACGTATTTTAAAGGGGTACTTAGATGTCTGATGTATAATGGGGTAGATATGTTGAAATTGTAATTATTCCCTTAATACTTACAAAGGGAATCAATTTGCTAAATTCAATTTCAAAATTACCTGTGTATCACGAATAATCAAATTAATAATGTATAGGACATTCGTCATACTAATTTTGAATCTTTCATATTTTTATTTCATATCAGATTTAATATCATTTCATATCAGATGAAACAAAGACTGTTAAAAGTCTTTTTGCACAAATATAAGAAAACGTCTAAAAAAGTTCGACTTTATCAATATTTTGAGTATTGTTAATATCAACCTGGAAAGTTAATTGAATCAGTTTAAATAATAATTATCATTAAGAGAAATTAAATTGAACTATTAAAAACACGGAAAACTGAATTACAAATGTATTTTCTATCCAGCCTCCAGAACAGTTAATAATAATTTACAAATGGTACACATAAGACATGTACGATAAAAACTTTTGATTTATTTTCAATTCTAGAATAAATACGAATTAACTTTCAATAAGAATTCACGAAAAGGAACTACACGGAAATAGAGTCGCGTCTCATAATTTGTATGTACTTTTGAAATAAAATGTTTATAACGAAGATTCGTTTTTTGTTCAGTTCATTCTTTTCATTAAAATTTAATAGAAAATTCTCAAGAATCTTTTTAAAGGAGATAAATTAATTTTTGCAAACAATCAGCATTATAAAAATCTGGTAATGCATAATTTTCAGATGGAAAGAAATTGAGTAAATAATCACGAATTTAACTATTATAGTATAGTAAAAACCAGTTTATTTAACTGTTTATTTGTATTAATTAATTAATTAATTTTGTAGCTATTTGAACTTTGATCCCGAGTATTCGGGTTATTGTTATTAACTTAAAAGATTATTAATGAAATATATTATAGGAAAGAATTACAAAAATGATTATTACCTTTTTCTACTTTTATTGATATATTTATGCTTTGATTTTTAATGTTCAGTATTTCAGGTTCAGTATTTTAATGTTCAGTATAAGCTTTTGCAGCCAAACTTAACAAAATAAATCATCAACAGCTTTGTTTTGGAAAATACATTTCGTAATTAAAAAAAAAAAGGAAGGAAAAGAAAGAAAGAAGAAAAGAAACTTGAAAGGAAGTCACAGCAAGTGAAATGAGCTACATAAAAATAATAATAATAATTGACAGACAAATAAACATAATCTGAAAGCTTTCAGATTTTTTATATTACGCCCAAATGGGCGTTTTTTAAAGTTTTGTGTCTTACTTTGCATATTAAATATCACCTCATGTTGTTCGCACTTAACCCATAAAATTCAATTCAACAGTAGTATCGCAAAATATTTAAAAGAGTATATCTTTAGAATTTCCTATGCACAGTCTCGCGCGCTGGAGATAATTTTTTTTTTCGTACAGTGTCGCCATTGCTCTCTTTGAAATCGTTGAGTTTATTAATTAAAAATTCGTTAAAGTTTCACAAAATATGAAACAGATAGTAAAATAAATTCCAAATTTGTGTTTCCAGATGCCCATTTCGCGTGGAAATGTACATTATTCAAAATTTTATGGCTCTAGGTACCGTTGTTTTATCACAATGCGTAAAACAATGCGTAAAATGCGTCAGTATCTTACATTATGTATGCAGATTCTTCATCAGTTAATTTCTTTAATAGAGGGCTCTAATATTTGGTGGCAGCAATTTGAAAAGTGAAACAACGTTTATAGTAAATCAGTGCAAAATGCCAAAACGAAATTAACAGTCCTTCTGGGCAGATTGCCCCTTTGGACTAAAAACAACGAAATTCAGTATTTCTAAATGTAACTAATTCAGCTCTATACTGGACATTTAAGTTAATTTTACATGTTTTTTTTTCGGTCTGAAGTACAATAAAACGACTAATCTGCATAGTTTTAGTCTGCATATGAAAATTGAACACTTTATTCAACGTTTAGTGTTTAAGTTCCCTATTTCAGTTGCATACTTAAATTCTTTATTCAAAAATATTTTTCTCATTTTCGGTTTCCTAATAGTAACGAAGTTACTATTGGAAATGTAATGCTTTTCTAACTCTATATTAAAAATGACATCTAGACGGGGGAAAAAAAAACTAATAATATTATTTTTACAGCAAGCGTACACTCTCGTATTGCATTGTTATAATTAAATTTAGAAATCCTTTCCTTCCGCCTAAAAATAAATAAATAAGTAAGTAAGTAAAATAAAATAAAATAAAAAGCTAGAATAGGAGTAGGTTGAAAGAAAAAAAAAACTTGTAGTAAAGGAACAAAGAAAAAACTTCCGAAAGATGGCGTTGACATGCATTCATATCCAGTTTCGATAATTATTATACCTGCAAAACAGTCTTTGAGACCCGAGGGCTGGAATGGGCAGACCAGTACAAGTAATGGACACAAATTACATGGCTATGAGGGCCGAGGTCTATAATGATAGGCCTTTCCAACTAAAAGACAGGCGACGCAATGGTTCAGCCGTGGCACAGGAATTGAATGTGCCTCCAAGCGACAAGGAATCAGTCTTCCTTTTTAACTTCACCCGCGGGGAGTTTTTTTAGAGAGGGGGATTTTTTCCCCTCAAGCACGCACACGCTTTACGTGCACATTTGGGGAGTTCCTTACGTTCAAGGTGAGCTCCTCGATTTTACTAAAATATCGCTTAACTCTGAATTTACTTTCTGTTAAAGTTATTAAAGGGGGGGAATTTTTTTCCGCTCAAGCGAAAAGAATTAATGACTAGAGATCAAAGCAAAGAGCATAGCTTGGTATGCAGCAAGTAAAATATAAATGCTTCATGTAGAATTAAAGAACAAACGTGATACATGATTTAGGGACTCCTTCTACCGTTTATGCATATACTCATAAATACACTTTATCTAGAGCAGTTACATAATATCTAATTACTTACCTCTAAATAGATTTTAATTTAATAAGATTAGAGACAACTATTATGCCAAAGCACGTCAGGGTTGGTTCTTTGGGGAAATGTTCTTCACGGAAGATTTTCAGAGTAACTGATTCCTATTATTATGACAACGTTGTGAACCACGAAGACGAATGTATAGACCTCTCCGCATTGAAAATCTAATATTGAATAAAATTCAGAATATTTAATCATTTTTACATTTTCAGCAAAAGTGGACTCCAGGAAACCGAAAAGTGAAATGAATTCTCGCAGTTGAAATTAACTTGTGGGTTTTCAGAAAAATGAAACAGATTTAAAATGGTAAAAAAAAACCATCTCTGAATTCTTTCGTCAACTAAATTATAACTTAAAAGACGGAAGAATCATTTACTAAGCAAAGTAAGAGATTTATTTCACGTTATGACACATATGCTTCGAAGAAGCGGGTCAGATGAAAATGTCTATTATTTAGCTATTAGTACCCATTATTTAGCGAGTTTAATCCATTTTTTTTTAAATCGTGGTCGAACAAACTAGCTGTAAAGAGTTTCCATAATTTTATGAATGAGTAAATGATAGCGAAACAATTTTCCTCAGATCTTCAGTGAAAGTACCGTTTCTAAAGTATACAGGTTTGTCGCAGTGTAAACATAACCTACCTCCCTTTACAATACCTATGAATGTATAACATAAATAAAATATGTATATTATGTACAGTGCGAAAAAAAATGGGACAGTTCTATATCTCCCGTTCTACTGCGCCTATTGACGAAATTCAAATTACGTTTTTCATGTATCGAAAGCGCGACTTAGGATATGCATTTGATTTATATAGAGAATTGTTCTAATATAGGTATTTTGACACAAAATCGGTCTTTTTCTTATATAATATACCAATTGTTTTTCCATATTTCGATTCTACTACTCAAATTATGCCTAGATATTAAATTTTGTAATTTTTGGTGAGAAATTTACAGACAAATTCGAAAATTTATCTTGGCGCATTTTGTTTTCAGTTTGCGCCAAGAATAATTGATTCCCTTGCCAAACTTCTTAATTTATAGTAACCTATTGTCCTTTCCTTTTTTCCATTGCAGAGGAGCGGGGGAAAAAGTCATCGTTCATACTTTCAAATAATTTTAACTAAGTGCCTAAACCACATTTAGCATTATTATCGCTTATAACAAGTACTGCAATTTCAAAATGCGCCAATATGTAAATTCATCTAAGAAAATTTTGAATGAAAAATTCTAATTTTTTGCAGGTGTGCCTAAAAATACATCTTCTTTAAGAAGATGTTAAAAATTTTGTAGGTTATAAAACAAAATGTTTTTGGAAATATTTATAAAAAATATTTAAAAATACAGTCATAAAAGACGGGCGAATTTTATTTGGAATGAACCTAAATTTCGAAATGTGAAAGAAGGAATAAAATAAGTTTAATAAAAAAAAGAGATATTAGCAAATATATGCACCAAATTCAATTAACATTGAGGAGCTAACATTTTGAGAGCTACTTTTTTAAGAAACTACTCGTGCGATTTTTACCAAACTTGGAAGTTTGGCATAATTTGAGTCGTAAAATCGAAATATGAAAAAAAAATGGCATGCCATTTCAGAAAAAGATCCGATTTTGGGTCAAAATACCTGTATTACAACAATGTTATATATATATCTAGTACATATCCTAAGACGAGCTTTCGAAACATGAAAAACGCAAGTTGAATTTCGTTAACTGGGCCAGTAGAACAGGAGATCTAGAACTGCCCCCCTTTTTTTTCGCAGTGTGTATAAATACTATATCATGTGTGTTGCTTATAATCTCTTTTGGTATGCATACATAAGGCATTGAATGCAGGTTTTTATGCTATATTAAAACAAACGAACTGAAAGCTCGTTGAAGCGAATAAAATTAGGAGGTGAAGGTGAGTGATAATTTTTTTTCGAGGGGGGAAGTGTGCGGTAGGTGAAATCACATATTTAAAAATAGTGAATGTTTGATAATTTTTTGTCAGTTTCTTTGCAAAAATTTTAAATATAAAATTCTATTTCTTAAAAGATTTCACTTTTAAATTAAGCTATATATTCCTGAACTTATCTGTGAGACTAATATAGGTGTGTACACGTGTTTCCAAATCTGAATGTGCACAGTTATTTATAATGCGTAAAATAAAGGAGGATGAAAACGTAACAAAGCATTCACCGGGATAAACTACAAAGAATTCAGAAGCTCTGAAAAAGAAAATGCATTTTCTTAGTGCTCTTTCTTTTAGAAAACAGCTGCTACGATTACTGCTGACCATAAATCAAAAAGGAAAAGGGTTTGGAGTAGCTAGAATCCAAGAGAAATAATGGTTGCTCATGCGAACCATAAAACTTTTTTTTTAATTCTTTCCCGTCGACACAGTTTTCCAACAACACAATATTCCCTTGGAAGTTGTCTCACCAGGTGCAAAATATGCAGCAATATTATAATGCTACCGAAGCAGTTTCCCTACCGATACTTCGCTATGTATTTTTTGGAATTTATATTCGTAATAAGTTACATAAATAAAAAATACTCGTTGCAGGAGGAAATAAAAATTCCCTTAAAATGTGCTATAAAATCCAAGGTATGAAATATTAAAGATAATAGTGTATTCTATAATGGATCGTAGTATGCGGTGATGGTTATGGTTAACTCTCCAGTCATAATAATAAACTATTTACTTTATGTGCTTTGCCACTAGTAGAAAGTTGTTTTCCTAATTTAGAGGCAGGGGACTTTGTAATTTGAGGTTAAAGCTACTGATGACAAACAGAAAAAAAAAATCAGCAGTCAAAAGCATTTATTATGAAGTACTAATCAAAATATTTTATAAAATATGTTGCCCGGACACCAAGAAATGAGAAAGAAACTTCACCACTTCAAAAACACAATTTTGAGAATGAGAAATATCTTTTAAATTTTTTATACTACTCTTAATAGAGAAAGAAGCACTTTTTCTTATTTACAGAACTGCCACGCAAAAATGTAAATAACATGGTACTTAAAAAAACAAATAGTATGTTTAATAAGAGACAGAGATCTCTCAAAATGCAAAGAAAGTAAAACCCGTCGCTTTGATTAAATGAACACGAAAGAAGTATTTTTAGTATCCTCAGGCATAAGACGGAAGCGTATTCAAAGGAGAAAGATATTGAAGTTATTCAAAATCAAGTGATGTACAAGTTAGTTTGCAGGGGAGTTCTTTATAATTAAAAGCAATATATTACAGACATTTATTATATTTTACAGAGTATACAAACATATTAATCAAAGAAAATCTTTACTTTAAAATGTGCTCACAATATACATATTCTCCTAACCAAGGAAAATAAATACTTAAATCATTCCGTCTAGAAAATATGAAAGATGAGAATTTATATTTTAAGACATAAAAAAGTACTTTTTAAATAGAAGAACATAAAAATCTGTGTAGTATACATAGTTTAAGATCTTGATTGGAATTTGAAAGTGAAGTCTGCACGTATCGTAGTAATGTAATTCTTAATTATTCCGTATGTTTTCATTCACAAACTAAATAGATAACAATCATGTCATTGATGGTAATTAAGTATATACTAGATAATTATTGTTTTTCCAGCTTTTACAGGTACCAGAAGAATCACTCTAAAAGGCTCTTGAAATTTAAAAAAAACATGTGATGGAATTTAACATAAATCACTAACAGGCTCTTGAAATATAAAAAAAATGTGATTGAATTTATAAAAAAATTCAAATAAAAAAATTTTCATTGAATTTATAAAAAAAAGTCCCCTTGATTTCTAAAAAACTTTAGAGGGTCTCAAAAAATAAATGTTCTTCAGTATTTCTTCTAAGGAGTACTAAACCTTATACAAATATTAATATCTATTTCAGTAGAACGTAACTACAGTACTTAATGTCCTCGAAACTTGCAGCTATTTTTGTGAGCTGTAAAAATAAATGAAGGTAAAAGGATTCGTTCAAACTTTAAAGTATTAAGAATTCACATTTTTAAAGAGTTATTTAAATATATATCACCTGAACGGCATTCAATTCATAAAAAGATATATTAGATTCCACCTCAGCATAAGCATTACAGTACTCAATTGCACAATCAAATTGGTTCTAATCCCTTATATTCTAAGCATAATAAAACTACTCTGAAAAAAAAAGCACTATTAAAATACATAGCTATACATCTTCACATTTGATCCGAATGCTATGTGAATTACTCACTTCTGACGTTTACATAGCGCATATAATGAATTATAAATAACTAGTTAAATGCTAAGTGATAGATAAAGTCAATTTCTTTTTGTCATAATGATTGCACGCTTTAATCCACAAAGTAATTATAGGCATTAGCAGTGTATGAAATATTTAAAAACAAAGCAATTATTTGAGGGATTCTACAATGATAATATGCATAGTAATTGTTATTTCATTTCCTTTTGTTCAATAAAAATAGCTAATAAAATATTAAAAGTGTTATTCACAACATTCGGGTTGCTTTATATAGTAACATTTTATAAGAAAGTCTCTTTTTTTTCTTTTTTTATTTTTATATCAGTTAAAATACTTTACAGATTTTCCAACAGCAATATAATTCCAATTTTTAACAAATGAAATATTTGGGAATGATATTAGGTTATTTCCTCGTTACCAAAACACACAATTTTTTTAAGCCACTTGATTCGAATTTTTTCCCTGATACAGGCTCTTTCTATTCTATGGAGCAGCTAAGTGGAAAACTGCAATTTGTCACTCGCAAGGGTATTAGGATGGAAAATATCACTATATTGTGATCGTAAATTGACATATAAAGACCATAAGCTTAAAATAAGTGATGGCTTTCCTGATAGTGAAGTTTCTAATATGGACACGGCGCGGAATCTCGTACGTTTCTTGAAATACGCCGAGCATCCGTCGAATGTTCGCGGCAGCCACGAAGATGCACCATTTCAAACTCTAAGTGCATTTCAGAACGTCCGAGATTCCGTGCCTTACGCCATATTACGACATGTCTGGGACCTTCACCATCGGGAAAGTCAGGACTTATTTTTATGACCTTTAAATGTTAGTTTGCGATCACGATAGACTCTAACAAATATTTTCGCTACTACCTCTAAAAAGTTGGAGGATAAAAAAAAAAAGAATCCAAGAATGACAAATTAATAATTATTGTGAAAAACTCTTTATTTAGCGAATAAATAGTTTACGAATTTGATTATCTACAATACGTGTACACTCTCAGTTTTTTAACAAGTACTCAAAACTGACCATTCGCCGTTAAGCAGACTTCACAACGGCGACGCGTAGACTGTCCACTCTTTCAAAAGTACCCGACATATTGCGGACTTTTGCAGCTGTCACTAAGACTCTTGCGACGAACTTGGTGTTGCAGTCAATGGGCGTTTCGTAGACCGCGGCTTTCAGGGTCCTCCACAAAAGTAAATCCAGGCTAGAAATATCGGTGATTGTGGTGGCCATGAGACGGATGCTCCATGTCCAATTCACTGATGCCCAAACGTATTGTTAAAAAATACTGTACGACAAGGGCAAAATGAGCTGCAGCCTCATCATGCTGCACACCAAACAGAACATTGTCGAGTAATATTGGCAGTACCTCCTCCAAAAAAATTAGATATTTTCGACCATCCTGTAAGCGTGGTAAGAGATATGGCGAGAATAAGTATGCAAATAATGCCCACCCATAAATTTACTGAAAACCGTCGTTTGGCAGCATGTGGTGCATACTTCGTGGGTTTTTGTGACTCCACACATAAACATTGTGTTGATTGAAGATCCCTTCATGACAGAAATGGCTTCATCCGAGAAGATAATGCAAAATAAAAATGCCGGGTTCTGGTCGCATTTGTCTAGGTACCAGCGAACGAATTCACGCGTCGATGATAACACTCAGTCTGCAGTGAATGGACTCGCTGCAATTGGTATGGATATAAACTCTTCCTGTGTAAAGTGCGTCATATACCTGAAAGAGGTACTGCAATATCAGGGGCAATGGCTCATATGCTTCTACTAAAAGCTTCTTTCACTCAACACAATATCTCGTCTTCTGAAGCAGATGTATATGTCATTCGTGGCCATCCCGTACTATGCCTGTACTTGAAGAATGTCCCGTGTTCACAGTACAATTTCGCTAACATTCGGTAATTAGGTGCACGTCTATTCGGATACCGTTCGGCATACAACAGTGCCACAGACCTTCCGTTGCAGTAAACTTCACACTATACAATGTGTATATCCGACATATCCGTATTCGTAAACTGTTCCATTCTTTCCCGAACGCAGTCAGAACTTGAAATGGATAATGCTGCATACCAGCTATGGAGAACAGCACCCTCAAGTAGATAACCAATGTAAGTAGATAACCAATGTCAGTAAACGTGAAAATGCAGATGTTAAGAACCAGGCACGTAGCCAGAAAACTTCGAGCAAATTCCTTACTGAGAAAATCATGACTTATGTTAAAGTTATGGTCTTTAAATAATTTGCGATCACGATGTATTCATATTTTCCTTCTCTTGGGGTGGCTGGCGACGGGTTTCCTGTGACATCCCCTAATATCACCCTATCTCGTTAGGATTACATTTTCGATCCTGCATTGCTATGGATTCCAAGTCGTCTAGGTATACCCTAACCCTCCTAGAAAATTGTTTCTGTAGTTTTGAATCACCCCGTAAAGAATAAAATGTATCTAGCCACTTGAGTGCGAAAGAAGAGGGATATATATATATATTCAAAATCTACCTGGTCATCGAATTCATATTCTATTAGACAGAGTGGCATGTCTAACTGTTTTTATTACTCTATCAAGATCTAATATACTTTTTTATTGTTTTTAATTTGCTGAAGCTTCTTTCGTTGCTAGCGATAGGCCTGCTTCCAAATTCGGATCTGAAATTATTGAAGAAAGCTAGTGTTCGAAATCTAGTTATATATTCGGTTTCGTCAACATTTATACCAGGGATGGTTAACCCTTAGTACGAGTGCCACAATGTGGCATGGCGGAGTTTTAACAGTGGCACGCCAAGTCATATTGAAAAATTAAATATATGAAAACATAATAATATAGTCTAGATCAACTCTCGATAGATATGCCCATAAACACATTAGAATAAATATGATAGCTCAATTTCTCTACAAGACGTTAATTGTTACCCAGCTGAAATCCAAATCTAAATTATTGACCTACAGCAGCATACTACACTGAAAAGCAAATATAAGAAATTTATTTCAGATGCAAGTGATTCAAATTATATTGAATTTTGGAAATTTGTACCAACAAGCAATTTTCCAAATGTATACGATTTTGCTGTTAGATATTGTTGTAGGTTTGGATCAACCTATGTTTGTGAATAAATGTTTTCTGTTATGAACATGATAAAATCAAACTGTCTTTCAAGATTAACTGATATGTATCTAAAACACTTACTTTTATTAGCATCTTCGAGAACTAATCCTAATATAGATGACTTGGTAAGGAAACTACATATTCAAAAACCTACATTAATTAAGTACTGACTGTTTAATAGTTATTTAGAATCGAATGCTTCAAATTATTCATTTTCGTTTTATACATAACCTAACTGACTGAAACTTTAAAAATGTTTATTAACAAATAAAACTCCAGTTTGCACGTTTGTTTTATTTATTATGTTATATTTTGAATGCCTACTACTCAGGTTACAAAAAAATATGCTATTATATAAATATTTGCATAAATATTGCATAAATATCCCATAATGAGCCTAAAAGTAACATTTTTTCGACTTTTTATATTTTTTAATATGTTGGAAAAGTTGGAAGTGGCACGCATAACATTTTATTTTTCAGATAGTGGCACGCATAACTTTTTATTTTTCAGATAGTGGCACTCTTCCCAAAAAGGTTGGCCACCCCTAACTTATACCATTCGAATATTTTATTGCTAAGTTAATACGCTACTGCATTTAAATTATCTAAATTCAATAACATTAATTTTTAAGCAGTTGAAAACTGAAAATTGCACAACATTGCATTTAGTTTTCAGTAACCTTTTTAATTTTAAGATTAAAACATCTAAAAGTTCTTTAAATTCGCCCATAATATAACAGTTTTCTAAAAATTAGTTTTCTTATCACTTGATTCTTGCAAATCTGATTTATTAACCTTTATTTATTGTTTCTGTTCAAATTTTGCTGAGATATTTATTTCTAAAGGTAAATTTTTACGTTTCTCAAAATTACTTTCAGAAATATTAAATAAATCTTCTATAATCCCTCTATTAAGAACATGGCTTCATATAAAATTATAAATTCCCACTGGAAATCTTTATTTGCTTTTTTTGTTAATTGAAGTATTAAGTTCCATGCAGATAATGCGCATACAAATTTTTATTGACTTGCTTGAGAATTCTATAATTTTCATTTCAGTGCAATGATTTTTCATTGAGTGCCACATCTTTTCATAACAGAGGTTCATATTTCGATTCTTTAAAAAAGCGTTTGCTTTTGATGGCCATGGCGTATACGTGTAACCTTTAAATGTTGTTTGAAAATGTACCTAAGTTCATCCCATCAACTCATAAGGTACAAAAAACAAAAGAAAACAAAAATAAATAAATGAAATAAAATAAATAAAAAAGTTTGTACAGTTTCACAAAAATAATATTAACATGTTTGAATTTGTAGAAGCGGTATTTTTTTAACACTAAGTCGAACTATACTATTAAGTCGAACAAGGAATATATTTCGCTTGATCGTTTTTTGCCAAATAATAGCTTGCACGCGCTTGTACAGTCCACTCATATTGACCCCATTGTCACACCCTTGACCCCGAAATCGGATATCGAGACCATTTTTCTAACTTATAAACAATTTCGTATGTTAAACTATTATCAGTTTTATCTTTTATTTCTCTAAAATCACTAGGTCTTCTATCATTTGCTATGGCTTCCTTTCTTATGAGTCCATATCTAATAATGTGACACAATTGTTCGTGATGCTAAACATGTGGCACACAATTAGAAATGAAAGAAAAATAATTCTCTTCTTATTTTTCAGAAAAAAATACAGATCAAACATTGCTATCTCATATTTACCGTGGTAAAACTTTTCTAAATATAAGAAATATATATGTGAATAAACAAAAAACGAAACAAAATGACCTGCGTTGAAAAAGCTTTTTGTTGACAATACGTACTTGGAAAAAACATTGTTATGAGAGATAAAGATAACACATCTAATTTTTCAATGCGAATAGCGCATGCATATTTTTTCAAAAAATTCTTTAGTGCCTGTCTTTCTATAATGGAAAATATACTATAATTTAATGCGCGCTCATTATACGAAATTTGCAGTAATTTTCTACCATAATTAATTTATTATTGCTCCGAAAAATATTACAACATTTAATTTTCAGTAATAATCCTACGTAAATCGTAACACTGACGGAAACGGAATATGATTTTCATACTGAAACCGTTTGACTTTCTTAATATTATCCAAACATATTCAGAGCTTTTTCACTTTCCTTTCGTTCATCCTTAATATTAAATCTACAAGTGAGATATTCCTGACTCTGTAAATATCATTTATTAACTACTAAATAATAAGTTTTATGTTCTTTAGTTTTCGTTAATATTCGCTGTCCACAAGTGACAGAGTGAGTAAAATTGGCAGCTTTTTCATAGTAGGATTCATGGCAACTGTGGTGGCTGCGTATAGTTTTTGGATGTTTTCCATACGTAACTTGAATACGAAACTGTTGACTTAGATCATCCTTCCCGACAGCGTCCCTTGTATAGCAGATAGCTTCGGATACTTTACAATAACTGATTAATCAATGAATCAGTCTTTAACTTTTGTACGCATTTTATCATTCAGATCAATTTTTATTGCATGAGAGACTTATTTGAGCTCACACAAAACTTTGTACGCCAGCTAACTCTAATTTAAATATGGTCAATTTATCTGCTGTCAGGTAATACTTTTATTGGTGATCGTTCTCATCAGATTCCTACAATATAAGTATAATATTAAAATTAATAAGCTTTAATGATGCATCATCCTTTATCTTAGCTATCTTTGCTTTAGCTCAGGGAGTTTTAATGTGTTAAACTTAGCGAATACACGTGTTTGCAACTAATTTGTATTCGTAGTAATAAACTAGTTTGCCACACCTCATTTGATTGTTTTAATGCTTTAACTTTAACTTTATTAATCAACAGCTTTATCGAGTTCATTTGGGTCTCCTTCTTCGCATTTCAATGCTTCCAAAAGTGTATTTCCTATGCTTTCTTTAGCAAGAATTGTATCTTTTGGAGGTTATATTTTCATATCGGTTATCCTGAGTAAACGCAACGTGACTACACTTTGTAAAATATGTTCTTTGCGTCAATATACGTTCTATAAAAATTATCCAAAAAGGTTTGTCTTAAAAATTCAAAATTTTAAAGTTTCGTCTTTAGTATTTCTTTGATGCTAAATAAGTCATTTTATTGCTTCATAATAAACATTAGAATAATACAAGAAACAGAAGTCACGTTTTACGCTATGCATTTGTTTCCAAAGAATTAAACGAATTATGCCGATTCGGTTAATCCATCCAGTAATATATGTAACTGCTTTATAAATAACCGTAAGTAAAATCAACTATACAGTTCCGGTGCAGACTGAATATGGATACTAGGCAAAATCTCAAATCATGCATGTCATTTGAGATTTTACCTTGTATCCCTATTACTCAGATATTCTAGTGGATCTTTATGCGTTTAAGCCTGCTGCGACTTAGACTGTTGATTATCACCGGGCTACTTCCGAGGCAATGTTGCTGATTCATGAAGTAAAACCCTAAGCCACATGACGTAATAATTTCTAGACGTGGAGAAATCTCAGAAGAGAAATCGGAGGAAAGGAGAAAGAAAGAGGGGCCAAGCAGGAACAAAGCAAAACAAGGACAATGTACAACTTCCAGATAAGTGACAAAAAATCCCTAAAGAGAAAAGGAGCAAGATACAATTCAAATAAAGCAAGATACAATTCAGATAATGCAAGATACAATTCAACTGGACTAAATGCAAATACCATATGTACAATGATACAGGGCAACAATAAGAAAACAACCAATATCAATACACTACAATGACTAATTATTACAAAGTACAACAAATTTCAAAATCAGACGAATTGAAAGAATAGACAACCACCGACCGAGGAGCAACAAAGAGAAAACTGGGCGTCTCACTGATTGGTGTGAGCAGCAAGTGGTCTGATGAATCAATCTTCATAAAGGATCTCGTAGTTGAAAACTTGTGAATAATTCACACAGTCGCATTGGATTGCTTTGGAGAAAAATTTTTCGTTGGTTCTTTTTAAATAGTCCTTGATGGTTTCAAGTTTCAAGTCCCTGTGCAATAGTTCGTTTCGTATGAGATAGTCAGCATCGATAATACTACGAAGAAACTTGTTTTGCACAATTTGCAACTGGTGGAGTTGATTCTTAGTGGCAGTGTTCCATGCTGGAGCAGCATAACAAAGGGTAGGGCGGATGCAAGTGAGGAAAATGAGTCTTTTAGTGCGCAGGCTAAGATTAGAAAATTTTCCAATGATCGGAAAGAATCTGCACATGATACCAATAGCTTTGCTCTTGACGCTTTTAATATGATGGGACCAAGTGAGCTTTTTATTTAAGATAATTCCTATATATTTTGCAGAAGTGATTCTCGAGACAGGTTCTTGAAAAAGTAAGAGCTCCTTAAAGCTGATATGCTTTTTGTTCTTGCGAAGGATTAGAAGTTGAGATTTACTAGTTTTAATCTTAACTCTCCAATTTGTACACCAATCTTCTACAGAATAGAGGTAATTTTGCATTTTAGTAATAGCAGCTTGCTGCGAGAAACTCAGAGCTCTTATATCACGGTCCGTTTTCAGTAAGTGGAAATCTTTTTATGGTGAAGAAAAAGCAGTAACAGGTACATTTCAAGTTAAAGTGAGATGGTGAAATATTACTAATGTCAACAGCATGGTATTTTCTAGACAAGTTTAGTCTATGAAGCTCAGAGCGTTAGTCTAAACAAACATAAAGTAATTTTATAAGGTATATCTCCCACCTTCTTAGTGTGCCTTCGTGGTGTAATGGTCAGCACACTGAGCCGGTATTTCAGAGGTCCGTGGTTCGATCCCCGGCGAAGGCAATGCATATTTTTCATTTCTCCTGCTTGTAATTAACCTAATGTCTCTACAGTGGCGCCCGAACTAAAAGGGTTGTGGATGATGACTCTCCACACCCAGGATTTGGCGACTAGGTCCCCTAAAACCCTAGTCGTCCTTTAAAAAGGGAAGTATATAAGGTATATCTCCCACCTTCTTAGTGTGGCTTTGTGGTGTAATGGTCAGCACACTGAGCCGGTATTTCAGAGGTCCGTGGTTCGATCCCCGGCGAAGGCAATGCATATTTTTCATCTCTCCTCCTTGTAATTAACCTAATGTCTCTACAATTTCATTTGCGTTAGTAAGCTCGCCACTTTTGAAAATAATTTAATGTCATTAATTCTTTTAATCAGTATGAATGGTTGATAATATAAAATTCTTTATGATACTTCTGATGATGTGTTCTGAATAATCTTGATGGGTTCCAAAATTGAAAGTTAATGACCCTTATTTCTTTTATAAATAGATTTCGAAACTTTTATAGCTAATATTGGTCCCCTTCTAGATATTCACCTGAGGCATATGCCTCACTTGTCTCTGTTTTGTCTCGGCTCTGAATTAGGTACAAGGGTTAAAAAGTGTCTCTGGTTAAGGCTTCATAAGTTTTGAAAAAAAAGTAGTCAGATACTTTCTACGCAAATATTTCATAGAAAAGAGTAAGTTTTCAATATTTCAATTAAGAGTTTCACTTGGTAACAAATTGCTTTTTTTCCTAATATAGCAAAGCTCTTGAGAGTATTCATGAAGGTTTTTCTATGGCAAAATGTCTCGTATTAACATTACACGTAACGAAAAACATTGTATCACCCTTGCAACCAGTCCACTTTCCAGTATTCGAGCTCGATTTAAATCATTTGGCCACTTGTGGGCCTTTATGGTAAGTGACCATAATTAAGTTCTATTATTTTATGAGTTAAATCTAACTGCATTTGCAACGATTTATTAACAGTTACTACATAATTATAAGTACTTTCATAAAGAGTCTGATTCTTTGAGTGCCGTAGAAAAGAAATGCGTGTTATCTCTAACCATAAAGTTAAAATATGACTAAAACTAGAGATAAAATTTTTTGGTTGTATTTCGCCATTCCAAAAATATTCAGCGAAACAAAACACATTACCTAAGTTGAAACTTTTAAAGTATAAGATTCTATTATATTGCCGTTTTCTATCTCTGCACAGATTATAAACAATTACGTAAGTCCCAAATTCGTATAACAAAGCTAATTTATATTAATACTCAAATAATATGCATGCTTTTAAATAACTACAAAATTTACGCTCTAAAATTGATAAATTTAAACTATTCTATACATCGGTGAAAGGGGGCAATATTGCACAAACTTTCTCTTATGTCTTTACTCAAAGCATAATACTAAACGTAGATTTATTATGATAGCTGATAATCAGATAGCTTTTGATTCTCGTGGAAGATTTAATAGACATAATTAATGCCGTAATAAATTCTGAAAAAAATTTAACCTGTGTATTGTCTTTATTAAGACGTAGTGGAGCATAAAATACACTTAAGGGTTTAGTAAGACTTAACGCGCAAGCCGAGACAGATTTTGGTCATGACATTAACGGTGCGGGCCGGTTTTTAATAGTTTTTTTATTTCGAATTTTATTTTTCTATCCTCTTTCATATTTTTTTAATCTATTTTATCCTCTTTTAGCTGTCACCGTGTTGAGGGGATCTTTTGTTATGTTTCCACCCGAGCAGCTTGATGGCCACGCCCCTGAAATATGACGTCACACCATCATATTGCTCACAGCGGGAATCGCAGAATACAACCTGAAATTCGTGTAAGTGAAATCAAGAAAAGGGAAGGCGGAACAAAATAAAATGTAGCAAATAAAAAATAAATAAATAAATAAATAAAAGAACTCGAAAAGATTACCTTGCGCGGGAACTTAACAGGCGTAGAGATTTATATTACCGGACATGTGTATTTGGAAAATGAGATTTCGTACACATGTACAGATAGAGTTATGAAGTCAGAAGAGATACGCCAGATGCTTTATGCGTTACTCCTTGCAACGTCTTTTCTCACTGAGTTATTCGCAAACTAGTATCAATAATAGCGGTTGTTATAGAATCAATTCTAGTTCAAATATCCCAACGAGATCCAGGTATTAAATTTTAACACCTTTGGCGGAAGTGAAAACTTTACATGATTCGTGGTTAGAGGAGAAATCTGAGGAATAACGAAACAGATATTTATTTTCAAGAACTGAGAATAAAGCAAAATGTTTAATAAAGCAATTTTAAAAACTGACTACTGAAAAACAAGTTTGAAAATAATAATAGTATATTCAGAAGTGCATCGTTGCCTCAAATATCCCAGCTCCGGTACTTCTCAGTTTCTAAAACACATCATAATTCCAGATTGAGTGCATTGGAGCTCTAAGTAAGAGGAGATACAGCACTTCGTTATATGAAATTAAGCAAAAATTTAAACAGAAAATTCTTTGATCGCATAACATTTTATTTAAAAATAAATAAGACCTGGAAATTGATATTACCTTCTGAATGCACGCCTGTATTTTTCGACGAAGCGACACGATGAATGGAAGCTGAGATATTTAGAGAAAGAAAGAATCTCTGCATCTAAAGAAAGAAAGAAAGAACACTATTTCGAAGAATCGGGGCTAGTCCTGGAAAGTGTTGCCTCAGCACACATGCCAATATCTTACCATCCAGTGTTACAACATATTTGCACGGGGGATGATGATTTACTCCAACAAAATGCCTTATACCATTCATATATTCAGTGATGCCTTATACCATTCATATATTCAGTGATGCCTTATACCATTCATATACTAATATTAAATATGCTAAATATCATAACATACTAATTATAATAACATACTAATTATAATAACATACTAATTATAATAACATACTAATTATAATAACATACTAAATATTATAACACACTAAAAGGGAGAAATATATTTGGTATTTTTTTAACAAAAACTTCTACAAGTACTCTAAAGATTACTTTAAAACTATTTTCCTCTATTCTACTGGAAAGCAACGTCTGTTGACTTAAAATAAATTAACAAGAAAACGATACATTTGAATCTATGAAAGTATCTTCAGCAGTTGTTGTAGCTCGAGGATCATCATTATTTAAGTTAAATATTTTTAGATGTTATCTCATAGCACTGCAGGAAACAGAAGCGATATATTTTTAGGGGCTCAAAATAGTACGAGAATACAAAATAAAAATCAAATTTAGTTACATCTTACTATGTATATGGATAGATATACATATTTGTGTGCATGTGTATACATCTATGTGTCTGAATATGGAATTATGTGTCTCTATGCAGAATAATTCAAATTTAATTAAGTACTAAAACTTTAATTACGTGATAAACTATTTTTACCTTAATATGCTTTTGTTTTTTAATTCCGCATCAGGTGTGCACTCATTCATACAACCGAAAAAACTAGTAAATCTTTGACTGCAGCACTGATAGATCGATAAATTATCAATTGGAAACATTATGATAAAACAGGACTATAACAAAAGAAATTATTATGTAATGAAAAAACAATAGTGCCGTAACATTAAAAAGGTACTTAAAGAGAAATATTTCAGGAATTTTAATACGTAATGTTCGCGAGTTCGTGCTTATTTAAATAGTGGACACAATGCTTAAGTTTTTGGCAAATTGTAGGTTCAATAATTGCATATGAAACTTGCAAAACATAAGCATGTGAGAAGTTCTGTTACGATGAACCTATCCTTTTTAGGCTCAAGGAAGCAGAGGCATAGTGTTCCCTCATACAGTATGACACATTTCCAAATTAGACAGTTTTCAAAACGTAGAGTGGACTTCCAAAAGATATAGAATGCAGTCGTTCCTCTTGGTGTTTCTCTTTCTTCCCCTAGAATAAGCTGAATATTTAAAAACATTAGTCTTTTTTGCCCGTGAAAGGCACGCGCTACCAGTTAAAATGAAATTACGATGCACTATTTTTTTATAAAAATTAAATTCTTATCTCATCTCTAAATTGAAAGGCATACGAGAAAATAAGTGCAAAGACACGGAATTAAATTGTTAATTAATAAAATCGATACTTAAGAATGCTTTAATTAAAATTATTTGACAACACATTGACTCAATAGTTGTTATCTGGTTTTCCATATAACTCATCAATAATAAAATATACCTCTAAAAATATAGAATATTATTGACATACCAGTCGATCAATTTGCGGCTTGCGTTCTCAACCGCAAATTGATTATTAAACATCACTAACCATCAACAGTTATTCTTGATCTCTTAGCACACTTTTATTATGATATGAAAGTACAATCCATTCGCGAATGTTCGTATACAAGTTTATTTCGCAGAAACGTTTTATTTGCTTATTTTTCTCTTAATGCCTGTTTTTTACTAGTCTCATCTAAAGTAATTCCTTTTAAAAATGCGTACGCCAAAACAAAACGTGAATGAAATGTTAGTTCAGTTTGTAATCTCTTAACAGTAATTTAAATTTAACTCC
>KK114176.1:644596-692549 GCA_000611955.2 Stegodyphus mimosarum | reverse complement strand
TGCTTAGAAATTTCGTTTACTTAATGTTGCTGGCATAGTAATTTACTCTTTATATAAGCTTTAAACTCGAATAAAGAGAAGAATGTACTAAACAGAAAAAAATTATTGAATCTGTTTTATATTCAGTCAAATGTTACGCAGTTGAATATAAATACATACTGGAAAATGCCTCTCATTTAAATTTACGACTAGAATAAGAACAAATCTACAACTGAGTCTGGAGGAATTGATTAAATGCAGTTATTTCATTGCATAATTTTTTTATAGTGTCTCTCACTCAAAACGCTTCTTGTAGTACAATAAACAAAGTCGATTAATGCCGGGACTTCGATTCTGCTAGCTTAATATCATGGCTATATGAAACTTTCGTGATATTCCTCAAGTGTAACGTGAAGTCAGATTCCCTTAAAAACGCTAGCATGAAGGCATATAAGTCTCATATGCTTATCCGTAGTAAACTGCCGAGAAGCATTATGGCATTTAACTCCTCTAATACCTCATAATACTTCTTAACGGTTAGATTTATTTTTTTAAAAAGTATCTCTACAATACAAAAGGGTATTAGAACGCTTTTGTATTGTACAGGTACAAAAGCGTTTAATTAAGCTTTTGTATTTTAAAAGCGTATTAATACAAAAGCGTTACGCTTTTGTATTAATATTTTGGCAAAAGTTCCTCTATCAAACTCGCATTTGTCGCCTTTCTGCTAACCCTTTTATAATACCCATACTCTCCCAGTGTACATATTCTAGTGAATTACTCAACTTTTATTTAATATGACAACAAAAAAGTAATTTTTATCTTGCTAATTTTATCTTATAGACAGCTGCCTGATTTCAAAACATCGCCTTCTGAGAAGTACTTTTAAGGGAAAACAGATTACCCTTTCTTTAAAAGTGAGAAAGATGCTCAGCCAAACAGTCCATTCCAAAGGGGAAAATTAGTAGTTTTCAGCTCATTTTACAAATCAGCCAGTGTTACTTTTAAACTGGCAGGGGCTGAATCAAGAAGAACAAGAAGGGAAGACGAAGTTATATTTTAACTTAATATTTAAAGCTAATGATAATTTAATATCAAAGTGCATTTTCAAATTCGCCTGCCATAGATAAGGCTAGGGCTATGATATTTTGAATGCATCAGTTTCGAAGGCATTCATTGCAAGAGTATATCCAGGTGACACATTTAACAGCTATCAAATACTTTTTTTTTTGGAAAATGCGTAGTTTACACCAAATATCCAACAAATATGTTTGGATATATAGATATCAAATATTGGATATGTAAAATATTTTTAACAAAAACATCGAATGTTTTGTCATCTTTGGATAACCTTTTTCGGTTCTTAAGACGTAATTAGACGTTCCACTCAGTTTAGAAACTTAAAACAAATCAGTTAAATGCACATAAATAAAGTTAGTTAAATATCAATTAAATGCACATAAAATTTTAGGTAATCTCTTTATTAAATACCAATCAAATGCCTATAAATATTTTTAGATTCTAGTAATTAACGGATTCTAGTAATTAAGGTATTTCTCCCACCTTCTTCGCATGCCGTCGTGGTATAGTGGTCTGCACGCTTGACGCGTAACCGAGAGATCCGTGGTTCGATTCCCGGCGAAGGTGTTGCTTATTTTTCACCTCTCCTGCTTCGTAATAACCTAAGTCTCTACAACTGGCGCCCGAACTAAAAAAGATGGTGGATAATGATTCTCCATCCCAGGGATTTGGCGATTGGGTCCCCAAAACCCCAGTCACCCTTTAAAAAGGGGAGTATGTAAGGTATTTCTCCGGCCTTCTTCGCATGCCTTCGTGGTGTAGCGGTCTGCACTCTCGACGCGTAGCCGAGAGGTCCGTGGTTCGATTCCCAGCGAAGGCCTTGCTTATTTTTCACCTCTCCTACTTCATAATAACCTAATGTCTCTACAACGTACAAAAAGAAAAGAGAAAATCTTATTGACATCACCACTAATTCTTATAGTGAGTGAAGCTCACACTTCTGATCTGTTCAGTGAATTCATTCTTGCAAGAATAAGCTCATTTCATAATAAAATACTATTTTACTTTTCAGTCAAATGATTAGGGGGCATTAAATGCATTACTAAAGCATTTTCTACATATGCGCATACACTTACTTTGCAGAAGATATTGCACAAAATTAAACTACTTGATTGAAGTTTCCAGGTTTTGGTTTATTGCCATTTTCCATTTATTTATTGTTGTTTTCTTTCGCTCTTCACATAGGATAAAAATGATTTCTATGCTCTCGAACGAGAAATACCGCCTCAGCAAGGAGTATTATTTCGAAAAGTAATCCATAACTTGGCAAAAAACAAAAAACTAAAAGGCACAATTCAATTTCTCGCTGTTTCTGGTATGTAAGAACGAAATTGCGTAAACTCACTTATCTGAAAAAAAGATAGCATACTATCCTGTATCTAATATTCATATATATATATATATATATATTCTATCGAAGCAGTTCTGCTTCTGGCCTTTGTATTGTTGTTCAAATCAAAATCCGATACATAAATCTGTGTTGATAAGAACATGCAAATGAAGTAAGTTGATCCAGAAAGTTTAAATTTCATCACTACTAAATTATAAAGTTTCCAGATTTACCGAGTTTCAGATCGAAGCTGAAAATTCAATTTAAACTTCAAATTCTGAAGATAATTTCTTATAGACTGGTCATTTTAAATATAGTGTGTTTTAATTTTAGACCGGGGTGGTAAATTAAAAAAAAAAAAAAAGAACAATCGAATAAAAGCTGAATGAAATTACAAAACTAAAATGCGGCTTTTCAGGTTTGAAATTCTAACATTCACAACTTGAATGTACTTCTGTTAGAAAGAAAAGGATGTTTAAAACCGAAATAATTATTTAATGTTAAACGTTGTTTTACTTTGAATAACTACTCATCTTTAGTTGAATTTTCGATTTTAAATGAGTTTTAAGAACTTTTGGGCCAATTTTTGTTCTATATTTCATTTCCAAAATTTAATAAATTTTCGAAGAATTCAAAATTTGTCAAACTTTGAACTTAAGATCAAGAAATTGATCAAACTGTGTATATATGTGTACCCTTCAAAGGGATACTTTGAAGACCACGTTCTTAATAAATGGAAAATAATAAAAAGGTCCTTACATATCATAATAATAGTGTCACATACTAAAATTTATTTTCATTTGTGTTTATTTTAAATCTTTACTTATGTGAATTTTTAATTTTTGCAGTAAAAGTCCTAGAATTGTAAGAACGTAATTTCCTTAATTAATACAAGATATACACAGTAAAATACACTTAATTAATACAAGACATCTCACAGTATTTTACTCACACTATATAACTCACAGCCAATTACGATACCATTACGAATTATATGAGCTGAAAAAGGCTTGTGTTAATTTCCCAACTCCCTCCAACGCAACATTTTTTTTTTCATTTTTCATTTTAATTCATTTATTTTTTATTTTTTTTTAAAGTTCCGTATATGTTACTAGTCTCAAACTTTACTTTTTTGTCCATATTATTTTACGAATGTTGTCACCAAATATTATCGCAAGTATTACTTAAAACAAATATTTAGTGAATATATGACAGTACACGGCAACACAAATAAAAATTTGTTGCCACCAAATGTTATCTCTATGTATTATTTTTAAATTAATAATATATGCTTTTTAAAGAAATAATATAGCGAATATAAAAAAGTATGGTAACGCAAATAAAAGGACATTGCCACACAATGTTATCGCCATATTTAAAGAAATAATATAGCGAATATAAAAAACTGTACTGCAATATTTATTACGTTAATCAGGGATTCTAAAGATATCCGATGTAAAATATTTTCACTTTCCCCGCCAATTTTTTTGCGGTATGGTGAAGAATGAGACATTTAATTCTGCTTTTAAATTTAATCTGTCAGTCATCGATTTTATTAAGAAACTAAGTGATTTAAAAGCAATAAACACAGCACTATTCTTGATCTCTTTCTCTCTTTTTTTTTTGAAACTCTAAACGAACATCCACATATTTTCTTGCGCTTACTACTGAAACATTTCCCGTGCTAGAATTCGTTATCAAAATATCAAAATTACATATTAACATTAGCGGATAAAATCCACTGAATTTACTGCATGCAATTTGTGCTACATCTAAGAATTTCTGTGTTAAAAATAATAAACCAGTTTTTATTGAAATTATAAGCATGCAGTTCATACGTATGATTTCATTTCCTACTCTGGCAGATGACAGAAATGGAGTGGAAAACATGCCTTCCTTATTCAAAATCTGTAAATTACATATATGAAGCTTTTCAGTATGTGCAGTATATATCGCTTTAATTATTTTGCAAAACGCACCGAAGATCAAAAAAGAAAAATTACCTTACCTGCATTTCCTTCTGCAACTGAAGAAGTGGGTTCTATTAATCTTCGAAACTACAGTCCTGAAAATTTATGCAACTTACGCTGAGTCTTGTTGTTATAATACCTTTAATATATATTGCTTTTTAATATATATTATTCATTTATATTTATATATTGTTGCGTAATGGAAAAATATTCTATAGCGTAAAATAAGTTTATTCAAGAGGCACTTATAAAAAAGAGCGGCTTAAATGTTCAGATTTTAGATTTTAAAGTGTTCATTTACGAATGCATAAAATTAGTGTTTAATTCCCAATAACGGGTTACATTTTCTGGAAACTTTTTGAAAAGAGCACTAGTATTATTTATTAAAAAAATTTACTTTCATTAGAAACAAAGCTGCACTAAATAGTGTCAAAATAAAAAACAGTTATTACAAAGGGTTTTATGAGAACTAAAGAGCTTTAAATTATTCTTTAAAAGTTTTCATGCGTAAAAGTTCACAAATGTTCTTCTAAATTATTAATTTAAAAATTATACAGAAACTATTAAAATTAATTCTTAACAAAATTTACATTAATTTGTGTCATATTTTAGAAATTCCCTCAACTATGCCTTCGAAACTGAGAGAAATTTAGTACTTGACGCTTGCACAGTAACCTATTAGAGATAGAATAGAAGTTTGTTAAACAATAATAAACAGGTGACAATAATAAACAGGTTTGTCAAATCGAAATTTTAATTATTTTTAAAACATATCTTTAAATCAGTATTTATGACTCTGTAATTTTTAATTCATACAAAATGCACGAATTGCGAATACCGAATGTAGGAAATGTGGAATATGGTCATTCACATTCTGGTCTAAAGAAGTCGCAATAGATGCGCACACAAAATCCAAAACATGCAACAGGGAGCAATTTTAAATTTCAGATATTATTTAAAGTCACATTTCGGGTTCAATTTTAGTTTGAACAAACCTCGAAGGACATTAGACTTCTTCACCGTCCATGATTAGGCGAGTACGTCCGGAGAGGAAAATCGACCAATCATAGATTGATAAATATTTTTTTCTCCGAAGATAGATTATTCATTTCTATGAGAAGAAAACCCAGCAATTAAATTTGAAGGAAAAACGTATAAATCATCTCTACCGCTCTCCTGCAGATACCTGGAACGGGCGGGTGAGGTTAGATTTAAAGACGGGGAGGGTAAGCGAATACATATAGCCAGAGAAGGAAACGAAAATTTCGATACAACGAAGTACCTAATTACTCCTGGATATGTTTATGTGTGGCTTAGTAGAGAGATGTATTTAGAGAAAAGTTCTTCAGATGATAAGCCAGATTAAAAAGAATCATGAAGTACTGTCTTGATGTAAGTTTCATATCTCGTTTCCTTTTTATGCTCGTGTTCTCTTACAGGCCCTTTTTTGTTTTATGTTTCGTAGACAAGGATTAAGTAATCTGCAGCAACCGTGACCTTTAATGAACGAATAATACAGTCAGCGCAGAATATACAAACGTATGGAAACAGTGAACTCGCAATCTATTACATGGTGAAAACGGCATCCCCCCCCCCAAAAAATATTGGTATAGTGCCGATGCACTTAGAATTATAATAAAACGACTTTTAAAACATTAATGGGGTAAGGGAAATGAGCTCATGTCGGCTTAAAATACGAAAAGATTCAAACATCTTTAATTTTAAATGAAAGCTTTAATTTTCAAATGAAAATCTGAAATTTTGGACGTCCTTTTAACTAAAAAAACTGTATTTGCTTTGATTTCTCTCAAAAAATAACCTTTCTTTATCACAGACAGAACAAGTTTACTTCCAAGCGTGATAAGTACTTACGTAAAATGAGGGAAAAACAGAGTTATTAAAAACCTGAGCATGAAGGAATAAGATATTAAAAATTTGTAGTAAAACTGATGCTGTTTTATCAAGATATTTAAAATATTTTACGTAAATGGATTATAACTAATTGAAAAAGGTTTAAATGTAAATTAATGATGAATTAGGTTCACATGCTCTTGGATTTATTTTGGTATACGCTCACACACTGAAGCATTGTGAAACATTGTGAAAACGACGTTTTCGTCAACCTCCCTAATTCGAAAAGTTTCATAAATGCAAATAAATAAAACAAACAAGTGACGAAATAGTTGTTTTATGAGAAGGTACGTACTCAAATAATAATCAATGTTTCAAAGCTATGCCAAGATTTTATTAAATTCTGAATGACTGACAAATAACCGATTTCTAAAAAACCTTACCAAACAAAAGTAGAATTCGATTATACATTTGAAGATGCCACCCATTCATTATTTCATTTTCAGTTATAACTATTTTCATAGGTAATGTTTCGTAAAGAAACAACATATGCAAGGAAATATTTTCATTTAAAGTAAACAGCGTACGAAATGTAAAGTAAATAATATATTGTAAATATCATGGAAATGCTACGACACCATTTAAGTCTCAATAATATTTTAAGTTTTCGAAAGGCACGCCGGCGTTGAGAGGTTTTAAAGATAGTGATCTAGTCTTTCAGCCATTCCAACGAACTGTCACTTAAAAAACCCTACTCTTCAGTTAAAGCACTTGTATTTTTTGTGAGCAATAAATGAATAAATGCAGTCCACAGAAAAACAAAAGAAAATCAAGCAGTCGCAGTTTCTGCGGCACAGTTACAGTGTAGAAAAGGAAAAACACAGTATGCACCGTTAAATCTGACTTCAGTTTTAAATGGATGTCTCTCTCGGGTCTACTAAAAGTAACGACCTGAGTACAAAGGAAATCACAAAAGCGCATAATTTGCCGAGAGTTCAGTTGCTATGAAGTATGGTACCCGAATGAGGCTTAAGAAAATGCGGAGCACTTTTCAGAACTTCAAGTACCTACTTTCAGTTTATGTATTTTATTTCAAAAAAAAAAGTTTTTTTCATTCTCTCATCGCTTTTGCTTCATCGCAGTTCGAGAGGAATGTTTTTTGGTTGTTTCTTGCGGAATTTGGTCTTCAGCTTGTAATTATTCTACCCAGGTCTTTTCCAAGAATTGTTTTCCTTTTTTCCAAATGCAGTGATGGATTTTTCTTTTTTCTTCCCCAAACATCACCACCCGCAAACTGTATTAAGACCAATGAAAAACGGAAAGTTCAAAGAACTAAACAGTCGATTGTTTATTGCGGTGTTTCTTAAGTAAAAAGGAAATCTAAATTCTGATACAGAAAAAACAATTATATGCAAATAGCGAGACGATAAAAAATTACTTGTCTGAAGCCCCGTGACAGGAAAATATTAAGTCGTGAACAGTAAATTTTACACATTTTATTTCGGAAACCACAGTGATTTACAAATCATAAAATTAAGGTTACTTCACAGAGAAACATGATTCCTATTATTTTTTATCAAACCAGAGTATAACAGTTACGTTATATTAGTAAATATAACAATAAAACAGCATCTCACTAATATTTTCCTTTCACGTCCGATGCTCACTAGACAGTGGTAAGCATTAACGCAATATGATTCTGATAGCTTTAGAGTACAACAGTTACGTTATATTAGTAATTTTAATAATAAAGCATCATTCCACTAATATTTTCGTTTCACGTCCGGGTATCACTAGATGATGGTAAGCATTAAAGCAATATGATTCTTATAGCTTATAATAGAACTATCCTGGGATACACAGAATTCGTTTGGTTTGCTTAAAAACTTAGTAACGGTTAAAATATTAACTCCTAAACCTACAATTAATTTTAATTATTAATCCGTGTTATTTAAAAATTTCGAAGTTAAAATCTTTCGGTCAGTGGCAACCACCAGTGTTGATTCGAAACAGTTTCGTCAAAAAACGGATGGAAAATCAAGTCCAAAAACGTAAAAACATTTAAATAAGCGTTGGCCTCCCTACTTTGAAGATCTCGTAACAAAATATAATAGCTGCAGCAGTGCAGAAGACATCGGCGTAATGCATGAAGATCTTATGCAAACACTGCTCACAGCACGTGAAAGAGTACTTAAACGAAAATTATGCTGCCTGAAATGCACCCAACGATGGAACTCCACACTGGCACTCAGCAAAATTCGCAACATAAGGTGCAGAATGCAAGGTTACAATGAACCCTAAAAGAGCTTTCGCTAATATTTCGAAAACACAGTGTTGTTTACAGGCACAGCCTGAAGCAAAGCCGGCACCCGTGCATCCATCTAGGCCTATTGTTATCCCCGAACATTGCTAGCCGCTAACATTACGCCCCGGATGAAATCTCGAGTGACAGCACCGGGGCGGATCGGTCTGAGAGTCACTCACTTCTCTTCCCATACCACCAGCCTCAAAAAAGAATTTCGGCTGGTCGTATATCTTGCATACCCCTTGCCGCACAGCCACTATACGATTACAACATCCATGCCCTCTCCAGGATTCGAAACCTGGACCTTCAGTACAGACACCAGTCTCACCAACCACTACTCCGTCTGGGCGGCGGAACTGCTTATAAGAGACAGATTGCAAAATCGAACTTTCATCCTGGAGAGAGTACTGCACGAATACTGAAGACAAGTTAGAAACATTATTTCGTATCGAACATGGTAAGTTGTTTACACCTTTAAGGCCTTCGAGAAAATAAGCCATGGTGAATCTACTAGCCCACAAGTGGTCACTCACATTATTGGACAGTATTTTCAGATTTGATAAGAGACAAGGATAATCCAGCAGAGCAATATCTGTGTTGACCAATATTACAGAACCAAGAAAATAGAGTAGACGCCAACCTTACAAAACCCCAAGTAATTATATATCAAGAAGGCAGGAGCAACACTCTTCTGCCGCCAAATATCGCCAGCACAAACTCTGTATATACTTCACTTGCGTTAACTGCATCGCGTTTAAGAAAATGCATTTTTTCTTAATTTAAAAAAGTTAACATTTTTTTAAAAAATTAATTGTGTCATATAGTCTAATTTGATTTTAAATAATTGCGTTTTTCTTTATTTTATGTATCATTTAATTTTTGTATCAGTGACTGCATTAATTGTATATTGGGTCAATTAAAGTACAATTATTAATGGTTTAATTTTTATATCACTTTTGCCATGTATATCCATTTAACTCAGTCAAACATTGTACCCATATTGTATGTATATAGAAAGCTTAATGGTCGCTCATTTTGCACAAGCATCAGTATTTCAGTTTTATGAGTCCATATCTAGATCCAATGTAAATCACGCATTCTGTAAGAGACGGTTCAGTAAAATGTTGGAAACAGTATATGTTTTTCTCACCTCCATTGCACCCTTCACGCATCCTTGAACTCGCTCAACAATCATGCCCCCTCAAACTTTGACTTTTGACAAGAACTGAAGTCCTGGCCAGCCTACACTCCAGGAAATTATGAAACAAAGGTACTTCCATCAGCGGGATTACCTGGCAGATATGCTAACTTTACCAGTGGATCGGATGCCCCATTTTCGTATAGAAACGTATAGAAGATAACGTATAGAAAATTTAAACATTTGGCAAACTAAAGCATGTTTTTCCCTCCTTTCTTAGCCCAGAAGTCTAGCTTGAGCTACTCTCAGTGTGTAGCCAGTGAATTAACAATGATTTATAAAACGCAGGCTATAAATAGCGATTAAATTTTACTGGCATCTATTTGTGGTTTTTTTTGGGGGGGGAGATTACTTCAACTATATTAAAGCACAAGCACAACAGAATAATCGCTAACCTGCGAACTGTGATACCGACTGTGATAACCTGCGGATCTTATGTTTTAAAATCAGGAAACATTTTAAATTAAAAAATTGTGTGACAAAATTTTTCAAATTAAGTGAATATATGACTAAGCGTGTATGAATTAATACAGTTCTATTTTTATTTGTATATTTCTGAAGTCACTTAATTTTCTGCAAAGCATGTAACAAATCAAGAACTTAATCAGCTGAAATTCATCAAATTCTTGGCTTTATTCTGATCGCGTGGTAAATTTAGTTATTTATAAAAGTTGCTTTTGACACTGCGAATGCTTTGGTAGAATACCTGGAATATATTTTAATTTCAATGTTCTTGAAAGCACAACAAAAGTTTTATTGACAAATATTCAGTTACTTGCTGAAAGATAACCATTAATGACTGAATTTCAAATAAAATAGCCATTAGCTGTCTTTCAACTTTATTTAATATGTAATTATAGAATTTCTCATCAACGTGGGACTTAATTATTCAAAGGAATTTTTATCTTCAGATACTTTTTTATGTAGTTAATGTAGTCCAAACTATATTAAAAATCAGAATGTGGAGAAACCTAAAATATTATTAACAATACTTATTAATTAACTATACTTATGTTTGAAACAGACTATTTTAAACGCATAAATTTTATATTAAGAATTCAGTCTTTTTTTATTGATTTTTTTCAGCCATTCAAACATTATTAGCATTTCATTTGTAAATATACAAACGATGGCCAAGGAATCTGAAAATTTTGTGATTCAAACTAGTACCATGCAAAAAAACCTCAAACATTTATTTATTTCACAACGAATTACATTTTCAATGCTTTTATTATAACAGAGACATTATTATAATTTATTCTTTATTATAACAGCGACATTATTCTTCTTCTTAATTTTTGAATATAGTAGATACACATAAAATAAAAGAAACTTCGTAAATTTCAATAACTATATTACTTTTTTTCGAAACGGGGGGGGGAATAATACTGAAGAGTAGAACGGGAAAACTGTCTACGGGAAACTAGTAGTTTGTATTCACGTTATACACGGGAGAAATTATGAAAACACTCATGGCAGCTAGCCCATTCGCCTGTAATAGAAGCCAGTTAGAGCTACTAGTGTTCAGCAATTTTACAGCTCGACTGTGTGTTATACTATCGGCTAATTTTTAATTCCTGTGCTTTCCTGTTCTGTTTCCGTTACACTAATTCAGCCAATCCAGAATTTCATGCAAATTCGATGTCGCTAGTTTCAGCTCTGATATATGATTTACCAAGTATCTTTATTTTTTTTTTTTTTCCGTCAGCGAATTCTTCGCCACTGAAATTTCCTATTTATGGAGTCAGCGACAGGAAATTATCAAATGCTGTTAATAGAAACTTGAATTCCAGTAATTAGAGTTATACTACTTGCACGCGTTTAATCGATTATTAGAAATCTAACTTATTCATTAACAGCTGAGAAGAGCTAATGATTTATCACAGTGCGTAGGTTAGCGATTATTCTGTTGTGCTTTAATATATTTGAAGTAATCCCCCCCAAAAAAACCACAAATAGATGCTAATAAAATGTATTCGCTATTTATAGCGTGCGTTTTATATATCATTGTTAACTCACTGGCTACACACTGAGGGTAGCTTAAGCTATACCTCTGGGCTAAGACAGTTTGGGGCAGGAATTTGAAGTTAGTACTAAATTAAGATTAAAAAAAACTTAAAAATAGACTTTAGCCATAATTTTAAGTTAGAACTACAAAATTAAAAGTAGAGTTTTACCAGAATTTTAAGTTAGAGCTTACGAACAAGCAACTTAAAAGCAGAGTTTTACCAAAATGGAAGTAAATTGCTTTTATGAAAGCGGTAGTAACGCAGGGAAATACTATTTTGCTCTAAATAACTCTGCGTCAAATTGGATTTGCATGTACGATACTAGAAATTAATTCGCCCATGCGTGCTAAGAGGAAGAAATTAGGAGTATTTCGTATTTCAAGCAAGAAACTCAAAATTGTATACTACAGAACACGAATGAAAGTAGTATTAACATATATTAAATATCTGCTAAGCTAAAATGCTTAGATAATTTTGACCCTTTTTTTTTGTATTATGAAACATATTTGGGTTGTTTGCTTTGATTCCTTCCCTTCTACTGTTTTCTGACTTACTATTTTAACTTTTTCCATAACTTGTGGTTATCTGCCTAATATTGCGCTTACATTCGTCCTTTAGTTTTGGTTAGAACTTTCGTGATGCAGTTGCACTTAACATTTTACTCTTTGGAATTTCATCGTTATCTGCGTAAGAACCGAAGTTAATTTTTCTTTCACTTAAGAACAGTTTTTACCAATGAAAAGAAAATATACATGTCAACTTGATCTTTGAAATACGTTTCTCTAAATTCGAAAAGCTAGTCTACAATTGTTTAGCCTACAATTCTTTACGGGATTCACAAATAGTTCAAATAGGAGCTTCGAGGATGACTGTGGAAACTGAAAGATATATCCACTTTTTGACTGTAAATTACAGAGTGCTGATAAAAAAGTTTGATCTTCATAAAAGCATTCCCTGCTATAGCAGAACTAGAGTATTTTCATGAATATTTCAGAAATTTGCTTTTGACATTTTTACAATATAAAAAATCTGATGTGGACACCACATGACTTTCTTGTACAGCCTATTCAATTTTGCTTAGTGGAACTTAAACAACATTTAAATTGTTGATAATTCTACAACTATTGCACGCAGATCAACTAAAGGCATAAAAACCTTAACCGGTATATAAGAAGAATGTAATTCAATCACTTTTAAAGCAAAAGTGCACAATTTATCAACATATAAGAATAAACAACTTAGCTCACCGAGCCTGGTAGCAGAGTGAGTATATATCTAGATCTATCTATTTATCTATCTATTTATTTATCTCTGTCTCTCTCTCTATATATACATACGTTTGGTGCGGCCGATTGCAACCAAAAAGGGAGGTGCACATCTGCATGCTATAGCAGTCCCATATACAAAATTTCAAATTTCAGCATTCTGAGGCTACTCGTTACTGAGGCTCTAAAGCTATGTCACGAAAAAAATCTCTTCTGAATACATTTAAATCCATTTCACAAACCATTTTGGAAAAAATAATTCTTCATTTTGCCCGTACCTATAGATGTAACGCAAAAACATCTTTCAAATGGAATCGAGAGCGGTCAAAATGGATATTTTCTTTAAAATACGGTACCCGAATTTTTTCGCGATTACAGTACTTCCCTCACTTCGTACAAGGAAGTAGAAACAGAATTTACAACGGGATGTGTTTATGTTACGACATATTTGCTAAATAGATAATAACTTGTATCTCCTAAAGGTAGCATAACTTTTTGATATACTTTATATAATGTTATTTCAGTTGATTTAGGATGCTGATATTACTGCTTAAATAAATACATGCGACATTTTAAATTTATATATGTATACTCCAAATTTAGTTTCTTTGTTTTAATAAAAATGAGCGTCATATTGGTCATGAAATGGATTTGGGATAACATATATTACTTATTCAACGAGGACCAAGCATTAAAGCAGCAGCCAAGCATTAAAACCAAGGAGCACGAATAGTTCTACCCGGGTTTAAATCGGGACGAACGCCCTCTGACTGTATGGGAGTTTTCGCGGTTTTCCTAATGTGTAACGTGGATGTAACCAAATTTCCCATAGAAAGTCTTCCATAAAAGCATTCTTTTCCTTAGCAGACAGCCCTTATATGCTTTCTCATAATCTAAAACTATGCTACTCAAGCAAAAGACCTCCAGTATACTTCCAATTCCATCTCCTACTAAGGTACTTTTAAATTAATTCAGTGGTAGAGGTTAGTAAATAAATAGCATAAATTTACGTTATAATATGACATTCAGGTCATTTGAAAGCATTCCCTTTTATTAAAACGTAAAAGAAAGTAATTGCTTTTGTTTGATATTGCAGTCATTCTGGAAAACTACTCTGAGAACTCGCATTGCACAACAAAAGTCTAAGAAACAAAACTGAAAAGTTTTCAAACTGAGATTAGAAATAACTATCTCAGCCGCTATATTCTTAGTTGAGAGTTTTTACACATTATCATGAGAAGTAAAATTAACATGTTCTTCCCTATCTAGTCTGTAAAAGCAACGGCTTATGGAATTTAATAAAAATTTCTTTTTTCCTCTTTCAGAGCAAAAACCTGGACTGGAGAGGACTGGGAAAGCATAAAGCAGAAAATAATTTACATCAAAAAGCCTTTTCGTTAAGTTAGCAACGGAAGTTTTAAGTGAAAAATCTACATTGAATTAAAGCTAGATTTTTGCTGCATTAAAGAACTATTGCTTATATTTTGATCTGCTTTTGCATAAGCAAGCTTCTGATTTTTAAAAGTGAGATTTTTTTATTTCATGTTAATATAATAAAATTTTGCGTTCAGGTTTTCTTTAAATAAATTCCAAATTTTAATTTCTTGGTATAAAATGTTTTTTAATTAGGAAGGAAATAATATTTTATTTTTCCTCCAGGTTTCTTACAGAGAATTAGATGTATTTCAACATTTGTCTGTTTAATAAACTGTATGCCCATTTAAGGCTTTGTATTTTATGAAGGTATGCATCATCTTTACGTTAATCTGAAGATATTTAATGGTTAACATTTAACATATTTTAACATTGACAGATTGTAGCTCAATATTTAGTGTTTTAAATCTAAGTAATAGTGCTAACAGTCTATGATAAATGTTACTCTGAATGAGAAACGAAAGATTTATCAATTAGCAAAATTCGACATGGGTCTTGAACTTGCAATTAAAATATTTAAAAAAAAAGGTGTCAGGACTGTGTGTTCGGTGCATATTCTTGGTTGAAGAAGGCGGGAGAAATACCTTATATACTCCTCCTTTTAAAGGGCGACTGGGGTTTTGGGGACCTAATCGCCTAATCGCGGTGGTGGAGAAACATCATCCACCACCTTTTTAGTTCGGGCGCCAGTGTAGAGACATTAGGTTATTACGAAGCAGGAGACATGAAAAATGAGGAATGCCTTCGCCGGGAATCGAACCACGGACCTCTCGGTTACGCGTCGAGCATGCAGACCACTACACCACGAAGGCATTCCTCATTTTTCATGTCTCCTGCTTCGTAACAACCTAATGTCTCTACACTTCAAGTCCTGAACTGGAACAGTGAATCAGCTATGTTCTGTGGTAGAATATTGTGATTAAGTGGTAGAAGAACTGCACTTTAAAGGGATTTTAAATACTCTTTTATTAAACCACAATTATTTATAGCCACTTCCCAACTCGGGAGAGATACAGAAAATGAAGACCGCGCTTGGGTCTAAAATGAACAATCAGATTAATTTAAACTAAAGCTAATTAGAAATTAAGTAGTTGTTGCTCACAGAGCTATAACGCGAGGTTGGCCTCTAATGCGTAGCAAGGTTTAACTAATACTGACGCACTTAGATTTACTTCATTAAGTAATCGCGGAACAGCGCTACGGCTTAGATTTTAAATACTAGCTAGTCAGGCTAACGTTGAATAGAGTAACAGGTGTCTGAGACTAAAAGCTCTCTCACACTGAAAGGTTTCTACCTTTCGTTTAAGTATAACTCGGCTCCACTTCAAATTAGCATAAAGCTGAAACGCGCGCTTATTCTAACGGGAAGTTGAAATGAGAAGAGATAGAAAAGTTAAATTAAAATAAAGCTTTGTTAGTTTGACTAAAACCTTACAAAGGGCTGAACTTTAACAAATGTGGAAAACTTCAAATAACTCAACAAAGGGGGTGTTTTCGATAATATTGAGAGAAAAAACTAGAAGGATTATCCAAAGAGTAGTGCTGATAAGCTGAAGAAAAGTTATTAATTTATACGTTTTTTTAAATAACATTATTTTTCTCTAATGCCAAATTTGAAAACCTAATTTTATTCTAAGCTCTTTATTTCCTTATATCATTGAGCTATGTATTTTAATCACACTTGCCGAGGGCGCTACAAACTCCTAAGAAACCAAATTTGGTATAGCGTCCTTAAACAATCAAGCACGAATTGTGTTAATGAAATAACAACTAATTTTAAATTATAGCCTTCGGAGAATTTGGTATGCATTAACTAATATGATGGGAGATAGATATGACAATTATGTTAATATGCTATTATTATTATTGTTATTATTATTTGAGGAGATTGCAGTCGACATATCAACTACATCACGTTAAAAAAACAAAATACATTCTTAAAAATACAACCACTTCCCATCTCCAGTAAGAATAGAAAACAGAAAAACATAGCAAAGAACTCGTTTAAGTCGGAGGCTTCAATTTTTCTAAAATGATGATTGGAAATGTGAAAGATTTGTACTTGTCTACACCTTCGTGAAGCAGGTTCACGTCCACAACGATGAGTTATTACGATTCAGTGAGTTAACCACTGCTGACAATTTTTTGGATGCAAAGCCCACATCAAAAGAAAGGTAAGACAAAAAAAAAAAAAGAATCAGAAAAGAAGTTGGACGAAATCGAACATTTCGTCGACGACTCTTTTAAGTACTTTTTCCGTTTCTTTGGCTCAATCGAACTTTATGGTCACAATGGGTGTATCACGAAGCAGATGGCATACCTCTGCTGAAGACATTTTTCTTTATATTGTTTCGCTCAGACGTAGATGTTTCTTCTTCTTTTTTTTTCTCGCTTCTGAAAGTTGGAACCAAAACTTATTTCTCTGTGGTGAAACTTTTATTCATTTATAGATACCGGTGGAAACCATGGTGGAGAATTAAGAAAAAGTTTCTGACAAGTTTTAGACCTGCTGCTCTACGCTAAGTTCTTATTCCCCACCCAGCACCCAAAACTGAAAGAAAGAAAATTTCAGAAATTAAAAACTGAAATTATTTTTAATCTGCCAGTTTTTCCTCTTTTGGATTTACTAAAGTTCGTCAGTAATAAGTTTTAAATCCGTTAAGTTTGAGAAAAATTCGCCGATATATTAAAATGAGAAATTTTCATGGCTTCTTTATGGATTTTCATTTGCTTCAGTTCTTTAATAAATACGAATTTTGGTGTACAGTTCCATTTTCATCAAAACGAAACGCATTTGAGCTTAACAGTATAATCATATGTGATCACATTTAAAAGCAAGCAGCATAATTTCACATTAAATTTATGGAGAAATGGCCCAGGATAAGAAACTTCAATTATTAAGTCGGAGGCTTCAATTTTTCTAAAATTAGGATTGGAAATGTGAGAGATTTGTACTTGTCTACACCTTCGTGAACGAGACATTAAGTTAAACGAGACATTTGCATACGTAATTTCACTCAAACATTTCAATCAGTTAATCAATGATTTCCGTAACCCATATTTAGTACTGGACATCAAATTCATACAATAAGATGTTGTTTATATATGTGCGTGTGTCAGTAATAAATTTCGTTGATATGTATTTTATTATATAGAGAGAGGAAATTGAATGTACGCATAGTGCTAATTGAACTAAATGAATTTTTGTATGTTTCTCCGATCCCTATAGTTACATTTATGGAAATTTTGTACTCGCTATAAAACAAAAACAAAAAAAATTGACTCTCGTACGACAAAAATTGATCGAGATATTTGATATCAAAATCGAGAATCATATTCAGGGCCCGTATAGAAACTGAAGAGCGAAATACTTGCATTTGCACATAACTAAAAAAAAAGAATAGCTTAACATCGAAAACGTTTTTCGATCTTAAGCGGCGTTTATGTGACAGGCATTTCTATGTAGATTATTGTGAAATATTTTGATCAATATAATTTTTTATAAACTGGATTTCTTATTAAAATAATCTTATAGAATCCGCATTCCAGGATAAGCTGGCAGAATTCGGTGTGGACACGTAGCCAACTCTTGATGTTATTAAAATTAATTTAAAATGAAAAACATTCGTACTTGAATGGGCAGTTTATACCAGATTATGATTTGAAAGTAACAAATCTTCATTAGAATATTAATAACGCCTTAATAGACATTGAAAACTGATAAATTATTTATGTGAAAATTCGTTTGGCATACCAAATGTAATAACATTGTAACTTAAAGACAATATCTTTGTATGGCATTTAAGGTGGAGGACCAGACTCGATTTACGTATTTTAATATATTTACAAAGTGACTCCTCAATGCAAATTGAATATGACGTCAAAAAATCGCAGATTTTTAGAATTAAGTAAGTTGGTCAATTTTTGTCTTATGAGAGTCAATTTTTTGTCAACACAAAAGCATGAATGTTTGCGAAATTTAAAACATTTTTATAACTGAAAGCAATCATCTAAGACGAATGGTTGCGAAAATAAAGGCTGGGTAAGGAATTTTGTAGTAAGGAAAATCTGCGTATATGTGCATGAAATAGTCAGTATGGTTCTAAAATTAGGAATGAAGTTTTGAGACTTCATTTTAAAAATTTAGATTATATCAAGATAGTATAAAAGTGATCAAGGTTCGAAGCTAAGCATTTGTAACATTGAAGAGCTTAAAAACATACATTCAAATACAAATGACATTAAAAATTATAAGGAAATATCAGAATATGCACGACATTTTATAAAGATTGAAAATGCTAATTAATTAACAATCATATTATTAACGGTAAATTTATTACGGAATGTAAAAATGCAGAACAGGTAAATTAAAATAGACGTATAAAATGTGGACTAAGTAAGGATTGCTTACTGACTAACTTCCAAATAATCATTAACTGTCATTAAATAAAATGTTTTGTAGAAATTTGAACATCTAAAAAAAAAATCATGTAAAAGTAAGTGAAATAGCGAAATAAGTAAAATCATAAGAGTTATTACTACTGAAAATTATAATAAATAAGTTAAAATTCAATTATGTTGCAAACTAGAAAAGTAAGAAAAAAATGTCAAAAGTAATGTTTAAAATTAAATAGTATGATAAACGAAAACGTGTATTTGAATAATTACACTCGTAAAATATAAAGAATAAGTTAAAAATTAGATATATTGAAAATTGCAAAACGCTCAAAAATACGAAAGAAGTTTACAATTACATTTAAAATTAAATAAATCTCATGTATATTGCCAGAAAATGTAAGAATAAGTTAAAATTAAGAGAATGTTAGAAATTACTAAAAAAAGTATGAAAACAAAAATATGTGTAAAACTAAGTAAAATAATTAAAATGAATAATGTAACTATTACGGAAAATGTCATTATGAATAAAAGATATAAAGAAATAAATTAAAATTTAGTGTGCATAAATATTAAATAGTTTTAAAAATCGTCCATAGATGACTCTGCACGCGAATCGTCCAGGCTCAAACGTGGTATTGTTCAAAGTTTTATTTTTTTCTTGCAACAGTTCCAAAAAGTGATAACAGATAACACTTTTGCATCATCATAATAAGCCACGCTAGCCATTGCCACTTGGTCAGCATAAACGTTTAGTGTTGCCACTCACACAGATCTAATTTCAAAACAGCAGCATGCCAATTCTTCCACTTGTTTTCAACAGGAACCCAACTACTCCACTCCACAGGATCCGCCCTTTCCGGTAATGTCATGAATGAGATTGCTGTGAAATCATTTCCGGTGACGTCACTGGCCACGCCTCCCTCCGGCATTTCGAACGTACAGGTATCAGCGAACCCTCACTTAACATCGAAGGAAATTTCCATAAGACATCATCTACTGTCCTCACATAGACGGCCCAATAAATTTTTCTAAAGCTTACAACAAAATGTAAGGCCATTATTTATATATATATATATATATACATAATTTAAATTCAAAATTAAAATTAATAGCCAATTCAATAAACATATTCAGATAAAGCAAAACAGTACAAAAAATTATATTCGACTCAAGCAGTATAAACAACTTTGCATAAATTCATTAAAACTGAAAAATAAAAATTATTTAAAAAATTAAATTATTTTGCGTTTCCCCCCACAATCAATTAATAACAAGAGCAAAATTTGCATTAAGGACCGTAATTAGAATCATCTCAAGCAAATAATGCGTTCCTACAGATGGTTTTTCACGTTTCGCGCACATGAACTCTAAAGAAGTAAGATTAAAAAAAAAAAAAGTTTTCTTATTGCGTTCTGATAAATAGGGGCATGAAAAATGCCTTAATCAGTACCCAATAAACATATCTCTATAACTACTACTGTTCAAATATGATAAACGTTATCTCAAATCAAATACATTTTAAGAACGAGAAGGAATCAACGTCTTCACGTGCAAGAGTGGAGAAAAAATGCCAATTCAAGCCACGACTGCAGAACAACGTTTAATCAACATCACCCACGAGCATGGTTTTAGGGTTTGTTACCATACTTTCCATACTTTCTGAGCAGTTGCGATTACTTTTCATTTATGGCAGCTGTTATTAGACTGCACTTAACACTGAAGTAAGATGTCACTATACGTTTATTAATGAAAGGCGCCTGAAGGCACAGATATAACACATCCGCATAGGCGGAGTTTGGTTATCCATCAGGCTTTGCGCTGATCCAATCGGCAAAATATTGTACTGTAAAATGCTGAACATCTCTATATGCTCCATTCGTATACGTACAGAGCAGATGAATGTCATCCTGTACATCTATTTTAAATCACTTAGTATGTCCCCATAGAATTTTCCAGTTTGAAGCATTAAACTGCAAAGTTTGGATCAAACACCATGCAATTTTGATGCCAACAAAGAAGATTTACCATAACAGCTAAAGTATTTTATTTGTAGCTGTGGGAAGAAAGCTTGCATTTTTTCTCCATGAAAGAATTGCAGACCAGCCATTGAAACATATTGTATCATAAATATTTGACGCCTCAACAACTCACGATATCTTCATTGCTATATGTGATTTATATATTGCTATATATTGTTGTTCTTCTTCTATTTCGTGCTTCTTGTGTCATATGGGTCATTTATTATTTTGCTGCAAAATTTATGTACGAAAGAACTTGAATTCTTTAATGGTTTTCTTTATGCATTACAAGTTACATATATATACATTACAAGTAAACTGCAGTTTATTGTTTGCAGCGATATAGTGACAAATGCCACCATTATGTTCAAAGCAATGAAACAGCTATTGACACCCAATCTGCCACTGAAGCCTGATATTTATATTTCTCATTTAAAATGTAAATAGTACTTTAAAAATTTTAAAGCCTCAACCACAGGTGGAGTAGATAAGAATGTTGAATACTAGCAGTTCGATCTGTGCTTGAATCCTGAAAATCGCTTGCCATCTTGGGTTTTTGTACTTCTCAGCAGGCGTAACGTGAGTGCCAGCCAATTTACCTTATTAAGTTTTCCACAAAAGTTCGCTCTCCATAAAGCTCTCGAATGCTTAGCCTTAATTAATTAACTCAACCTAACCTAAAAAAATTACGGCGTCTTAAAGAAATTGAGCAGAAAAAAGATGATTTTTAATATCCAAAATAGTTTTCGAAAACAAAAAAACAGTTCTTGAGTTATATAATCAGGAACCAATTACATGGAGTTACGGAAATAGATAATTAAATTTGAAAAAAAAAAATAAAGGTTTAAAAAATATATAATTCAAAGGAAAAAAAAAACAGTTTGAAATAACCATTCAGTACTTTCTTTTTCACTCTTATTGTAATACATATGTTTATGCATACACATTCATGTGTATGCATAAACATATGTATTACAATAAGTGTGTATTACATGTGTGTGTGTGTGTGCATGCACATACATCCATACATCTACACATATATCTTGACTAAGCCCTTACCAGTTTCTCCTAAATTTCCATCCTCAAGTAAAACTTTTCTCTCAGTATTTTTGGTGTTATTCTGCTTATGCAAAAAGAGAGAATGATTGCCTATCATGTCTTTACAATGATTCCCCAGCACATTACATTTCTAGGTAATTACAGAGTAGTGCCTAGGGATTTTTTCATTTGAAGCTAAAGGGTAAACGCGCGTCCCTATAGAATCAAATTAAATGTATCAAAACACTTTTAATAAAGTAAAATGTCTCGTTTATGTTTTATACTCAACAAAGGTAAGTATACTAAATTATACCATTACTCCTATAATACATTTTAATGTAACTGAACGTACTCAAAAAAATAATATATGCAATTATCCATAAGTTTTAAATTAATAATTACCTGTTGGATAAATAAATAGCTTTGAAATAGCATAAATAGGACGATAATTAATATAAAAGATTATTGTATTAAAATTTTAAAAGTTTTTTCTTAATTTAATATTTCATTTTTAACAAAATAAAATAAGAAATAAGGTTATTCAAAATTTACTTGATTACTTAACTCATGTCTGTAGAGAAAATAACGCTATTTGAAAGGTTTTTTTATTGGGGGGGGTAGGAAGAAAGAAAGACTAAGAGATGATTTTGTTTATTTATAATTTTTCTTCATCATCATTATTATTATTATTAATTTTTCTAAAGTTTATTCACCTTAACTTTAATAATTGGCAACGTTGAAAATATTCTTAACGCAATTTCTGTATTCAGACACAGTTGAACTAAACTGTTTTTCTGAGTTATCTTTAAAAAAAATCAGATCCTGCTCTAGTGACCATAATCATTAAAATTTGAAGTTTTTAAATCATATATGTCCAATGAAATAACTGGATTATTTATAACGTTTGGATATTAAAATGCTAAGTTATAAACTTCTCTTTTCAAAATCCAGTCAACCAGTGAGAGTAATTTTCAACAGGCTAGAAAACGGAAGCCATCTCGTTTAATTTTTCATACCTCTATTCCAATTCAAAATAAAAACACCTATCACTTCTTTTACTTATGATAAATTACTTTTAAAAAAAAATTAGTTCTCTTTTCAATTGATTTTTGGAAATCTGATTTATTAAATTTTATTTTTCACTTTCATATTTTTTTAATATATTTATCTAATATATATAATATTAATAATTTTTTAAATATAATTAGCTAAATTTTCACTAAGAAATTTTTCTGTCACTTTCTGCAAACAAAACGAAAATCCTACTATTGCGGCTTCGTTTGATTTACTGTGGCAAATTATACCAGAGTTATTTGAGAGCTTAAGATTACACCAGAGCTTAAGAAAGGGATACTTTCATAGAAAACTTTCTAAGCGAAACTCGCTTGTATTTATCTATGGGGGAAAATAACAGAAAACTCTCTATTTGTTGTTGTTTTTGACTGATGCTCATTTGTCTGATCTATAGTCAGTCCCAAGCCGCCCAACCTGTATAGTGGTTAGCGTCGCTGACTGCCGTGCCGAAGGGCTCGGGTTCGAATCCCGGAGAAGGCATGGATGTTTGTAAATGTATAGTGTCGGTGCGGCATGGCGGCACTTTAAATATGCGGTGAGCCGAAAGTCCTCTCGTGTGGATTGGTGGGAGAGGAGAGGGGTGGGAGACCCCTGGATTCCCCCTCCCGGGGTGCTCTCCCTCAAAATTGGGGTTGGAAAATAGAAGTCCAACCTCTCTTCGGAGTAGACCTGACAATCTTTCTTCCATGTGGTCGTGGACACGACAACAACAACAATATAGTCAGTCCCAAGACCACGCAATTCCTCGTGGCAAGGAGCACAAGATTACGCCTGTCGTTGGCAACAGTCTTGAGCACCTTACAGGTGACAGTGCGACTTAGCTCAGTTCCGCCCTCAATTTTGCTGGAAGGACGGGGGACTGAGCCGAGAGTCTCCCATCCCTCTTCCCCTACCACAAACCTTTCGGCTCACCGCATATTTAGAGTGCCTCACATGTCGCACGGACACTATACATACTGATTGTACATACTATTTTGTGTTAAATAATTCAAAGCCGTGTAGTTGAAGTTTGATTCAGTCTGATTGTACATACTATTTTGTGTTAAATAATTCAAAGCCGTGTAGTTGAAGTTTGATTCAGTCTGATTGTACATACTATTTTGTGTTAAATAATTCAAAGCCGTGTAGTTGAAGTTTGATTCAGTCTGACTGTACATATTATTTTGTGTTAAATAATTCAAAGCCGTGTAGTTGAAATTTGATTCAGTCTGATTGTACATACCATTTTGTGTTTAAGTTATTTCGCCACAAGTGGTGAACAGTTGTGAGCACCGAGTGTGTGCATGTTCTGTTAGTTTAGTTAAAACAAAAAAGTTGTCGTAACCTTTGTCTGCAGTTATCTTTTTGTTTTTTCAAGAAATATCGAGAATTTGCTAGTTCGTCTTCAGTAGGGTCTACATTTTATGTTCTCTAAACGAATAAGACTCTGCAACATTATTCCAGGAAATCCTTTATCTAATTGTTTATGCTATGTTTCTTCTTCACGAGATTCCATATATCTTGTTGAAAATATAATTTACTTACATAATACAAGCGTAACTTAGGAAGCATGATTCCTAAAATATTATTTAATGCATAATTTTACCAGCTTACTGCATTTTCACAGCTCGTAATAATGAAGAGTGAAAGTAGAAAATAAAACAAGCTACTTACTACAGATACTTTGGTATCATGTCTTTATTACAGAATGTAGCAGAAATTCTAGAACTACTTGAAAAACAAATTCTTAAATTGTTCTTAAGTACTTACATAAGTGAACAGCATTTCTAAGATAATTTATAATTTGCAAATGATCCCTCTTGGAGTACTGGATACCATGATGCATCGATATCACAGTAATAATGACCTATTTTTGCCACACATGCACAGAAAACAGCTCTGTCCAATTAGATATTTTATATTATATTTTTATAACAATTCGGAATGAATGGTATCCAAGCCATTGTTTCTTTCCTAACCCCTGAAAGATTTTCTTCCTTCTTTCTTAAGTGTTATACCTCGTAGATGTTCCCAACCACTTCCTTTTCATGAAATTAATCGCATATTTATATTCTTGAAGCAGATTTTTATTTTATTGAATGAAAAACGAAAGGCTAATTAATAAATTATATCCTGTCCATTGTCAGATTTTATTGCTTTCTGGTTAAGAAATAAATACATACAGGTTTATGAGATTTGGATCAAGCTTGAGCAGAGATTTTGTTTCATTTTCTTTGATGCTGTTTCTATTCTTTTCTTTCATTTCTTTTTTTTCCATATTTTTTATTATGGTCATTTTCCATGCAGCTATTTAATTGCTAAACCTATTCTACCACTGATATAAAAAAGGGTTTCTATGAATATTTATGCATTTGTAATAGTTGCCCATGACTGAATAAGAAGATACAAACATTAAAATAGTTCAGAGAACAGCATAAATTTGACTGCAAAAGTTAAGAATCGGAAACAAAAAATATAAGTATCTAAGACCAACATACATTTTGCTGCATAACGGTTATAAATACGGATAATACCATTCACACGAAATATGTACACTTGCATAGGTAGTAGAAATTGAAATTACCCGCATCATGTCTCTGGAAGGGCCCCAAAGTATCTGCTTTAGTGACATAACACATCTTCCCTTCCCCTCAACAATTTCCTACAAAACGCATCAAAATAATGTTACTTTTTATGATAATTGTTTACGTATAATCCGTAAACATGAATACATGAATATGTGCGTAAATGATTACGCTTATACGCGGGCTTTATTTACATAAATGGATTTTTTTTTATATTCCAGGTACTTCAGCTGGCCATATAAGGTGCTGCTGAACATCTACATAAAGAGTCTGTGTATTCTTAGTAAAATTTCATCAACATCATAAATATGTTTAGGAACGCCAGCACTAAAAGATATTTCAAATTTGTTTTATGTGTTTAATGAACTTGTCTTATGATGTTGAAAGCTTTCGGCTGGACAAAAGGAAATAGTTTAGGAACAAGAATAAATCATACATGAGCAGGGAAAGAACTCAAGATGAAGCTGTTCCTCGCTAAAATATGCCTACTATGGTTTCTCCTTCACTCAGAGTAAGGTACTTGAAACGTTTGTTTTAGAAGAAACCTTGCAAAAATAGGTATCTAAAATCTCATGTATTTGAAGAAACTATTTTACACGGTTTTTCGAAACAATGAGATTCCATTTACTTCTTTACGCATTTTAATCATTATTTTTAATTAGAAATTTCTCTTTATTCGGAATGCACCAAGCAAAATAGAAAATTGAGTATATTTTTTTTCTACTCTTATACTATTTGTAGTTCCTATTTAATACTGACTAAAAATAAGTGTGCCTTAATTCTACCACTATTTTAAACTTTCTTCATCCTTAAGACATTTCAGTGACACAGGAACAGTTAATTAAAAACAGATAATGAAGAGAGAAATATAAATGTAACTACGACGGACAGCATTGTAAATATTTGCAATGATTTTACAATTAAGTGATTTTACAAAAATTAGAAAAAAAATTACTTACGAGTTAATTCAAAAACAGCTTTTGCTATATCAATAAACCTAATTACATATTTTCTGTCGGGAAATTTTTTTCCCGTTTATTATACAAAAATTGGTACTACCACATTAGACAAATACTAAATTGTTATGGCCTCTATTATCTATCTAAGGCAAAAATTTTACACTATAAAAACGCGTATATTCATTCACTAGGTAAACAAGATTTTTAAATTTTATGAAGCCGTCGGAATCGCAATAACTCTTTTATGTAGCCCAGTTATCCTAATACTAATTTTTATTAATATATATGAAAACTACATTCTAAGTGTTTTTTATTTATGCCTTCTTCACGTCAGATAGTTTACCACGTTTGGTAACTATGTATTCTATCCTATTTTCTTTTGGATATATATATAACTACCTGACTATTAGGAACTTGCTTACTCTTTTTATTTTATAAAGATAAATAAGTAGATAAATATAGATATATATGCGAAATAATGCAATATATTTTTTCAGTTGCGGGCTCTAGTTGCTTATAGTGTTGGTCACTTCTAAGGCCAGAAACGGTGGTCTCTTTATTAAGCAGACACTTAGCAGGTGCGCCACCTAGCCTCCTATGAAGGGGCGGATAAATTACATCCATGTCTTCTCCAGAATTCGAACCCGCCAGTCAGAGTCACTAACCACAAACCCGTCTGGGCGGCAGAGAATGCAATATACTAAGGTACAAAATTGTAAAGTATATATACATATACTATGCATGTATATGTAGAGAGAGAGAAAGAGATAACATACGTACTTTTGTATAAGAAATGTAAAAATGTTTTTAGATTTTTATTTGAAGTTCTGTAAACTTTACAGTATAATTCTTAAATAGAACAAAAGATTATATAATGCATGTTAAATTATAAAAGAAAAAAGTAAATGATTTTAACAAATCTGATAATTAATTCGTGCACCCTGTTGAGCATTTTATGAAGGGAAGGAAAGAAATTGTAAAAGCTGAGAATCTGCGAATCAAAATCTGTAAACTGTGATTAAATATATATTAAAAGTTGCACTTTCTATTAAAAAATCAATTTCGAGAAAATTACATACGTAAACGGTTAGAGCAAAGTATTAGCGACTAGTCATTATTTTATCATTTGTTACTAAGCCATTAGTATTCAAACTTATGCTATGAAATTTTAAAGTACCAAAAGTTTTCATACGTTTATAAATTGCAAGATTTATTATATCCTTTTGCTATCCGTAAGCATTTGAAAATTACAGATGTCAAACTATATACGATTCAATCTCTTTCTGCTTAAAAATGCATTAATGGCAAGCGAAAAATGTTCATTAAACTTCAGTAGCAAAGGTGATAATATAAGAAAACTGGTATATTTAAATACATAGTTCAATGTGTATAAAATTGATATTCAAACAGCATACATATCAAAAATACTAGTTCCAAATCTATGTTACAGCAAATATTTTTTTTAAATAGGAACTCAACACTTTTTTTTAAATGTAAATGAAATTTTTCCTTAGCAGGAAGCGATTACTGTAGGTAGACAGGGTTACAACATGGAATATAACTTATTCTTTCTAACTCTAATGAGAACCAGCTCGAGTTACCCAGTCTCCACAGCGATCGATAAAATTTCAGTTGAGACCATAAAAATACAGAATCTAATTACCAGCCATAACATTCTAGTAATAATTCTGTCATAGGTAAAATCAATAATAAGTCATTAAGTAAGTTCAGCAGGAAAAAATTATCTTGAACTGTGCTGCGTTTTCTATACGCACGCTTCGGCGAAATCACTGCCAGTTTGTTACCATGTGGAAAAAGTTGCCGACTATTTAAAAGCCACGTCTGTTTTCCACTGTGATTGCGCTACTTAAGGGCTTAGCGATTCCTTTATCGTACTAATTTTATGGCAGTAAAATTTTTACTACCTTGGCACAGAGGGACTTTGCAGTAGCTGTTCTTATCACTGTTTTATGGTAGCCTTAGGGTAAGGTAAAAAAAGTGGGAGTATTATTAGTTTGTTTTGGTAGCTAATCTTCTCCACTTTATTTGACTTGAAACAGCGTTTCGATGCAGACAGGTTAAGTGGTAGACAACAAGGACCAACAAATATGCCGTCAAACATTATAGGACATAAATGAAAAAATAAATAAACAAATAATAAAGACTAGAACTATGACTTTTATTAACCAGGACGAATTCATTGTTAATATGAAGCGTTATTTTTTTTTTTCATTAGCTATACGCAGTTTCATTGTTTATAGCACAGTTTAAACTTTGATTACCCTCATTAGTTTGGATGCATTTATTTAGTTTCGTTTTGAGCACGAAAGAATGTACAACAACTTCTCAAATGCAGATATGTAATTCTCATACCTGTTAATCAGAGAGATAATTGCATTTTGCAGAGACCATGAAAAGATCATTTGTAATAAATATTACGTAGAAATTTGAAACAATACTCAGAAACATTTTTTAATCGAGTAGGAATCCTAAGTGCCATATGTGAAACAAATAATAATCTGAGAATTCTTTGAATCGTTTCTTTGACCCAGCATTTTTTTTTTTTATAATCTCTTTCAGATAAGAAATTTTTTTCGGGACTTTTCAGCAATTTGAAAACTAATTTTAATATTTAATCAAAACGAACTCTAATCAACAGATGTTTTTAAGGTAGCATAAAAAATGCTTGAAGATCTCATTTGTAATCTATACTTCAACGTATAAAACTATATCTATTTATATTCAGTGTGTATTTTTAAGTGTCATTTCTAACCATTTAATACTTTCTTTAAAAGGAAAGTGCTTGTTACATTGTAGACGTCCTATATCTGCTTTTTAAGAATATCATTATGATGTGTTAACCATTAAAAGCTGTGCAATAAAATCCCTTTGAAATAAATCTTGTGCAGGTCATATATTTTTCTGGCATGAAAAGGATAGAAAAAATACCACATTTAAACTAATTTAATGTCTATTCTTGCTTGATGCATAAAATATGCATAAGACGTTTCACAGCACAGCTCAGCATACCTTATACTTCGTTATTATAGCAAAGGTGGTCTGCTGTGAGGCAATAATATTAAAAGGGAAAGAACAAAGCCATTTTTCTATTTCCTGAGAGCGTATTTTGGAAATCATTTGTAGAGACATTAGGTTATTTCGAAGCAGGAGTCATGAAAAATAAGCAATGCCATCGCCGGGACTCGAACCACGGCCCTCTCGAATACGCGCCGAGTGTGCTGTCCACTACACCACGAAGGCATGCGAAGAAGGCGGGAGAAATACTTTTCATACTCCCCCTTTTAAAGGAGGACTGGAGATTAGGGGACCCAATCGCCAAATCCTGGTGGTGGAGAATCATCATCTACCACCTTTTTTAGTTTGGGCGCCAGTGTAGAGACATTAGGTATTTTTTGGAAGCAGAAGATGAGAAAAATGAACAATGCCCTTGCCGGAATTCGAATACTCGCCGAGCGTGCTGACCACTATACCACGAAGGCATGCGAAAACGGCCGGAAATATACCTTATAAATTATATAATTAAAGTCCTTATCACTGCAGCCCAGAGTCGGATTGTTTATGAATTTCATTCTGAAATATTATACAAAGGTCATTCCAGATTCAGATAAAGACGCGAAAGAAGATAAAGATAAATGTCATTCAAATAGCATTTACCCTTATAAGGAATTCAGGAATATAACGCATCCATAGCATTATGATGAGTTTTGCGTACAAGAAATTTACGTTTAAAAATTTACGTACAAGACTTCGTGAAAGCCTAATAAATATATTTTTACTAAATAACGTATTTAGTTACTGGAATGATTTACCCAATTTACCGATATTTTAGACAATTTTTCTTCGTAATATTACGGTTGCTTCATTTACAGCATATAATTATAATTTCTTTTTCTGATGGAAACTATAATTCCTTAAATTATTAAAAAAAATATGCAGCTGCATTATTGATTAGCTAATTTTATGATTTATTAATGAAAAAGAAAAATATTACGTGATTATCTTATCTGAGTTTTGTACATATTCTATGTGCGTGTTTAATACTTTCCATTAACTGGTCTCATCAAGCACTAAGAAGCGAAACGATTTGCTAGAAAAGACGAAGAGATGAGAGTCAGGACATTAGGAATAATAACCCTTCCAAAAGTTTCAACAATCTTCCTTTTTTATTTATACCTTCTGTATAATGTTGAATAATTACGATACAAACTAAAACTAATATTGGTAGAGTATTTCAAAACCTGCTCTATCAAAAACTGTAATTATATTTCTTCTGTTGTTTGGTTGCTTATATTGACAGGATTCTTCAATCTGGATGGTCCGAAGGGCCGAACACCTGTCACGGTTACTCTCCGAGAACGAATTACAAGTTGCCATTCCATCGATTATATCATACAGCCAAGATATGTGCATGCGCAATAGCAAGCACATTGCCCATTAAATGCAATTTTACATTGTTATTTTTCATGATTTGAGTTACAGTGCTTCATTTTCGATTGTGGAGACATATCGAGCAATCTTTCCGGGCTATAAATAAACTTTCTTTGATAAAAGGCTTCAAATGTAACTTTCTTTATCCCACCCAAACTGAACTACAGTGGAATATGCTATTGAATTGCCACAGGTATTAGTATTCTTTTTTAGAAATAGAAATGATAATTATATACTGCGCAGCATAGCACAAATTTTCCGAAGCTGTAAATCGTAAAAATCGCATCCCATGTTACTAAAAAAGATCGATGTATATGGTGCTGCCTAGGAATTTCTCGAAAACTAAATGGTCAGTTTTGCTTTAGACTTGAATACTAATTCTGCAAACCACTGTTTATTGATTCACAAATTCTTTTGTAATGTGAATAATTCACCGTTTTATATATATATACATATATGTATATATTCACGGTTTTATATATATATAATCAAAAGAATAAAAGGGGAGTACTACTATTAAAATACCAAGATTTCAAAGTAAAATAAAGAAATCCAATAGAAAGTGTGTTTATATTCATAAGTATACACATAAATATTACAAATAATTATTTAATTACATTACATTCGTATATATACACAAGCATTATAAATAAGTATTTATATACACTGCATAAGCATTTTTTATATTTTCATTTTTATATAACATTTTGTAATACAAACACAAAAATAAGTTCAGAAAATTAGTACTGGGATTATAAATGAAAAAACGTTTTTCTTATTTTAGTTGTAGGAATATTTATTTAATGTTGCGCCTTTACCAGCTGTAATGCAAGAATATATTCTTGAAACTTCAGTATTTTCTTGTTTACAACAGACAGTTTTTTTTAAGAGTTCAGGTTTTTCATCCGAATTGATAGAATGTATGATGTTTCTAATTTCTAATTGATTCAATTTGTAAAAACATTTACAACTACCTCTTCTGTGTAATGACTGCGTAAGTCTTTCTAAAAGTGAGGATTTCAAGTTGAATTTCTTAGAAAAAATTTTGGTTACAAACGCTTGATCGATGCATGATATACCTTATGCCAGGTGACAACATTTCTTACTATCCAGTTTAATGACTTTTGTGAATTGCATTGTTGCTTTTAAATTTCCAGGGATAATTAAAATTCCTCTGTGGATCCCACAAAATTAACATTTTCTGTTTTCAAAACTGGAACTTTGAAATTTTAATTCATTCCTTACTATTAATTTAGACATTTACTCTTTCATACATATATAAATATATCTATCGAGAATTTAAAAACACTTGAAACTTCTTAACTTCACTTCCAAATCGAAATATAAGAATAAGATAGTATCAGTTCCTCGCAGTTACTTTAAAAATAGAATTTGAGATATGCATCATATTTTTAACCAATTTGATTTTTAAAAACCAAACTTTTTTTTCTACCTGTTATTTAAACGGCTGGTTTGCTTTTTACAAATGTCATATTCCTGCTAATGACCACTTGCATTATCAGAGCTCTGAATTTTTCCTCTTGCAAGAATTTCTTCTTCGAATACACGAGACGGAAGCTAATGAGGATTACAGAATATCATCTGCTACTGAATTGCCACAGGTATTATTTTCCTTTATCAGGTATTATTTTTACAATTAAATTGACACGTGTTGAGGAAAATTGTCAAAAAAGTATGAGACTGTAATATTTTTTAAGAACTTCGATTTGAAACCATTACGAGGTATTTAAATAAGATTTCACTACTAAATATTTCTTAAACGGTTGGTAATAGATCTAAGGCTTGAATTTAAGAAATGGATCAAATAAAGGAAAATTTCCTCATTTATTTATCGGTCTCTGACTTTCATCAGCACACTGTTTTCTAGACTTAAAGAAACATATTAAAAATGTGTTCTTATTAAATGCAAACTTTTTGTATTCCTGTATAAGTATAATGCTCTCTACAAATACAATACTAAAACATTCTTCCTTCTAACTGCAGTCATTTCAATTTCGAAATATCAATCTTGCTAAAACCCAGGACCTTATCAAATCCAGTATTAATTAGTAATTAAATTAACCTTCAATAACTATTTAATACGGATCATAGCAGCATTTTGATTTTTTTAAAATAATGAGATATTACATTTGCAACTCTAGGGAAATCTCTAAAAGGCGTTTTTTCAAATTTACCATTTCTGATTCGTGGCAGTTTTCTTACTGATACCATTATGAAAATATCCTTTAAAAGCGTCTTTCTGCTTTCTAAGTCGCACTTAACAGAATTTAATTTTTTTCTAACACAATTTCTAACGTGAAATTAAGAATGTGTGTTGGAATAACATCTGTGGGATTAAAGATATAAAAGAGGGCCTAATGCAAAAGGAAAAATTTAAAATACTTACGAGGACTGAAATGATACTGTTCTTAGCAATGCTTACCATTTGCATTTGACTCAGAACAAAGAAATAAAAACGATAAAAATAACAACAATAATATTTTATTGATTATTAAATAACATCGTGGATCATTTTTTGAGCAAGTGCAGATCATCGATACACTTTTGTTCGGGTTTGTGATTGGGGGGGGCAAGTCGCCAGTAACTTATAGGGTTCTGTGATATCCCCCCCATGTACAAATTGTTGGCAGCTTGCCTTAGCCAATTAATCTTACATTTTTTTACCATGTATAATAAATATAGCTTTATCTAACGCTCTATAATATTTAATTAAATGGCATTTTGATAAAACAAGCTGTAATATACAGTTCTGTAGATCAACGTGATTTACATGTTATTGAAAGTCAGCGAGCAATTTGCATTGTTTAGCAATTACTTTTTGATTGTTATTAAGATAATAAATAAAAGTCACATTTTAATCAAGTTTGAACATGCATTTGCGAATTTAATTACCGATTCACCCCGTTCTTATATTGGACATGAACAACTACGTGCCATATGCCACTTCAGATTGATTCACCACGAGTTGGCCAAAATATTTGTTTCCATTAAGCTGTAGAGACATTACGTTATTTTAGAAGCAGGGAAATCGAAGAAATGAGCAATGCCCTCGCCGCGACTCGAACCACTTCCCTCTCGAATACGCATCGAGCGTGCTAACCACTGTACCTCGAAGGTATGCGAGGAAGACGGAAGAAATACCTTAAAAAGCAAAATTAAAAATTTAAACTGAAAGGTAAATTCTTTAGTTCACTCACAGTGAATAAATGTGTAACGAATTGAGTTTTTAGTAGACTTTAGAACAGACGTAACAGGGCAAAAATGATACCGAATTCTATTCTATGTAAACAGATGTCTATATGACACTAAAACCATATGTACTGTTATATAAATTATTTCGTTACTAGCATAATATGTAATATCTTATTAATTGTATGGCGAAAGTATCAGCAGAAGCAAGTAATTGTCAATATATTAAGCCTTATGTTGAGCGGTGGTCTGTGTGGACCATTAACGGGGATTCCAAGGAGATGGATACTCCGGATGGCTAGTGAAAGGGAGCAGTACTTATATGACCGAAGGTAATTTCCTTACATTTCCTTATTTATTTAGACTTACACCGGATAATTACATTCATTTCCTTACACTGTATATTCTTACTTTTATCTAACCTTACCTTATATGAAGATGAATACAGCCAGGCATGCGAGGGCTATCTTTCTCAGAGGAAACATACTTTCTTAGAGACGTTCTAAGAAAAACTGGCTCTTATTTACGTTTCACATGAGGATAACCGTGAAAACATCCACTCCAATTCTTAGTTATTGGAGCACTAATGAGCAGGAACTTATAAGAATACACTGTTTTTATGTTAAAATACGGACGAATATAAAGGTATCCAAAATAGCAACTTCAGATGTCGAACTCACGTAAGTGCAAAGTGATTTAACAACCGCTGAACGACCACCGCTCAAGTGCAAAGTGATTTAACAAATTTATAACGGTTAAGGTCACAGATGGCATAGCGTTGGAGTTTCAGGTTTTGAGTGTTGTTTCGTCATTTACCTGGCCGTTTAAGAAACTGATTACCAAAACTGTTACTTATTTTCTGTATACTCAGTACTATTTTTTGAATACATCCCTATCTTCGCAAGGACGTGGTCTTATTTCCGAGACACTCAAGAGATGTATTTAGGTCCAGTAATCACTTCAGAAAAAATTCAGTTAACTGAACAAAGACAGCTTGTTTTTTTGTTTGAATTTGTCACAGCGCCTGGGCTGCTTAAGAAGAGAGTGTGCGTGTAAGGAGATAGAGTGAAAATAGAGGGGGAAACCATGAAAACGCCAACCATACAGCTATTTCTTTAGAATGAAACATAAATCGAACTACCTGCATTCAACGATCTTAACAACTGGATGACTAATGTGCTACGTAAATAAAGACCGACCGCTTAAATTAATTTTGACGTTTCAAACTTTATGAAGTTCTATCAATACGTTAGATTTTTATTATGATTAAGCACTCGAAGATTTTAAGGCTTCCAAGGAAACACTTTAATCAATAATAAAATGTTATTAAAAGAATTATATAAAAATTAGTCGAAATTAATTCTAAGGCCCACCAAATGAAACGAAGCTTTTGGTTGACTTTTGGTCAGCCTATAAAAAGGATGATGTAATTCAAAGTGTTATGCAGTAGGAAAATACGTCAATAATAATTGATCAGATTCTTATTAGCTTCTGGGCTTATCAGCTTTAACTGCCTCGCATAATCTCTAGACAGACGAGATATTAATATCTGGAAAAATTTTGTTAAACATTTTCAGAATTTGCTAGACTAAATTACTAAAAAACGATTTCTTTTAAAATGCACACAATCAGTTTTCCTCGCAGTTCTATATTAATGTATTGAAAGGGCCATAGTATGCATGCCTATATGCGGCTATATGCCATGTTAAAAGTCCTGCTAATTTCCTATTTAATACGAAATGCATACTTACTTTCACTGTACAAATCAGTGTCTCTAAATGCTTCGCTTGCCATTTCTTCAAGAATTCTGATATCTGTGACACATTCACTTTATAATGAAACTAATTTCTTTTATTTGAACTAGTATTAATTTCCTTCATTCATGTTAGCTGGGAACTCTATACAATAAGAAATCGTCTAACAATTATACTATTTATCAATTTTTTTAACAGAAGAAACTCAATTTTGAATTAGCTTATCATTTATTAATACCACACAATAATAATATATCATTATCTATTTAGAGAGTTGTATATATATAGCACACACACAGTACAATTAATAATATTGTCAATTTTTCTACGAGAGGTACATTTAAAAAGTAAATTTCCAGCTGCTACAGGAACTGCACGTTGCATAAAGTACTTGATATATTTTTTCATGGACAATCATAATCAGCAAATGGATGGATCGTGAATAATGGCAACGCATCAACTCAAACAACCTTTTTATTCACAAAGATTCTGCTATATTTATGGGGTAAAATCATCGCACCTTACTCTGTTGGAGTCAGATTACCAAGGCTAATCGTTTTAGAGCTAAATTATTTGAAATGCAGCATCAAATTGTCCTCAGGCATCCAAACGTGATCAACGACACGGTGCATACATGTTTCATGACAATGCCTGTTCAGTGTCATACGAAAGATCAGGCAAACTCTCAGCAAATTGCAGTACAAAAATCCTTTTTACCTGGCATATTCTCATTACCCATCTCCCATTAATTATTACCTCTTTCGGTATCTTAGAGGGAAAAACATAGATGTTAAAGAAGTCCGTTATGGAAATGACAAACTTTTCGCATCATATACATCTGAAGTTTATCGCTAAAGGCCAGTGACAAGCGGTTTAAGTCGATGAATACTGGTAGTTCGAACCCAGATGAAAAGACTTTCTGCATGGTTGGTTTTCATGTTTTTCCACATATATAATATGAATACGAGACATTTCCTTTTACCATTTTCCTTTACGAATGCAATCCTTACCTTAATAACCCTTATGTGCTTTGCCATATTCATATAACCTAACCCTAACCTATCACCAAGGAATCCGGTTGGCCGTAGAGTGACGGCAGAATAGTACAGACGACAGGGGAAACTGCTTTGACTGACCTAGCATTGTGTTGATTTCGTTTACTTAACGTTTGAAGGTGGCATACGCTTGTCGGACATTTTAATCGCAAAACTCTAACACAAGCTTTCTAGCCACTTATCGTATTCAGTCATCGCCGTTTAAAATTACAAACAATTACTAACTTAATTGAAACTTCTCGAATATACAGCTTGGTGGGCAACTGGATTCTCTAATAATTAAAAAAAAGTGTCTTTATTGGAATTCTAAACCTTAAAATCTTATTTTTTTAATAATCATGTGCTTAATGTAATTCATCAGCAAATCTATAAATTCTTAATTTATAGTTTTCAGTTAGCTCCTGAATAAATTTTTTGATATTTAATTTCTTGTTTCATATGCCTCAGACTCATATATTTTACTGCTAAAATAGACTAGTCGAAAATTCGTGTGAGTAATGATTATAAACAAAGATAGTAAATTAGAATATGGATGCTTTACTTTATTTAAGAGTGTAGCTTTTTATTACTATATTAAATGTGAAGCTTTTCTTTCTAATAACGTTGTTTTCATCATAACGGCTCCACATAAATAAACTCATACTTTTTTATTTCTTGAAGAAATACGTTGCAAAATTCTTTATTATCGCAGTGTTTTTTTAATTTTATTAGATATTTTTGTATAAGCATTTTTACTTTTTTAATCATTTGCAGCGTTAACCCAAAGGCTGTGTTAACATCATAAATAACTTTCTTTTGTTATTTCTAAAGTATTCCCATGAATAATGAATGAAATGAATATATTGTATTAACTTTTCTCTGCAGAAAATATAGATCTTTAAATTAAATATGTTACTCAAATTTCCTATTAGAGTCTTTTCTTAAGATTAAATTGGAAATCATTATTTTTTTTAATATTTTAAACTCATAGATATTATTAAAACTAAAACGATAAAAATCCTGCAGAAGTGATAACATATACAAATTGTTTTAGAGGGTATATCGTATCTAACACTTGGTCTATCAGTTAAAAAATCTATCACAATAAATATTGAGGAAAAAATACCGTCTAGAAACCTGATTGCAACTTTAAAAAATATTAATGTAGTTCCACTAATTTGTAAATTTTCTTGAAGAATTTGTTTTTCCTATTAATTTTCATGGGATTTAAGTTTTCTAATTTTAATTTTATTTTTACTTGATGAAAGTATAAAATATTTAAAGAGCGTAGATGAGTTTTAGAGTCTTCTACGAAGCAGAATATTAACAAGTATTACTGTTTACAAATTTAAACTGGGTTAAATAACGGGAATATATATTCAATTCATAATCAACTGCTGTTTCACTTCAGTTCGCTTTCAGTGAAGATAATACAGTTCAAGAGGATGATGAGGTCTTATTTGTTGTTAAAAAAAAGAAAGAGAGAGAAAGAAAAAAGTCTTAAAAATAAAGACAATAGTTTGAGAAATAAAACGGAAGGAAATGAAATTAAGCCAGTATTAATAAAAGAAAAAGGGTAAAGTTTTTTTTATCTGCACCTTCTCCTTTTCATTTTATTTTTTCCTCGTACAGAAATAAATTATCATTTTAGTTGGCGTTAAGCATTTCTTTTCATGGGAGATATTCGAAACAGATAAGAGAAAGAGAACAATCCATTTTCAATTTATTTTCTTACTGGTACTAAATATTCATCAGCTGTGGTTTATTTTTATAGCCCATTGGTTATTTTTCGCTTACAATATTTTATTTAATGATCATGAATACATTTAAAATAATGAATCTTAAAAATAAGCATGTCCAAAACAATTTGTGAACTATTAACATTCCCATCAAAATATGCAAATGCAATCAAAGAATGAAAATTACGTATTTTTATATTTAATGGAAAACGTCATTTGCTATGAGGATAAGAAGAAAATTTGTTCAAGTTTTAAAAAGAAAAAATATGCATTAATCACAATGCACAAATCCATTGTACTAAACAGTTAGAAAATGAATATCTCTTTAAAAATTAGGCAGAATTGATTTTTAGATTGCAATAATTTTAAATACAAAGAACAAAGCATTTACGGAAAAAATCCATCATGAGTCTTGCTACAGATGAAGGAACACCTCAATCATATCCCTTGAAATGCAAATAATCTTTTAATAAAAACTAGAAAATCTTCGATTCTCTAACTGAATGAAATAAGTGAACTCGGGAAACTAGCTGCAGCATGAATTATACGGGAATGAGAATAAGAGACTTGAAAAATAGAGAATAATTCCAATTGTAATGTTGTATATACATTTAAGATTTGGCGATAAGATTATACGAAGATTCAGCTGGATTAATTAACAACTAAACCATATTAAATAAAAATTAAATGAAGGTTGATCAATTACTTTGTCTTATCGTAGAACATAACTCAAACTTTGCGAAACAATGAGAGGTATAGTTAACAAAATAAATGCTCATGAAATTAATCGAAAACTGCACTGTGCACGATGTTTTTAGGTAAAAAGATTGTTAACTATCGTTAAACATCAATAACGATTGATCAGCTGAGAACGCCCACGCCTCACTCATTTTTTTTTCTCCTCACTTTGTCTAATATCATATTATCTAAAATGTTTGCCCTCAGTTATAAAATCACTGTAATTAAACTGAAATAAACCAGTAGCGGTAGTAGTTCAGGAAGTTACAAGTATTACCTTTCACTGAGCTTTCAAGAAGGGCTTTCAGAGTTGTTTTCGTAGCAGGAAGACTCATATTTAGCAAAGAATTGATTTGGAAGAACTATATATCCCTTTTAATTACTTTGCAGTCACTATATAATCTACTCTTAAGAACTACATACATTTTGACACATACATATAAAAATTATTTTCCTTCAAAAAAATCTGTTGTGAATTGCATTTAATGTCTAAAACTGAGAGTTTTCTTAAAAAAAGGAGAGAAGGGGAATTTCATATTGCTTTTTATTTTTATTCACTGTTCTCCCGATAAAAATCCGGGTTATTTTTCAAGAGATTGACCTGAATTTTTCCTTCTAAATTTACTGGGAGATGCTTTTCATAACTTTTTTTTTATTATTATTATCAGGGAATGACAATTCTAGGTCTCGTATTCTGTCAAAAGCAGGATTCCTTTCTGATAATCATCATCTCCTTTACTCGAATATAAAAATAAAATAAAAATATAAAAAAAAGAAGTTTTCTTCGAAATTCCATCACTTTCAATTTTATGAATCTTTTATAGTAGATGTATGAAAGCGCTGGAATATTTATCTAAAATTTCTATTTCCACAATTATTTTCTATGTCCATTTTCTCTTCTTCTGTGATGTGTTTCTTTAACTTGTGAAACAAATTCACCATTTTAATTCCTATAAAAGTGAGAAAACCATTTCTTCATATTAACAAGTTGCGACTGTAAGTTTCAAATCAAAAGACCTGAAGACATTAGTAATCATCAAAGAATTCATAAATTTTTAATTAAATGAAAAAAGTCAGGTGTAAACTTATTTTAAATGCATTAATTTTCAAAACCGAATCATTGCAGTAGCTTTTAAAATAAGTTAAATTTGACTCAATTGCTAATTACGAAGGAATTACTCCTTTCTAAAGGAGGATGAATACTAAATTTTACTGCTAACTCCGTTTGAATTCAACTAAATATTTCAAAAAAGATTCTTTGCCGGTTATTCTGTTACTAAGATTATAAAACTGCCCATGGTAATAAATTATTTTAGACAGTCAAGAAACAAATTTATTCTTCACCGTTTCATCAGCTGACCCAACAAAAGGTAACGCATTTGATAACAATGAGAAAGAACGGTATATTAGAGTTAAGTAAAAGTTTTTTTTTTTTAAATTTGAAATAAAATCTTAAAAATAATGACTAATTTCTTGTGCATTCCAGCTTGACGAACGACAACCAGTATTTCCTTATTTCAGCATGAGATTAGCATTAAAATTCAAAAATTAAGCACGAAACCCATCAGTTAAATGTTTTTAGTCCAGCTGTTCAAACATTATTTAATGATAAAAATATAAGCCCAATCACGATGCAGATTATATGCTGATTTGTAAAAATAGTACTTTGTCTCTTAACTTGAAATTAAATTACAGCACATTCATAGTAAAATAAATAACTAGAAAATGTTTTAAATTATTTTAAAATAAAAAGGGGGGGGAAATTTTGTCAGGGGCTTACAAATAGTTATTTTGTGTTGAAGTATGTAAAATATGATAGACGAACCATTTTCTATAAACTATAATTATGAGGTATTTTTTCTCCCTCCTTTCCGCATGCCTTCGTGGTGTAACTGGAAGCACACTCGAGACGTATTCGAGAGGTCCACGGTTCGACACCCGGAGAGGGCACTGCACATTTCTCACATCTCCTACTTCAAAAAAACCTAATGAGTCCAGACGGCTCGAACTAAAGTTGGTGTACGGTAATTCGTCGGAATTCGTTCTGCTTCCGAGATTCCTCTTTCCGCGTTTTACAAAATTCTTCCTGTTCCCGCAAAATCAGAGAGTACAGTTCCCGACCGTAAAGTGTTCCCGCAAAATCAGAGAGTACAGTTCCTCTCCCACAGCTCCTTAGGTGATGTCACGATGAGCCATTATGAAAAGCTAGGCAGTTTCCTTCTGAATAAGTTAGTCTACGTAAGATTGAACGCGTATCTTAGTTTTGGCTCCTCTCGAAATCTTTAGTTTCATTCTATTTGTAATTCTGCTACATTATTAGCTGTTATTTTCACATCTTGTGTTAATCAATATGGATGTTGTAGACATTATTGAAACTAAAAGGAAAAAAAAAAACCTTTAGTCCTTTATAAAGGTTATCAGTATCGATTTCAGAATAAAAATAAGGAAAATGTAGTTTATTGGATTTGCATAAATGAAAGAATTAAAAGCTGCAAAGGCGCAAACAAGACCAAAGTTGTCGTCGCTTTAGAAGAAAGAATGTCGTTTTAGAACATCGTTTTAGAACGAATATTTATTCTGAAAGATTTTATTAGAATTTCGGAATTTTTTTACGCAGAATTTTAGAAGCATATTATTTTTACTTTGGGAAACGATCTTTTAGTTCATTGAACATCTTTCTCTCCCCTTTTCAATACAGTATTAGCTTCATTCATGCAAAGATCTGATATTATTAATTTTTTTCGATTATTTCTTTTAAAAATTATTTTTATAAATCTGAAAATTTTTTGCTTTCCTACATTTCGGGAAAGGCCAAGGCCCAGTCGCCCCCCACTATGTAACGCCTTTGAGAAGGGGGCTAATGAAGACTAATGATTTCGCTGAAACAGGAACGTTTTTGACAACCGCGAAAACGGGAATCGCGGAAACAGGAAGACACCAATTTGTCGTTATCAGAATTTGGTGTTTATGTTAAAAGAGGGAGTATATAAGGTATTTTCTGTTTCCTTTCCGCATGCCCTGAGACTGTAATTGTAAGCATAATCGACGCGTGTTCGGGAGGTCCGGCATTGGAATCCCGGCTAGGACATTGCCCATTCTTCACGTTCCAGCATCGATATAATCTAATAACTCTACACAACAACGGTGAAAATATTTAGAAAACTAATCAGTTAGATAAATTAGCAATTATACAATTAGATTTGCTGAGAAGTACATCAGTTGAAAGCTATTATTAAAAATAAAATTAAAAAGTAATAAGAAGATGCCTACAGTACTGTTTCTGCTGACGCGCGCAGTAAATCTTCCAGTCTATTCGACAGTAAATAATTTTAGCTTGGGAGATGAATATATCGTACCATGCTGAACTGTAGAACTGGAAAAGAAGTATTAATTCACGAAGTCATTTGGATTATAAGGATCTTATGCCGCAAGCCCGCCAGTGACCAAGTGATGTACGCCAGTCATCTATTACTAGTTCGAATACTGGTCAACGGGCTTTTTGTAATTTTCTCTATCTGTGAACGTGGGTAAGAGTCAATTTGCCTTAGAAAGTCCTCCACAAAGGCATTTCTCGTTTTAGGCAGATAGCACCGCGTGCTTTGCCGTAATCAAGTAAACCACACTAATTTTATGTCTGGACATGAACTGTCAAGTTTCATGTCTGCGCGTGACTTGCTTGTTATGTTCTTTACAATACAGTTTACTTACGTTTGTCTAGAAACCATGCTCAAACTTTTAATGTCTTATAAAGTAACAGCATTTTACGCATGTGAATTCTACACATCCGGTCAGCAAAATTATTAAAGCCGGAATTAGAGAAAGTCAATTCATTTATAGAGAAGTCCAGAATAGAAATAAAATAGAATTAATTTAATTTCAAACTGGCAGCAAAGATAAAAAAGTCACCGTAAATGTTAAAATTGGAAGATTCAAACCCTTTACTGAATTTCAACGCCTGCTATAATTATGAAAAAAGAAATTTTCGAATTTCTCATCTTCTTTTCTTCCTAAAAAATATACCTCTTCGCTTTATGCAACAACTTTCATAGTAATTTTGTTATACTACTTAAAATACAGTTGAAGCGCGGCTTACTTTCTAAATGCCTGCGAATAATTTAATAATTTAAATACTCCGCTTGCGAGATAAAAGACTCTGTACAAAAAGAAAAAAAATAGGAGGGGAAGGAGTACTGCTGTTTGAGGTGAGTGTGATCCAGTAAATTTATGGCAATTGATATGGAAAGAAATCATGAATTAGACAACGTAAATGCACACTTAAGAGAGTCGATGTCTAGAAAAGTAAGGCGTATGGAACAACCCAGATAAATAAAGACCTCCCAAGGGCGGAGGTCTCAGCTAGTCGTACGCGTTGTCCAAATTGGGCAGACTATCTTAAGTTCCCCGAGGGTCATGTACACAGCTCGCGGGTCGAAGAAGACCGTTCGGTAAATAAATAGACTGAGCTCTTGAGCCCAAAGCTAAGCCTGTTTCGGCCCTGTTCAAACATCACTACAAGCCAGTAATGTTAGCACTATTGTCTGTCTCGCCTTATGGATTGTGAAGCGCTCCCCACTGCGTGGAATCGAGTTCCAACCTTTCTTGATATTTATTTTTGGGAAAGACGAAATGGGTTCCAAGCATCTCAAATGAACTGGGACAACTTCTTTAGTACATTCGTTTCCCTTAGCAACTGGATTCATTCATTTTTCAAATGAAGAGAGTGTGGGGGTACATAAAAAACTCGTTGGTTATTTTAAAACATTAAGGAATAATGGACTGTTGTCGAAGAGGCCGGTATTTTTGACTACAGAGCCGTTAGAAACATAGAACAGTCTTTTCTTTTGTTTACTAGATCTACGCTTGTAAATAAATTAAAAGATAGTAAAGTGTACTACTTTTAATTCATTCCTTTTATATGGCAAATAAGAACTACCATGTTTAATTTGAGCTTCCTCGTATAAGGGCAATTTATTTTTCATTTATTTATTTTTTTATTTATTTTTTAGGGAAGGAGAAGTGACATCACCAATGAGAGAAAAGGGAGTTTAGAATAAAGGAAATTTTTAGCTGGTTGTTGAAGAAAAGAATCAGGAAATTGATTGCTTACACCAATTAATTATTAGGACCAAAAGGATTAATGTCAAAGATCGTTTTTTTTTTTTTTTTTTTTTTTTTTTTTTGTTGTTGTAAATACGAATCTAATTTCCTGAAAAAGTCGTCCACGAAGATTTCCGGAGACGAAGACAGCCTTCGTCTGCATTGTGGTAATCCATTGTGGTAGTTATTTAATTAAGCTGCTTTAGATAGTATCATCAAATGCCTGTATATCCGAAACTTGATAGTAAGCAGCCAATGCTTTTTATTACATGGCATTTCTGATGAGATTTCAAAGAAGAATTTTCTTCAGTATTCGCAAAATGACTTGGTCACATGACACTTTTCGGTTATATTTTACTCCACACCATCTCTCTTCTAATATAATTTCAGAAAAAAAAAAAACAATCAAATAGCATCACAGAAATTAAGATATATTAATAGATTTTTGGCATGATTATTCGAGATAATTTGTATTCCAGTGAGCAGATTGAGTATTCTTCCAAGATAAATTTCTTCAAATTTTAAACTGCGAATAAACGCGTTTAACCAAAAATAATTTGAGCTAAAAAGCTGCTAAGCTTTTCCTACATGTATTTGAAATTCTTTTAACTACTTCCCTTCTCACACCTTCAGTGAAATCATATTATATTAACACATTTTTTTTCAGTCAGTTTATCATTAAATATCTGATAAATATTCAAATTATGAGTGCCGTTATGGCTTTTGCTGGTAACTCTGTAAATCATTAATTTGTTTTACCTTGTGAGTTACGAGTGACCTTGATGCAATATACACAAGAAGTAGGTAAGAGTTATATATAACACGCTCTTTTTCTTTTCCTTTCCTGATGTTTTGAAAAGTAAACATGAGTCGACTTTAGCCACTGATTTTAGAAATGGCATAGGCTTGTTCACATCATTTTGCTTTGTTTTAGCAAAATTAACAAATTAAACTAATTTCATTTTATTTTACATTATCGGTATGATAGAAGAGTAACGATGAAGTATAAGCAACACCAAGCAATGATTTGCGTAAATAATTTTTAAAAAAAGTTTCTTTTCGGTCGCAAAGTGGATACGCAAAACATCCATGTTACCGATATCCCAAAAAACAAAAACAAAAAAACGCCTTTTGGATGTGAAATGAACGGCCTTCGAGAAAAGCTGTGAGAAAGTATGCAATCTTCGGTTGGCAGAGACAAAATCATACTGTCATCATTAATTATAAAAAAGTATCTGACAAAAAAAATTAATAAAGTAAGATAATCAGTTAGATATTTATTTGTCTAGTACATTCCCTAGACAGAGTACAGAAAACAGGCAAATGGAATTTTTAATAATTCCTTATTAAGGTACCATATAAGCGATTCACATTTCATAACTTCGATGCCATGATTATATATTATGTCCGATTCTCGTATGTTTTAGTTATTATAAAACTGCCGCCCAGACGGTATAGTGGTTTGGGGGAGCCGGTCTACGATACCAAAGGGCCCAGGTTCGAATCCCGGAGAAGGCATGTATGTGAAACTGTCTGTCCCTTCATAGGAGGTAAGGTAGCCGTCTACTAGATGCTTCCACAATAAAATGGTCATTACTTCTAGCCTTAGTAGTGACCAATGCCGTTATAAGCAGGTACCCGCCATTGGAAAAAAGGTTTTATAAAAACTTTTTGGTAAACGTAACACACAGAACTATTCTTAATTAATGCAGAATATGCTTTTGAAGTTCAATAGGCTTGGGTATAATGTAAACATCATGTTTGATAACCTACACAATCGCTTAAATCTTTTTCCAGTTTACTTTCGTGATAGTGAAAAGAAAGCAAAAATGTTTCAACAGAACGCAATCCCAAGGGAATTGGGATATCATCCACATTATGATCGACAACAGACGAGACTTCAGCTAGACTGTTGTGTAGGAGCTTTATGTGTATTGAATAGTTAATTAATTTTATGTAACTTTGAATCAGGAACAGAATCAAAGTTATCAAAATTAAATTGATCGGAAAGCACAATTTCAGCACTATGTGATTAGTTTTTGCATGTAATACGTTGTATATAAATAAGTCATTAATTTTAAGTATATTTAAGTAGTATTAAATGAATAAAAATTTAAATTTAATTAAATTTTGTGTATATACCTACTTCTAATATTACACTAAACTATAATAACTACTAATTTATGGCTATAATGATACTACCAATATCCGTAATTTATATGCTATAAATTCAATACATTCGGCATATAAGATGGCTATGCTGAATTCTTAGCTGATAGTACAGAATTAATGCCAGTTTAAAAGATAGGACTACAAAGATGTTAAAAAAAATTACGTAATTTTCTAGACTGTACTAAGGATACTGATAATTAAAATTAATTACTTTCCCCTACACTTCAGCGCAAATCATTTGTAACCATCTGAAATTTCTAGTTCTGGCCGTATATTCAAGCATTCAAGTTGATTCTAGTATGTTGCTCTAAAATAGCTTTTCTTCAGTTTTGTTTCTGTTAAATCCGTAAGTTTTATTGATACTTTCTAAGCATGATTTAAGATGAATGTAAATGCGGGATGTAAATGCAGTTTAAATGCGGGATGGCATAAGTGATTCATTCGTTTTGAAAAGGGTATGTTTTCAAAAGTATTTTACGTACACGCATGAAGGATATATGAAACGAACCACAAACTCACCAAGTTCATACTCCCTCTACAAATATTCAATGGTGACCCTTTGGTGACCACATGTCAAGACGATAATCGAGCTCATTCCATACATTTTGTAGCATTGTTGTTCGGATGTTCGTCTTGTCACTTGACCAGATATTTGAAATACCACCAAAAACTGTGTGGAAGATTCTGCGTCAATGGTTGCATTTCAAACCGTACCATATGTAGCTCCTACAACAATTACAGCCCGTAGACTAGATTTTTGCGTCAACATGCAGGAAGTATTGGAGGACGAAGATTTCGCCACCAAAATGATATTCAGCTATGAAGCAACGTTTTACTTATCCAGGAAACTTGGTGAAATAGTGAAAAACACTTCGTGAGTTTGTAGTTCTTTTCATAAATTTTTCATCTGTGTACGCATAATACTTTTGAAAATATAGCCTTTTTAAAATGAATAAATCATTTATACTAGCCCTGTAATTACAGTAAATATCATAAAGGCTATTTTTTATTATTAAATTTGTTTTATACATTTGTAACCAGCCAAATAACGTAAATACGGGTTGCAGATTTAATAGACCAATTTATACCGTCTTTTTCTGAAAATAAGACATCCTCCGAAAATAAGCCCTATCGTGATTTTCGGACCTTTTTGTAAAATAAGACATCCCCCGAAAATAATCCCTAGTTAAAATAATGTGACAAAAAGAATTCGTTAAAAAATGCTGTTGATTTATTAAGTAATAATATGTTTAGCTTTCCTAATACTCGTATTTCAGAGAAAGATTTG
>KK114176.1:562140-643699 GCA_000611955.2 Stegodyphus mimosarum | reverse complement strand
AGTACTCACCGCGCTAAAGACATGAAAAACTTTCTTGCTGAGAGGAAGATTGATCAAATAATGATTCCGGCAGGAATGACTGGTTACCTCCAGACACTTGACATTGCAATAAACAAGCCATTCAAGGATCATTTGCGGATGGAAATCAATGAATATATTGAAAACAGAATGGTGAGAAATCATCGAGGTAATTTTGTAAAACCAGGCTTACAAGAAGTTGTGAATTGGGTAAAAAATTCATGGGACAAAATAACTGATAGTGATGTTTCCAGTGCACTACGAACAGGCTACTTAGACAAGAATTATTCATTTAAGGATAGCTATATCGCAAGACATGAGAGATTCGAACCAATGATTCAACAGGAAATGGATTTGGAAGAATATCAGAATATAATTCAGAATTTTATTTATGACGATGTTCCAGAAGAAGATGACATGACTGTAATTGAATAAATTTAAATTTCTGTACTCTGTGTAAAATAAATATTAAATAAAAATATATAAATATACTTTTATTTTTACCCTCCCCTGAAAATAAGCCCTAGCGCGTATTTTGGACCAAAAAAGAAAGTAAGACAGTGTCTTATTTTCGGAAAAAGACGGTAGGTATGCCGGACGTCTGATATATGTGTTTGTGCAAGTATTTATACTTTACAGATATAAAAAAATTTGGGACCAGACTATAAAAACAGCAGCATAAGATCCTCTTTTCAGAAGATTTAAAAAATATGATCAAGAAATGTTGTATATATCAATTTTAAGATATCAAACTGACAATACGATCGACAATTCATTGCATGAAAGCCCATGAAGATTGTCATACTTGAAAGATTGCTTTTGTGGAGAGCTTTCTATGGGTAACTGTTTTATATTTCAATTGCAGTTTAAGTAACGGTTTAAATCTTCAACAAATTTTCTCATATCGTGATATACCCTTTCAGTTTGCATTAACTCCACACTCTATATTCATTTGCAGAAAAAAAAAATTCAGGTAACTTAAAGCTTATATTTTATTTTTTAAATATATATTTCATAAAGGAAAACAAAGCCATCAAAATATCGTATAGGTAAATTTGGACCATATGACACCCAGCTCAAAGCATCTTGGCCTCAGCTTCAGCGATAATAGATTAGCAGCTTATCAAAGAAAAGAAATAACATACCTTACTTCTTAAGCGATGATGATGAGAAGCAGCTTAATTTATAGATAATGTTCCTCGAAAAATAAACCTTCACTTCCAAACAAACTTATTTTAATGATGTGTGTGGAAGCGGGGCGAATAACAACTTTCTTCTCCTAGCTAATAAGTTCTTGCAGATGTAAAGGTGACTCTTAAGAAATCGAATAAATTATCATCCCAAAGTCTCTTATTTAGTACGGCGACATTCATTCTTTTCTTTAAATGCTACGCTTACCGCAGTAGGAATGGAAATTCGGTTCTCACGACTTTCTGTTTACGTGGCGAACAAAACACTAAGAAAACGGCTAGATATGGAGACGGCGTGCTAATGCATTTAAATGCAAATGCAACGTCGTGACATTAAAAAGGCTTAGAATGGAAAGCAGCTGTTGAGGTATCACACGTTCGATTATAGAGTTAAAAGAAGGCATCAATTTTAGGGTTACTTGGAGTCCAATAAAAGCTGCTCCAGAAACAACTTCTTTGCAAATTAAAGCTAGTTTAATTTCGCTTTCGGGTGTTCTTTGCAGTGTTATTTATAACAAGTTCTTAATAATGATAAATTCTGGAAAACAAATCGCTCAACTATCAGTTCGCGAAAGATGTATTTAACGTTCTTTATTTCGTTACTATTATTTTAATTAATTATACCATATTATCTGTGATGTAAATGCTATATTGTCGTAAAAAATAATTCCTTCTCTTCAGCGAAAGACTTGCTTTAAAATAATGCATATTATGATGTCTTACTTTAAAAAATTATAAATTTACAAGTATTTTAACACTAATTCTTTCGGCAAAATTATAACAAAATAAAACAAGGATGTAAGACGAAACTAGTGGATCACAAATAAGATGGTTGTAAGACGAATGAAGTTCTTATAATGATCCATCACAAGCTAAGATTTATTATGTACCATAGGTGTGTTAAACTCACTGTTGTTGGGAAAGAATGTTTAAAAAATTTCAAGATAGAGTAACTGCGAAAGTATTTTTAATTAAACCAGACAGCAACAATAATACATACATCATTTTTTAAAGCACGGCGCAACTATTTTCTTACTTTATCACTTTGTTACTTTCTTTCGCACATTTCATAAGTTTTATTTAGCGTACAGACAAAGAAATTAATCTAAGGAGTTTTATAATATAAATCTTTTATTTTATAGGGTTCCATACGCTAATTTTTTTCATTGTTAGGCCTCATTCAATCTTCTTAATCGTTTTATGTTTCGAAAACATTGAAATACTAATCTTTGCATGTTAGTTGTAGTTCAGAATTCCTCTCAAATAAAAAGTTAGTTTGATAATTAAAACTTTAAACTAAATTTTCTCACTTCACATTCTTTAGTATTTAATTTTTCCGTTGAAGATGGACTTTTATAAATCTTACTCTGAAGCTTTGTGGGAAATCTGGTATAAAAATAAGCAAATAATAATGATTTACAGATGTTCTATATAATTTTCAGAAAACTAAAATTTAAATTGAATATGAGAGGAACACAAAAACAAGGGACACAATACATAGAAAAGAGAAAAATAAAACATTCAAAGGTACTTTTCAAGCTTAGGTCTTTATGATGAAATAACAATGAGTAAAAATGTAGTTGTTTGATCTCTTAAAAGTAAATTTTCATTAAAATAGACCATTTGAAAACATGCTTGGAAGTGCAACTTATGGAAGGACAACCTTACTTCAATTCAGAATGAATTCAAGATTAGGTATCTATCATCATATCATAAGGAACTGGAACAAATTGTGCAAGCAATATTTGTAAAATCTATTGCCGAAACCTGATAACAGGAAGTTAAGAAAATTCAGAAACTATTATGGTTAATCGGTCGCTCGTCCATAAAAGAGCATTCTTATTCAGGAATAAATCGATAGTAAGATGTTTAAGAATAAAGCGACTTGGATGATAGCTATAAACATCCTCGATGGCAGCCTAATGTTCGTTCTCATAAACACTGACGAGCTCCTTCGCACCAGCGAGTAAGAAACTCATCTAAGTACTGCTATTGATCTTAAAGGAATGGAATTTGTTAAGTCACGAGCAAGCATTCGGTGTGTGTGGTAGGTTAACATGTCTTGCCTCCACGAGGTCATAAAATGTTATCTGCAGTCTTTAGTTTAGTAAAGAGAAGATTACACGTTTTTTCGAAGTATCACGAAACCCTTTAACATCTCCCACAGATGCCTACCTATTTTACGCCTATGCAGAAACGTGTTTCCATTGCCTGCATTACGAGAGCTCTTCTACCACATTTGTATGTTTTTATTCCTAAGGAAAAAACTCTCATCCAAGGTACATGAGCAAAACAATTCAAGGAAATGCCATTGTTCCAAAGTTTTGCATATTTTACGTTCCGCAAGGGAGGCGTCAGCTGAAAGTTTTCGCAGAGCCGCCACAAAGTCGTAAAAGTTGGGAAATGATGGTTTTCTCAAAATTGGATGCGACCAAAGGACAAATATGCGAGCCTGACTTTGCTGTTTCTGCATCTACTGTTGCAGAATATTTTTGCGAATATTAGAAAAATTTTACTTTAAAAAAAAAAAACAAAAATAGGGAGGAGGGATACTAAAGAAATTAAGCACATAGGATACGTGAAGTGATACACTTTTCTAGTAAATATTTTTGGTAATGAACAGAAACAGAGACTGGGAAAGGTACACACACAAAGTAGAATACTGTAAAACTGCGATTTTTTTAACGAACTGTAATATAATTAGGTGACTTATTTCGTTTGGAATTATTTATGAAGACAAATCGTTTTACGAATGAAATTTTAATTTAAATTAGAGACTCTTTTACCTGACAGTGCGAAATCTGAGACCAATTTCAAAACAGAAGAATTTTAAATCACGGTATTTTTGTTAAATTGAGAAATGTAGAAATTAGGAAACATTGAATATGATAATGCAATGAAGCATTGCTCAGTGTGTGTTTTAAAAGCGTAATAATCCTATAATGCGCATGTATTTACGCAAGATTTATGAATTTACAAAACGAATCTATATGTCAAGCGATTGACATCATGCATTATTTTCCTTTCGTTTTGTGTTTACATATACTGGTACTTTTAAATATACTATTTACATATACTGGTACTTTTAAATATACTATTTACATATACTGGTACTTTTAAATATACTATTTACATATACTGGTACTTTTAAATATACTATTTACATATACTGGTACTTTTAAATATACTATTTACATATACTGGTACTTTTAAATATACTATTTACATATACTGGTACTTTTAAATATACTATTTACATATACTGGTACTTTTAAATATACTATTTACATATACTGGTACTTTTAAATATACTATTTACATATACTGGTACTTTTAAATATACTATTTACATATACTGGTACTTTTAAATATACCATTTACATATACTAGTAGTCATATACTACATAGACCAGTAGTAAAATTAATTGTCATTTTTCCGCTTACTAAGTTTCTTATTTTTCTAACGCTATTTTGAAGTTCCGGGAAAAATGTATGTGAATGTTCATAGCATTTTGTTTTTATGTATATTTCATATTATCATGAAAAACAGTCTAACGAACAGTTCTCAAAAATAATATTCCACGGAAAATGCTCATGCAGAAAATCTCAGCCTTTCATTTTCCCTACCATTTGTGAATGTATGCTATGATATATTCTTAAAGGCTATTAATTACGTGACCAGTGGAGTCCTTTGACTTCAACTGGTATCAGAATGAAGGCTAACCCTTGTCAAGTAGGATTAAGTCATTCTCTACTTGACAAATACCATTATTTAGTGTTTTCATTGAGATCTACGATTAACTTTCTATTCCGCCATCCGTAAACAGCCAGAAACACATATCTCAGTCAGAAAAAAAAATTGCAACAATTTGAAGGAATGTGTCTTTGATGAATATGTCTTATTAAAAATTTAAGTAAATTCTATTGTTTTTTTTACGAAATATGCGTTTTGTAAATTTTTATTGACAAGAGTATAAATTTTCCAACTGAGACAACATTATTTCCTATAAAAATTAACCTGAAATCTTATGGTTTAATTGAAATGTTTAGGAATGCAGTAATTATTAGATTACTGCTATAATAAATCATATTTAGATTAATATGTGTGCTATTAATATCTGAATTTTTATGTAAAAGGCTTTTCCGTTCATGTTCATGTAAAACTCCTCTCCCTCTATTGTTTATTGTATGAAAGTGACAACACATTACACACTGGAAAAAATAAGTTAATGCAGAGCTATTATAAATTGCATAGGTATTTATTAACTATAAAAATACGACTTTAATAAAGTAATAGATTAAACACATGCTTGATCAATAATTCTCATTTTTAAAGCTTTGAGTATGGCAATCACATCATTTTTCAAATTAATTCCGATCGAAGAAAGAAATTTAATACAATTTGACAGAAGTAAAAGAATCGAATCGTAACCACGAATTATTTGAGAACACCTGATATGCGTAGGGTTCTGCTGCGTTTAGAAGCTTATCTCAGTGTCCTATAGAGCCTAGACTGGGAAGCGAGTTTTAGCTTTAGTCTGAAGCAAATGACCACGTCGTATAAGAAGGTTAAAATAACTTTTTGTTTCATGTTCACTTCCTTGAATGCACAACTTGTGCTACAGACGAACCTCCGCTACTAACGGGTATTTAATATAATATAAGATGAAGCTAATATTAATGCAGGTAATGTAGTCTTAGACTGCACACAAAATAAGCTACTTAAGCTGGCTCAAGATAAGTAACAGTGAGTGCTTTAAATGTCGCTGGCAAGAGGCTAAAACCTGAATAACATTGGCAGGGCTGGCGATAGTATGTAACTGCAAAGCGATGCTGTCAGAAGCACTCACTCTGAAACCTTCAAACCCTCGGCTTAAATACACAACAAGTAATGTGCATTCTAGTGAGGACTACGAAAAGAAGAAGTGAAAGTAAAGGCTCCAATCATAATAACTGTTTAACTAACATAAAAACCTACAGTTGTAACCAACATTTTAAAAATATTGTTATCTCCATTCATGCTCCTTCGAACTTAACTGGAGGAAAGTATGTAATTAGTATGAAATACTAAGAAGTATTTGAAATGATTATATTAAAATTGTACTTAATTATCACATTTTTCAATGCATAGTATCGTGGCGTAAACATCTACAGCCCCCAACTAGTATATGCAAGATCTGTAGTTAGAAATCTGGGTGAGAACACTTGTGGGGTTTCATCTTCTTATTACACAGTTCAATCCTTAAAACCCCAAACACTGGTAAGCGAATAATCGCCAGAGTGTGTGAATAGAGACGTAAGACTCAAGAAGGATTAACTACCCTTTATTTCTCAAAATAAATATGACACAATCAGCTCCTAACTCGGAGTGTACAGCAAAGCCTCCACTTGCGCTTGAAATTAAATTAATATGAAATTAAACTTAACTAAGCTTAACTAAAGCTAACTGAAAGATATAGCCGAAGCTATCGATCTTCTAAGTAGTTGACTCCTAAATCTTAATTAAGTCGGCGAAGCCAAACAAGGGCCTAAAGTACGGCCGAGCGTAGCAATAGCATAAGGAGAGAAGTAGCCAAAGGCAAACGTGCGCTAGTCAGGAACTCGGGCTCTCCAACGAAGTCTGTGAAACATCAACTTAAATACTACTCTTACTCATTTGCATTAACCGCGTTTCTGAAAATACATTCTGGTAGGAAACTGTAAGCTGAAGCTAGAAGGGATAGTAAAGATGCATAAACTTAAAATAACTGTTATAAAATTAGGATAAACCTTGCACACTCTTTATTTTCATATTTCTCTAATTCAAAAGCCTAGTGTTCTTTTGCACTAGCTCCCAAACAAAATTTGACGGATGATAACTCGTTACTCTTTAGATTTTTTCGGCTAAGTCTCGTGCCACTACTCCGTCGTCCTTTAAGAGGAAGAGAAGGTAAGGAATTATCGCACATGTGTACTGCAATAGTGTAAGCTGTTAGCATCTCGCTCCCCTTTCCCTTTGAGAGGGCAAGAATGTATGGAAACTCTAGTTGTACAACTGTTATTACTCTTAGCTAACAGTTGGTAACAATTTTTTAGATCACATTTCCAATCGTAATCTGAGGAAGTACTAAAAGCAAAATTAGGATAAAAGGAGGGAGTGCTTTTATACCAATATAGAACATATAACTCACCAAGAAGAACCAACATAGAACATATAACTTTCAACTAACATATAACTCATCAAGTACATGCAATAATAAACAATATCTTTTATTAAGATACTTTAAAAATCTGCAAGACTATAGAAAAGAGGTGGACGATGGCAATATTTGTAAGAAGCTCTATCTTTACAAAAGTATTCTTTTGTACGATATGCCTTACTCAATATATATTCCTATCCCCAATAAATAGTGACCTAGATGAAAATTAAACCAAAAATTTGCTTGCCTGAATATCAGCATCTTTCTTGCCAAAATTCTCAAGCAAGTTACGATTAAGAAATAATAGAAATGATTTTTCTAACACTTCAGATCGTAACACTGAAATTCAATTTAAATGCGCAAAGGAAAATAAGGAAAACTATACATGCCATTATACTTTTACCGCTAAGGAGGTATCCATTACAATCATTTCAAATTTAACAGCGGCGGAGTGAATAAAACTTTGACTATTCCATTCAAAACCTGGAAATACCGAAGCATGAAAATAAGTGAGTTATAAAAGCAGAAATACTAAAAGATTTGAGAAAATAATTTACCAACTATATTCTGATATTGCTTTTAAGGCGATAAAAATGGTGATCGATTTAAGAAAATAATGTAAATACTTTGTTTATCTTCTTATAAGAGAAAAGATGGAACGGTGGTGGACCACAGAATTTTTTTTAAAAAAACGGAGCTTGTAAGATGAGAAAATGAGCAGATGAAAAACGAAACTATTTTGTTAGAGCCTTGCGAGTAAATGAAGCCATCAATAAAGCATGCTTTGACTTAACCCATTAGGAGAGTTAAATGCATTCGCCTGAGAATATCCATGTGAGTAGTTGCACAGGAGTAGAAATCATTTTAAGAAATGAGCATCTTTTTAATCTATGGTTAAATCGATTAAGAAGAGGAAACACCAAAAGAGTGGGTAGGGTAAGCGAGAAAAAAATAAAATTCAAAGATAAATTACCAGAGAATTTTTGATGTGGTTTTTACTCCCGAAAAGAGATTGTCTAGGATGTTTAATTTAGAACAAGGATTTACACAGAGGGGAGATAACAGAACGGGAGTCCAAATAAGAAACGAAAAAAGGGGGAATCCTGGAAATACTGCAGTTTGGAAAAACGAAGAGAAAAATAATTTACCTTCGGGAACAGAATTTAATGGCATTTTTTCACATATTAGAAATTTAATTTCTTTTCTTCCCCTTGTTACGCCAGGAATGCGTGTCATCTGCACGAAATAGTGTATTAAAAACACAGAGAGAGAGAGAAAGATAAAAGAGGAAAGCGAAAACTTTCCCGGAAGGTGAATGCCACGTCCTTTGCATATTCTTCCACTTTTGAAATATTTAAAGCAAGCGCTTAAATGTATTAAGTATGCAATCAAGAGCCCTGATGTGGTTTATTCATATATGCGTATAACCTCGCAAAGCATTTTCTCATATTGTTTCGAAGCTCCATTTTTCAGCACAATGTAAAAAAGCCTGCTCCATCAGGATCGCCACTAAAAATTCTATTTAACTATTTCTTACATAATTACTTCTCACATAGCTATCGCTTAAAACAAGTGCAGTGATACTATCAGGTGTTTCAGAATTTTCGAAGCTCTTCTTTCTTGTTAGTTATGTTGATGCAGATTTAAAATTGAAATTATTCTTTCATCTTTTTTTTTCGTATTATATTGCAAAAGGGTTACATTTTAAAAAGCAAAAGTTTTAGAAACTTTAGTGTGTTCATATAATTTGAAAATAATAATTACAGTACCATTACATTCGAACATATCAGAGTTTCTTAAACTTTCTTCATACGGGGACCATTTTTATATATTTGAATGTTCCGCGGACCATCTTACTCTTGTCCCCTTCGAAAACAATTGTTTTAGCATATGTTACTACCAGTATACCTGCTTTTTTAAAAATATGCTTAATTAAAATTCAGGTAATTTTATCTCGGTATTCAATAATTAAGTTAATAGAAGGAAATTTATATTTTTTTCTAATAATTCAAGACTGTTAGAGTTTGGATACTCTTTATCTTATTAGCTAAAATTTAAATAAATTTTGGCAGTCACATTAATGAGAGGGAAAAGCTTGCCATTTCTTTCACAGCTATTCTATATTTGGATGTATTCTGGTGACCTTAAGTGTGATTTAGGCACATACCTCAAGTCAATTTTGGTACTTTGTTTTATTTGAAATTATGATAAAACCGTTTCTCACACAGCTAGCAAAGTTATAAGGCATTTATCCCGCCTTCTTAGTATGCCTTCGTGATGTAATGGTCAGCACACTAGGCGCGTATTTGAGAGGTCCGTAGTTCGAGTCCCGGCGAGGGCATTGCTCATTTTTCATATCTCCTGCTTCGAAATAATGACTCTACAAAGGGAATTAAAGCACTATTGCACAGTTAACAATATTCTGTTTTCACTGGTAATGAGGTCCAGAAATTAATTATATAGAATCATTAGGCACTTTTGTTTAACTGGAGACGTGCGACGTGTACGATGCCCTTGCCAGGATTCAAACACCAGGCCTCCCGACTAACAGCCGGGCATGCTATCCAGTTACACCACAAAGGCACATGGTAAGGAGAGAGGTAATATCTTATAGCTAGAAATTTCATTTTGCGCTCGGTCACATTTAAAAGTCCAATCAATTCTCTTTCATTCAATGACAATTTGTTATTTTCAATATCCTGTGTCAATCACTTAATTTGAATTTTATATTTTATCTTTTTCGAAAGCTTGGAAGACCACAAGTGCAGTTTTCAAGGACCACATTTAGTCCTCGGATCTCAGATTGAGGAATGCTGGAATACAGAATTCATTCTAATCAAGAAGGAAGTTTGCATCCTAGTGGAATACAGAATCATCTTCCGGAAAGAATGAACGATCTGAAAATTTATAGCGAATGTCTACGTCTTGTTTCTGGGAGTGGAAACATACAGCACGGAGGAACGGCAAATTCATTAATCTAGTTAGTTCATGGCTAGCCTGTGCCACAACGGGCCTGTCCTAATGCATAAATAAACCTTCGTGAAAGCACTGCAGTCCCTTACCAATTTCTTTTTAATTAATTAATTAGTTTCAGAAAGCCGCCTCCTAATTAACTTGTGAACTACAAATCTATTTCACTGGACCAAAAGTTCTAGGAAATCAAGTTCTTAATCATTCAACGACATACTATCTTCTTAAAGAATTTCCAAAAATATGTACGATAAATAAGAGTAAATTATTCTAAGTTGACCTTTTTGCTGAACACAGATATGCTTTTAATTTCGTATACAAGTGCTTTTTATGGTCGTAAATAAATTTCAGAATTCCTCAGACAAATAATTCAGAAACTATTGAAATATTATTTGCATCTTACTTGCAGCTTATTTGAAATTTCTTTAAATATTTTGAAAAAAACAGAGACCTGTTCGTATTAGATTAAATTTTCAGAAAAGAACTTATCGTTTGAAATATGTTAGTGCAGACAAAAATTTGAATCCTTAACTCGAATAAGTTAGAAATTCTAAATTTATGATATTACGCTAATGCATCATTTTTATTTAGTATTTTAATGCGTGTAATAGAGCAAAAATTTTCACAAAAGCCAGAAAATGCCAGAATTTAGGCGTTAAAATTTATGCCCAAATGCTTTAATGAAAATTATCATGTGTAATTATTGTTATGTTATTACATCAAAGTTATTGTATTGCGTTATTGATATAATTATTGTAACCATCAACATTTTCATCCCGTCACTGAAGATAGAAATTTTGTGTTTTATCTTTGCAGAACAAATGAGTTTGGCTTAAATTACAAAATTAAAAAAATATCATTTATTACATAAGAAGAACATTTTTCATTCCATAGCTAATCCACGAATTTGTTTCTACTAGTCATCATCAATAACGATATGTCTATTCAGCAATACCGAACTCTAACTCTTTATTGAAACGCTACTTAGAATGTTTATGTACTTAAACCTTAAGGTTTGCAGATATCTAACACTGAAGGAAGCAGCTAACACAATGAAGTTTAATGTGATTAATATGAATATATTGCCAAACGCAATTATTACTGGGGTTTAAACGATGCGTGGAAGATCTGAAGGGACCTGAAGGTTTATTAAGTTATTTTTTTTCATTTCTTAATTTTCAAAATGAGTCCGAACTATATCTGTTGAGATGTAGATCTTAATATGGGGATCAAAGTACGGCTCAAATGACCAACTTCAGCTAATGTATGTACCACTTTATCTTAAACATTTTTCATAATCACTAGTCTCCTTTATCTTACTTTTGTTTAAAAGGTTAGTGCCTCATTGTCGGCGAACTTAATCTTTTCTGTTTAGAATATTGATATTCATACTAATCTGTGCGCAACAGCTGATAATAATACAATTTATTTAAAATCACTAAAAATAAATATTACAACAAATAATGTTGATTGAGTCAGTCATCGGAAGCTGAAAAACATCCAATTCGAATTCGAGCTACATACAGGCATTTTACAGACAGCCGTACATATTTAAACTTATTAGCTTTACAAATTTTAGGTAAAATTATTCAATCTTGAATCGCTAGAATTATATTATAAAACTATTAAAACAACAAGGCAAATAATAAATTAAAAGTTGAAATACTTAATTTAAACAACGTGAGGGAGAACTTTCAATGGGGATATTTAATGCATCATTAAACTGTCTTTCTAAGCTTGTAATAAAATGATATGATGACTATAGTATTCACTGAAATGCAAACCTTTGGTAACATCTTGCTTTGTTATAATGTTCCTTTAATCTAACAAGCATATTTCATCATACTGAGTGTGTTTGGTATGTAAATATATTTTGGATACATAACTACACGCACAAAAATTCAGTAATTAAGTCACATTCACGTCAACACAATCTAAAGTTTTCCATGGCAATTAAGCGGAGAAATAGCTTTACAGCTCAGATATCAATACCTGCGTAAAATACAGAAAAAGTTATGATATGAGATTCGATCGGCATTCGTAGCCTAGAGCAATAACGTACCTACTAATAAGATAGCCATATAATTCAGGAATGATTACAGACGATATTGGATATTCTGCCGGGAAAACATCGTTTCTTGCAAGGGTGGATGGTTAACATATTTGTCTTTTTCTTCAGTTAATAAAGCTGATTTATCCAATAAGACCACCTTCAGAGAAGCATTTCTTAGACGTCAGTCAATTCCTGAATGCTTAGGTAAAGCATTTCTGCAGCACATGTATTATAAAAATCACATGAGCACTGAAACATGTAAAATCCAGTTCTTGCTATATAAAATGTTAATATTTCCTCTTTTAGCTTTTGTAAATATGACAGACTTTAATGCTTGTTTGGTTCCTGTGATTTGCGATAGAAGAGGTACAATGTTTTGCATATGAAACGATGACTTGAAAACATCTTGAACAAGTAAGTTTACATAAAACTTGCACTAACTATAATAATGCGAATGTCGTAGAAGGTTAAAACTGTTAAGTTCTCACTATCTAAATGATATAAGCGCATAGTCAGTTCTTAGACACCAGCATTTTAAATCATTTAGATAACTGTTTTAAAGCAATGTTACTTTTTTAAATAAACACATTAATTTTCTACAGATGGGTTGTTTATAAGTAAGTTTTGTGCACATTAAATAATGAAAATCAGCCTGAAAATTAATGTGCTTGACTTAGAATAAAATTATTTGTAGAGATACAGGTAACAAAGTAATGAAATACAGACTAGTTTTAGAAGTATCATAACGGTATTTCGCATGAAATCTCCATTGAACTGGGCTCACCAGCGGCCGGCGATTACGTCCGCTGAACGCTGGTGTTGCGATCCGAGGATCGAATCCCGCAAACGGGCTGGCTGCATAGGCGTTTTCGTGGTTTTCCCTATGTATAACGTATACCCGAGCCAGTTTCCCTTAAAAATCCTTCACGAAGGCATCCCTTAGTCACATGGCCCTCAAGTGCTTTGCTGTAATCAAATAAACCAAACCAACTGTATTGACCTGAATTCATACTGCTAAAAATATCAGGCGAGAATTGAGATATCCATTAGTAGTAGCATCTTGATTTAGAAGGATTTTAAACGTAAAATTCTAAAGCATAATTTGCACTTTGTTTAAAATTCAATACTTTTGCAAAGCTGTAATTTCTCTAAATTTGTTTTATAAGTAAGCTTGTTAGTTTCATCACGATTAAAATTTCTTCTTTATCTAGATTTTTAATATAAAGATTCACAAGAAACGTTAAATTTTTGCATGCTTTTTTTATTTCCAAGACTTCTATTTTACTTTGATTAACTACTTACTTAGTCTAAATAATATTTTTGATTTCAGCAATGATAGGAAAATAAGTGAGTACTACTACTAGCTGCTCTGGAGGGGAAGCCTCTATATTTAAGCATTGAAATTTCTCTCTTTTTAGTAGTATATCACTTAAATGAGTTACTTAGTCAAATGTTAAATTTAAATTATGTGAATTTAAATTATGTGAAGAAAACTTTTTATAGGTAAAGGAGTTTTATTTAATAAGATTGTTTTGCTGAAAGGAAAGACTTGGTAGGCTTAATATAATCAGCTAGCATTTTGCATTTTTTTTAAAAAAAAATTGTGTTAGATATGGAAATAAAATTACTTCCCGCATGGGAAACTAAATAAAAAAATAGCTGTACAGCAAAATTTCAGTTTACAGAAATTTTATAAAAAGTACCTTAATTTAGGCATACTAAAGCAATTTTAGCAATGAAATTTGAAAAACCGAGATGATATAACAATGATAAATAATAATGCAAAAAAACAATTTAAGCGCGATTAAAATATTATTAACAGGAATTGGTATATAGATTTGCTAACAGAAACTGAAACAGAACTGAGATACAGATTTTAAGTTGGATAAATGTATTTTACTGCTTGATTTTCGACCAATATGAAATTTTATACGATTTCGAACTTAAGAGCTGATTTTTTTTTTTTTTTTCAATTATATACATTTAGTTCTGAGTGCTCGAATTTGTTTCGTTAATAATAAAATACACGCATTTTTACGCGCTGTTTATGTATTTTTGCATACATATTCAGCATTCATAAGTGTCGTAACGACAGCTTAAATTTCCAAAACTAAGTTTTTATCAGAGATGATTAAATAAATGCCACAATAAGGAATACTAATCTGTGAAAGGAAATATCAGAAAAATCCCACCTTTCTTGAATTACTCGCACTGGATAAAACTTTAGGCATTCATAATATTTACCATACCTTACTGTTTTTCTATAAAGAAAGGATTACAGAATGTAAAACTCTTTTAACATTTTGCATTCATGTGACTTGTGGTGACATTTAATTAAATTTTGTGAAAGGGATTTACGTTAATTAAGGTCACACAACATTCAACGCATTTATAGCGAAGTCTTACCCCATGCACAATAGATAAACTTCTATAAGCATTAACTTCTTAAATTCATCGAAATTTCGAAATCTGTAGAGTGTCAGCTTATAAATAAAAGAAATGGTATGTATGGAAAAGCCAGTAAAAAAGCGTTACATAATATTTGTAACCGACCCCTGGCATATAAGTAGCTTACAAGCAAATACTGAAAAACTTTTTAGAACAAGGGACCCATGTTCAGTTAGTAGGGTGGCAAAAAAAAAAGGGAAAGCAAACTATATGTCATAAGAAACGTTTGGCAGCCGTTGCAAAAAGCGTGGCCGTAACTTAAGAAGTCTGAAAGCCCGAAACTGCCATACTTCAAGATTCGGACAGTAAGAACTCAAGCCGGGGAAAGAAAAAGAAAACGCTGAAATAAATAAGCAAGAAAGAAAAAAATTGGGGGAAAAAAATCTTTTTTTAATGGCGCGCGGAGAGGGGAAGTTGTGCCGTTTTCATAGCCCTAGGGGTGAAAACTGGATTTACGTACACAAATTACCGGGCGAGATTTTTCCAAATGGACCTATTTATAGTTGGCGGTTTCAACTTAAGAGACTTTGCGACGTATATAAAAAAGGCTTTGTTTGGTTTTCGGACGTCTTACGTCCGTGATGAATGTGGAAGTGAAGAAGGTGGGGGTCTGTGGTTTTGTGCAACGAGGTTCTGAATCTTTTTAATTAGCGCACAAGAGGAAATATCCGTGTAATTCGCGTTCGACGCCGGAGAAAAGATCAGAAAAATTGTTAAATTATCTCAGGGGCATGAATTTAATCTTAACGTACAACGTTGCATGAGCCAACATATATGAAGAAATGCAGAAATATAAAGAAAGCTTAACAAGCAAAACAAAGGTGCAGTTTACACATTTAATAGGCTTATACATGACTGCGAAATGGTGTCAACAGGATTATTTTAATAGATTTTCAAAAGTTTATAGTTTTTTTTCCAAAACAGAGGCAAATACTGTTATGTTTGTCGCTTTCATAGCATGCAAGGTATCCAGTGTATTAAATTTAATATGAAAGATACTTATCCTATATGCAGTGTGAATTAATCCAAGAAAATTTTTTTGCAGTAACATGTTGACTGCTAGAAACAAAACTATTGTACACATTGCAGTTTCGATGAGATTTTGCTAAAGCTTTTCTTGAAAATGCATTAATTCGGTTTTCTTTAATTTTTGCACAACTGCTTAAAGATTTTACCACAGTTGTTCAAGTACCTCAGTTAAAATCTTCTCGAGATGAAGCGTAAAAAATATTGCAACTGAAAAAAAAAAAGTAAAATTTTCTTTAAACAATTAAGTCGTACAAAATAGTTGGAATATGTTTTTTCATTTAAAAATAGTGTTAGTTAATTTACTTGTAAAATTTCTTTTCGATGAACCACGAATTTTAGAAGTAATCTTCTGGACAATTTAAATTTTCCTTAAACATTCATAATCGAAATTTCGCATGAAGTGTTACTCATTTTAAAGTAATAATAATAGAACTGCTTCAGAGCTCTGCAAATCCAGGCAAATGGGCGGGATACATGAAGTTTTCATGGGTCTTCCCCCATATATAACGAAAATACGACCTAATTTTCCTTAGAAATTCCTCCACGAAGAGCACTCGCGTACCTTGCTTAAATATTTTAACATACTAGTGCCAAGCAATGTTAGAGCAGGAAATAAAACATCGGTTTCGAGGCGCGTTTCAGCAATAGGCAATAACTGTAATGTTTTTCGATTAGTGTGCATAAATTCGAACAAATTCAATAATTACAATTATTCTGATTGCAGTTTTGCATGATGTAGAAAGATTTCGATGGAAATATTATGAAAATTCGCGAAGTGTAAAAGCATACGAAATTTCTCGTTGTTTAATTTGAAATCTATTTTTATAATTAATTTAAGCTAATTATGTTATCAAATTACAGCAAACCCTCGTAGGCCGTTTGAGAAGAAAGGATGCATTCTGACTCAGATTTGAGTTGAAAATAAAGGACATTGTGTGAGCATCCATGCACCCATGCAAACAAGCCGAGCGGTATACAGTTAAGCCCCAAAAATGCACATACAGTTAAGAAATTAAAAAAACGAAAAAGTTAAAGTTAAATTCAGCTCTCTTTCTAGAAGTGCTTATTTTGATAGGTACCCAAATTACATAGAATAGCAGAAAAAAAATTATTAAAAAAAAAAAAAACTTAATAAAATTTCAGATTACTGCTTGTGCTCTTCAAGTAAAATCCACATGGGGCTACTGAAATGAAGTAATTTCCAAAACCATAAAGTTTCGTATCTTCGTTTTTTTCCTTTATCCTATTTAGAGTAGTTTGTTTCATATTTAAAAGCTTAAATACTTCAGCTCTTATGCGAATACGAACAGTGCTATTGCTATACGGAAAATAATAATTAAATTAGTAAATGAAAAAAAAATCCACGCGAGAAAGATATTAGAAAACTATTTGGGATTTTCAAAGTCCACTGTGCGAACAGTGAGAAATTTTTAGATGATTACTACTTTTGAAAATAAGTCATGAAATGGAAGATCGCCGAAGTTAAATGATAAAAAAAATATCCCTTACGAGGAAAATTAACTTGAGCTCTAAAATAAGTGCAAAATTACTTAGAAATGTGTTTCATAGGACAATTTCAAGGGGAATCAATGTATATCCTTAAACCGTTCGCCAGTGTCCTCCAGAAAGGGACTTATTCCAAAATTTCAAATATAAAGTTCTTTCATTAGTAGAATCAATCAGGCAAAAACTTTAGATTTTACAAAATCATATTATGAAGTTCATGAAGAAGATCCCGAGTTTTGGAATAGAGTGATATTTGCGGACGAGGACTAGTTTAACATATTTGAGAATGATGGAATAAATAATGAACGGTGAAAGCGGGATGAAAATTTCAAAGTATAAATCGCGATGATCACTGTGAAATACGGAAAGGGGTTCTACCTTTGTCTGAGAATGCATAGCTGCCAATGATGTTATAAAATTACACTTTGTAAACACAACAATGGATAAGTATATATATCTGAATATATTGAAAACAAATTTTCTCACTAGAGTGGCTGATGTAGGCTTACTCTCAAATTACTTGTCGTAGAAAGATAACACCCATAGGATACTTCAGGTTTTATAAGGAAATGGCTTTTAGGTTTTTATATCATTTTAAAAATCAACTCCGAACATCACCACACTCTCCAGACCTCAAGGCAATTAAACACTTACGGCGATGAACTATAAAGATTGTCCGAAAGGTCAATTTCTAGTACAATATTCGAAATTAACGACAGTCAGCTTCTATTAGCGATAACGCAAGCAATTAAAAAGGCAATTTTTGTTGTAAATGAACTTTATACCTATGTAGGAAATTATTTATCCCTATTATTTTTTGTTAAACTCGAGATAAGTCCTAATTGACTCCAGTCGAAACCAAACGCAATCGTAAGTTGCGTACAGTAAAATACACAGGTACAGTAAAATACACTAGGGCTCTATGCCTAAGGTGAGAACTTCCTGAAGGACTTTCTAAGGCAAACTAACTCCTGTTCCCACTACAGATGGGAAAAGTACGTCTTTTACTAAATAGAATGAAATAAAATAGAGATGAAAATTAAAACAACTTCGGAACAGCTTTCCTTCAGGATGAAGACGAGCTTAAATAAGCTGATACCTTTATCAGGAAAGGTAAAAGATTTATAGGAAATGTTGGCATTTATGTATTAATCGATACCCGCTGATACACTGCCAAAAATTAATTGGCGTCATTTGGCAATAAAATGTATTTCTGACATCAGCAGATCTATGAAACGGGTCTTTTGATTTCCAACGGGTATTGTTTAAAAAACGTGTTCAAAATTACAGATTACTATTCTCCGCGGCTTGTATCCACTTTCAGATGAGTTCTGTTAATATAAAGGCAAATGACATCCCGCGAACCAAGTCTCAGTTCCAACACTTTTTCGGCTGTTGTTGGCATTACATTTCATTCGTGTGTAACTTTTATCATGTACGCTTTCATTATGTAAGAATTGGAGTGCTAAAGCATTTTCGGAAAAATATCACATGCCTGGAAATGATGGATTGCCTCTGCTTCATTTCTCTGGTAAATCTAATAAAAGCATGATGCAAAATTCAGTACAAATTGCACAAGACGAATAAACGTTTTCCGAGGATTTTTCGCTGGGAAATGTTACCAAAAGGAACGACACGATATAGGTAAGCATTTGCTCCAACTGGTCTGATGATGATGTTGAAATAAAAAAAGAAAAAACATTAACAAGATAAGAAACAACTGTCTAATTTATTCTAAAAGTGTTCGAAACATCTTCAAGACCTCGTTCTCATGTATTATTTAGGGGTGGTATGTTTGGAGATATATCGGCAGTTATCCGCTAATACACAAGAAGCCATATTTTTCAGCATATTAAACAAAATGCCATACCATCAAAATTAAAATGAATATTCTTAAATATGAGATGCAGTAATAGTTATATATGTGCTAGATTTAAAATGGCATTTTATGAGTTTATACTAATATATATCGATGTTGCTTTCTTCTAATATTCAGCACACAAATTTTACTTCCTCCTACATCTTTAGGAATGTTGATGCTGCTTATAATGTATGCAGTTCTGCGGCAGTCTTTAAATTTCGTCACTCAGTCAGTAACTGTCTAACTTCTTTTTTGAAAGTAAAATAAAAGAAATACAAAATCAAACAAACTTTTCATATTCATTCTGTGCATTTTAAATTTCCAATTTTCTGGTAATATTAACGAAAGAAACAGTATTTCTCGACTTGGATTAGGGAATTTGAAACAGTTCGTTTATTTTAAGCAAATGTTCAGTTTTTTCATTGAGAAAATAATTAGCCAGTTATAATTTGTTTCTTTGAGCTAATTTTCCAAGCTACAATTATGATTATTTCTTTGATGCCCAGTTTTATTATGATTTAAACTTAAATTATGTGTAAAAAAATTATTTTCTAAACTGCTATATTAAAAAAAATATTAAGGTAGCAGAATTCCTCAGATTTTTACTATTTTTTAATATTTAATCTTAGTTGAATCTGCACAAATTTTGATTTTTACATTATATCCCATATTATTTGAATTTTGCTTTTGAAAACTTTGTTCCAAATGTAAGATATAGGTATATCACTTTTTTAAAGTCAGCATACTAGTCTAGTAGAAAATATATATGTAGCGGAAGATATATGAACTTATATTGTTAAATAAAATCCCTTCCCAGTTCGAAAGACGTTGATAAACATTAGTTTGTGAGTATAACTCAAAATCTCGCTTGGAAAAAGACCAAATGAATAGCATTGACTGGTAAAGTTGCACTTTAGTTGATAAAATATCAAGAAGTTGAATATTCTTTGATTACATCCCAAAATATTAGCACTAGTCATTAACTAACTATTTCTGCATCTATAACAAATAGTTAAAATTATAAATATCAGCTGTTTCATCGAATATAAAATTTCAATTAAAATTATTACTGAGAATCTCTCGAAATGGACAGACTTCTATAGACCTTTCTAACACGCTATTACATGCATAAGGCGAATAACTAATATTTTGAATGTCGCACAAATTGTTTTTTACTTCACAGAATTCTTAAATTATCTGCATAGAAAAGAGAATAGATTCAAAAACCTTTTCCGTCTGTTTGCCCTCAGTGCCCTTTTTTACTGAACTTGGCATCAAATTTCTTTTAAGGCTTGTAGAAAAATTGCCATATGGTCCGGCAAGGAATAACAGGAAAAGTGCGGCAAGCGAGCAAAGAGGGATTTGAAAGTTGCGAAGAAGAAAAGGCTTTTTTATTTCAGAGAAATTTTAGACCTGAAGTTTGCTAACTCAACGTTTTTGGATATTTTTTGCCGAATACAGACTGGATAGCAATGGTTTGGTGAAAAACAAAAGTTTCTTGGTATTTCTCTTTAAAATTATTAAATCTTTGTTGCAGATTCGTCGGACTATTTTATGTTGTAAACAACATTTTACTACTAAACTTAATTTTTTCATTCATTTATCACAAAAATATCTTCAGTTTTTATTTTTGAGAGAATAAATGGGTTCTGAATGTAAACAGCCGTCAAATTGCTCCCTTTGCAGTTTTGAAATGCAAAGAAGAAAGCCTTACAAATGACTGTATTTCAGCTATTCGTGAAATAACCAGACCACAAGTCTCTAATCCTGTCATTAATTTGTTCTTTTGTACTGCTCTGTGTATTATTTTCGCAGAAAAATGAACCTTTCGCTAACGCTCCCATGCTTAAAACTATTAACTCGAAGAGGAATCTTGAAATGGTTTTATTATCTTAATAAAGCACGCCCTAACGTTTGAAAACTTATCAACGTGATCTTTTCCAATCAATTACATTAGATGAAGAACTGCGAGGATCGTTGAAAGTTTGAAACATGGCAACGACTAGCGATATGCTCTCCAGAAGGGGTCGTACCTGAGATGCATTTCGAAACTCACGATATTGAGTCTGTTAAATAATAAACAGAATGTCCAAGGGGAATTATTTCCTCCTAAATTTATATTAATTGCAATGAAATAACAATATCTGCTAAACGGTATGATGTAACGTTATTGTTGCACAAATATAAGATTTGATACGATACGTATATTATATAAACTTAACTTACACATACACAATTAGCATTCTATTTTATTTTATTAAATAATTTCATTTGCCTCACTTTTCACGGAAAATCCACAACAAAATTTGCAGAATTTAAAATATTTTATACCTCCCATTTATCATTTAAAGACATTTCAATATGTTTAAATATACAAACAAAATAGCTTGAATTGCAATATTACAAATTGAACATGTAATAAAAAATTAAGTGGTAATATACGACAGTAAAAAACAATTCAATAACGGCATTTATTTTCTTTCAACAATAATTGAAAGCCAAAAGTTTAACTTTTATAATTCTTCATTTTAGGTTTTATCTTTAATATTAAAACTTACGAAGCCATTTATGCATTAGTTTGTGATGGTTATTGACATTTTATACAATATGCAGATATGTTGCGTATCTACTAAAACTTAGGAACTGTCATGCTATTAAGTATTTTCAGTTGAAGAGCATACATATGTATTGAAATATAATTATCGTATTACTCATAATTTAGACAGCAGAGTAGTATTTTAAAATTGAAGAATTGGAAAAAAATGATAAAAATTCAGCCACTCTCGAATAGTAGGGTTTTAGAAACAAAAAACTGAAAAAATAACAAAAAAAAAGTTATTTTTATAACATACAAGGTAAAATACTGCTTTGTAATTATTTAAGATGCAATCGTTGTGAAATGGGAGATCGGCAGAAATAAGTTGCTCCCTTTGAATTTAAACGGCACCCTGATTTTAGGTCTTAAAACAAAAATACAACAACTTGCGGCTTCAATTCGAAGTAATACGGTGATTCAGATGGTGATGTAAAATTCTGCTAGATCGCTATATAGATGTTATAAATCCGTTCTGATTTTTTCACGTAATACATATTTATAACTGTTAATCAAACTTTACTTGTGAATCTGAGGAAGATTTTTAAGTTGCCAACTAGCTCTTAGCCTGGTAAAACTAATTTGGCTATGTGTTTAACTAAACAAATTCTTAGAATGCATTTTGATAATTTTAGGAAAACGATAATAATAAAAAAAAATAATAACGTTTCCCACAAAAGGTAGCCTTCATTTAAGGGAAAAAATCGTTTCATAACAGCAGGAGGACTCACATGCAAATCTAGAACGAGCAAAACCCACCTCACAAAAAGAAAAAGGTAAAAAAAGAGAGATAAATAAATAAATAAATAAATAACTTAAGCTAGGGAAAAAATAAAACAGGAAAAATGCTCTTAACTATAAAAGGAAAGGTGCTCAGTTAATTAGCGTAATTTAGAAGGTTCATGGCTTCGACCTGAAACTAGACATCTCGCATTTTGCTTGCCGCCCTTTTCAGATAGCGTTTGAACGGCCTAGCACCTTTCCTGAATGTTCCTTCAGGTTAAGGGGGTCACTGCGATGGTTGTCAGTGTTGACACTCACTTGACTAAAAGCGAGGCCCATGATGCAGATGAAAGACTCCTAAGGGGAGGGCTGAAGAGAGCTATGTTAACCCCCTTAGTGAAGTTACTAGTCAGCAGACAAGCATTTGTTCCTTGCAGCCTCTCCTTCCATCAGACTAAGTAGTAATGTTGCGGTTAGGGCCTTAATTTGTATCATCTTTCTTAGCTGGAGTTACAGAGAGCTCCGAAGAAGTGACAACGACAGATCGTGTTCCATGCTTTTTACAACAGTATGAACTTAAGCAGTTGTTCTGTAGAGTTCAGCGTTTATGCAAACATCAATGAATGACAAGACATTTACTGAATTTATACAATTTGTGTAATATTCCCACGCAAATATCTTATAATACAGGTCCTTCGGGGTAGTTGTTTATGAGTATATAGTAACAGTAAATCCAAGTATGAAGACACATACTACTCACTCCGTAGCATAAATGAGAATAGGCGTGTATCTCTACCTTCGCATGTTATTTCTGTTTACTCTCTTCTTCCTTTATTACAATAAATAAATCCTCTACTCCCTCTAAAAAAGTTGAATGCTTTCTTGCTTAAAAGAAAATGTATAAATAAGAGTACCAAATAAAGTAAATATAAATATTATGTATAACAAAATATATTTGTGCATCGAAAATAGCCAGCATATTTTGGTACTGTAATAGTTTTTATCTGATTCCTTACTCTAATATATCTCATCAATCATACTTTTATGCAAACTTTCAAAATTTTTATTTCCGAAATTTACTTTTAATATTTTTACTTTACGAAATAAAGGAAGTATTATCATCGCGAAAAATTGAGGGTATCATATATCAAAGAAAATATCCATTTCGACCACTCTCGAATCCATTCGAAAGATGTTTTTGCTTGACATCTGTACACAAGGACAGAATAAAGGACTCGTTTTCCAAAAACCTATTGTAAAATAGATTTCAAATGGATTCAGAAGAGATTTTTTTCGTGATGTCTGAACGTACGTACATATGTATGTGTCTCACATAACTCAAAAACGAGTAGTTTCAGAACACTGGAATTTTGCAGATGGGACTGCTATAACATGCAGTTGCGTATCTCCCTTATTGCTTACAATCGGCCGTGCCAATCCACTCTGTGATTGGGCTCGGTGAACTCAGTTTTTTATTGTTATATGTTGGTAAATTGTGGTGCATTTTTTGCTTTAAAAGTGATTGAATTATGTTGTTCTTTATGTTCTGTTTACGAGGTTTATGCCTTTAGTTAATCTGCATGCAATAGTTGTAGAATTATCAATAATTTAAAAGTCGTTTAAGTAATACTAAATCTAACGAAGCAGCCATTTGTTTACATTTTAAAATGTTAGTAAAATAGTTGTAGAGACATTAGGTATTTTTTTGGAACAAGAGAGATGAAAAATATGCAATGCCTTCGCCGGGGATCGAACCACGGACCTCTGAAATACCGGCTCAGTGTGCTGATCATTACACCACGAAGGCATGCTAAGAATGTAGGAGATATACCTTATATAGTGAATTAAGTCAGTTTCTGCACCAACGTCAGTGTCTTTTTACCAAGTGGGACCAAAAGTAAACTCCCAGTTTAGTGCACCGAAAAATCTGTCTTTCCGCCTGCTGACGGAATTTGCTTGTTTTTGCGTAGAAACTCTAATTGTAATTGTTTTTAACTGCATTTGGTGTTTTATGTTTTTCTGTATTTTACAATTTTTAATGAAGAAGTTTTAAGTTTTTATGTATTTTGTCTTGCGAAGTGAGAACTGAATTGACTGAATAAGAAATAAATCTCTAATGAAATTCGAGGAAACAAGTTTAAATGAAATACAGCAAAAAATGAGTATCATTTAATAGATCGTGCAAGGAAGCCATGTGATGTCCTAATCAGATTTTTTTCTACCTTACTCAGTCTTCAAACATTGCAATTGGACTGCCTAGGAGGATCACCAGTACGTGTTTTCTTTCTCGGAAAAAGCGGGTAGTTAAATCGAAACAACATTTAAAAATTTTTTTTAGTCCAAAGTGGTTTTGTCCCTGAAGGACTATGTTTTCGTTTTGCGATTTTGCATCGGAAACATTAAATGTCGGTTCACTTTTCAAACTGTTGCCACCAAATATTGCAGCCCTCTATTATATTTAAAGAAATTAAATAACGAAGAATGCGCATAAATGTGTGCATGTTTCTCGCATTGTGATAAAACGACGATACCTAGAGCCATTGAATTCTGAATGACGTAATCCTGCTGCGAATAAGCCCAAATTTGAAATGTGGAATTTGTTTTACTATGGATTTCATATTTTGTAAAACTTTAACGAACTCTTGATTAACAAACTCAAGTATTTCAAAGCGAGCCATGGCAACGTTGTACAGATAAAACATTTTTATCTCCAGCGCGTGAGACTGTGTATAGGAAATTCTAAAAGTATGCTCAGTTTAAAATTATTTTGCGATATTTTTCTTTAATTGAATTTTATGGTTTAAGTGTGAAGAACATGATATTTATTAAATAAAGGTAACAGACGAAATGTTAAAAAAACGCCCCTTTAGACGTAATTTGAAATCTGAAACTTTTCGGTTTTTTTTTTTTTTTGGCAGCAGACGAACATCTAAAAGAGTAGTTTTCACATTGTGTAAAGTATAACTATTGTCATAAGTTTAATTTCAGTAAAATTTTACATGCTCTTCCGTGGTTCAAAATAATTCTACTGCCGTCTATATTTTAATATGCTACGAGATATTTCTTCCTGAGGGAACAGATTTTTATTTCATCAAACATTTATTTTTTTTATATTCTTATATACATGATCGCAAAAGTATTAGAATTATGTACTCAACTTTTCCTTCATTTCAGTGTGGTTTAATTAGATTATTTCAGTATTAATTAATGGGTAAAACATTTCAGTTTCGAAACTTCGGAATAAAAAGTCGCATTTATATACTTTAAAAAACAAAAGTAGGATATGAGGAAATACTAGCGGAATAGAATGAATGAAATTTTCGATTCACAAACTGAATGAAAATCAGAATTTTTTTTTATGCATATTTTAATTTGAACCGCTTGCAAATATTTAACATATTCTTATCTTTAAAAAGAAAAAATTAAATCAGAAAGGCCATAAACTAAAAACATAGGATTAAATAAGACAAAAAAAAAACAACCATTTTAATGTATTACTGTATTTATTATTTTTGGCACTTATATTTCAGTTTTAAAAAAATGAGATTTTAAAAATTAGGTGTATGGGAATAATTAATGTAACAAAATAATATGCAGTAACTTCAATAGGGCATGACATAACTTTTTATAATTTACTCTGTATAATAAATAATATGCTAACAATCATGTTCTCCAATATGTTCAGCGTTAAAAAAGCTTTTTCCTATTTCATCTCTTTTTTATTCTATGCACTCTACTATCTATTCTATGCACCTACTATTTCATCTCTTTTTTCATTCTATGCACTCTACTATCTATTCTATGCACCTACTATTTCATCTCTTTTTCATTCTATGCACTCTACATAAAAATTACTTCGTTATAACTACGAGCATTATTCTCGTCTACACAAGCAAATAGCGGAAAAAGTATCTAACTGAGTTTCAAAACTGTCAGAAGTAGACCCAAGAGTCATACTATAAGGTATTTCTCCAGTATTCTTAGCATGCCTTCGTGGTGTAGTGGTCAGCTCGCTCGACGCGTATTCGAGAGCTCCATGGTTCGAGTCCCGGCGAGGGCATTGCTCATTTCTTCGATTTTTCTTGTTTCGAAAAATTCTGAAATGATTCTACAGTGGGGTCCGAACTAAAAAACGTGGTGGATGATGATTCTCCACCACCAAGATTTGGCGACTGAGCCCCCCTAATCCTCAGTCGCCCTTTAAAAGGGGAAGTATATTGTAGAGACATTAGGTTATTTCGAAGCAGGAGACATGAAAAATGAGCAACGCCTTCGCCGGGAATCGAACCACGGACCTCTCGGTTACGCGTTGAGCATGCAGACCACTACACCACGAAGGCATGCGAAGAAGGCGGGAGAAATACCTTATAATATAAGGTATTTTTGCCGCCTTCTTAGCATGCCGTCGTAGTGTAGCGGTCAGCGCGTATTCGAGAGGTCCGAGGTTCGAGTCCCGGCCAGGGTTTGCTCATATTTTACATCTCCTGCTTCCGAAAATTCCTAATGTCTCTACACTGGTGCCCGAACTAAAAAAGGTGGTGGAGGATGATTCTGTATCACTAGGCTTGGGCGATTGGGTCCCCTAATCCCCAGTCGCTCTTTAAAAGGGGGTATATAAGGTATTTCTCCCACCTTCTTAGCATGCCTTCGTGGTGTAGGGGTCAGCACGCTCGGCGCGTAATCGAGAGGTCCGTGGTTCGAGCTCCGGTGATGGCATTGCTCATTTTTCATCTCTCTTGCTATCAAAAAAATAAGCTAATGGCTCTACAATACTATATTGGCTGGTACATGTTATACATTATTTTGCTTTGACTAATAAGTTTAAATCTGAGCATATATAGGTTTCTTGCACGAGATGTCTTACAAGATGTTAGTCATTCCTCCCCACTCAAACGGCTATTGATTAGAAAAAATCTGTTCTCTTCGAATTCAGTCTCAAAAATACGATAAACTTCATAAAAATAGACATAATTTCTTAAATAAATAATTTTAGAATATTTTGCTTAGTGGTGAAATTAAACTGTTATCGTTTTATTCGTTTATGGAAGTGCTAAATAAAACTCTATGCATAGTTTCGATCATGTATATAAATATTACAAAGCTAAAAGTTATACTTCATTTGAACTACAGCCATTATGAGTTACTTTTCGAAGCACATTTATATAATACAAAGACAGTATTTTTTATCAGAATTTTGTCTTCGAAAGTATATCAGGTGATATTTGCAAATACGTGATGCTAGAGCGTCCTAAATTAAGTTTATCTTTGAAAGGGAGAGACTGATAGAAAAGTCGGTTTAGTAAAATGTTTCTACCCAGTTCTTATCCGTATAGTGTCAAGATTTATCCTGGAACTAAAGAAAGAAGACAAAATGAATAATTTTTTTAAACAACAACAAAAATGCAATAAAAATTTCTTTCCTGTTCTTGCTGATGATAAAGTTACCCCGATTCATAATAATACCTTCTAATCAACGGTATTCCGAAGTGACATGCAAGATAAAGTAAGCCATTTCTCAAATGACAGCAATAAATATGGTTTGGTAGGTTTTCATTTCCAACAAGTTGTGCAGTTCTTATCAAGCTGCTTAGAATGCGTGTCCAATCGGAACGGAAACGACGGGTTGCATGGAAAGCTACCATTTCGCTATGGATATAAATTCTTAACACGAAATCCAAAAAAAGTAGCGTTTCTACGTTTCTTAGATAAAAAGTGCCTGCGAATGCTATAAAACCTGTTTAGTCGTTGCTAATCCCTTTTTCAAGCTCTTTCCTTGGACTTAACTTAATAAGCTGATGTTCCATGAATGGTGAAAAACTACACTACATAGAAAATTTTAACTTTCAACAAATATAATGGAAACGTAGGCTTATAAAAGCAAGCACAGCCTCCAGCGACTTAAACAAATTAGCTTCTAGACGCTTGAATACTAAATATTTGAAGGATTTAATTATTATAAAGTAAAATGCTAATTTCATTATCAGCAATACATATGCCTTAATTTTATATATTAACAATTTATTATCTTATGAATTAAACACACTTTGAAGGGTTTAAGTTCTAATTAAATAAATTTAAAAAAAAACTTCCTGGTTAAAGGAGATTATATAGAAAAATAAAGACCGATAATAAACGTATTTCAATAAATATAAATAAACTGAAGAAACTTCTAAGCCTTATGAAAAATATATTACAGTGAAACTAAACACGTTATAAAAGAATCATAAAAATTAGATGAAGTGGGATCTAAATGCATATTGTTGCGTACAGACGTACGCCAGAAAGTGGGCGGCAGTTAAAACAGCTGAGCAATAGCAATTCAGCGGGGATCGAGCTCCAATGAAATAGCTAGCTGCATAGGAAGTTTCGTGTTTTACTCCATATATAATGTAAATAGGTACCATTTCTGTTAGGCAACTCTCCACGAAAGCATCCCTCTCCGCAAGTATTCAGTCCTTGTATACTTTGCCCGAATTAGGGGGAAAAATCTGGTGAAGAGCACATCCATGTCTATGTGCTGAGGAATTTCACATTTTCGCTTCCTTCTGTATTCTACGAAGGAAAACCTTCTTGCTATTATCTATCATTATTTAAAATGATTATCAAACCTTTACGAAGTCTTTCTGCTAGCATTTCAACAAACTAAATAAACGTTTTTGTGGAATGATTGAAATAAAATTAGACTTCTACATAAGGAGGTATGTTATTCTCCCGGATAGTACTTCAGTCTTTGCACTCTTAATGCAATTCTGATTAGATAGCATTTATCAACTGGCTGTATTTATAGATATGGGTAGTTAGCGAAGGTGAACATTTACTGGAACCTACTAATAAGGCCCTATCCCTTGTGATGGCTCCTTTTCCGTCATCTAGTGTGTTACTCTGTTACGTCAGTAGCTCCAGGTGACAAAATGACCGATGAGTTCTGTCCTAGATTTATATATCTATTTGGTAATATTCTTAAATACAGTGGAAACTAGTGTTTTAAATCTAAATTTATAATCACCATTATGCATTCGTTCGTACGCAAAATTAAGAGAGTTTCCACATAATGTCAAACTTCTGAAAAATAAATGGTCAGATTTAATGAAATTTGGTATGAATATATATTTATAACAGAGAAAGAGATGTACCACTGAAAAGTTATTTTATTGTGCGTATGATTATCAGCAAAGTTTACATTGCCAGTATATCTGAAATTCACGCTGTGATATTGAATTGAAAAATGAATTTAATATGGGGTATGATCTCCTCTCAAAGCCATGCAGGTCTCGCAGCTTGACGGCATACTGGACAGGAAACCGTTGAGGAGTCCCAGTGGCAGTCGATCCCACTCCTGTACCAAGGCATTTTTCAACTCCGGATTGATTCTCGTAGGAGGATGGCGAAATGAAATTGCCTTCTCAAGAGCGTCCCAGATATGCTCTATAAGCTTAAGTTCAAGAGGTCTGAATAGCGAATCCATCCATGCGATAAATATCCTCACTCTTCAGGTAATCGTCGATCAGCTGAGCTCTAGGTGGGCAAGTTTTGCCATCCATTAACACTAACTTAGGACCAACTGCGCACTTGAAAAGTCGAACATGTGGCTCTATGATGTCCTGTCTATACTTCACAGTAGTCAGGGAACCTTTGTCAAACACATGCGGCGGTGTGCGGTCGTGCAACATAATGCCTGCGCAAACCATTTCGCCTCCACCACCGTAATGATCCTTTTAACTGATGAGGGAGGGATGGTATCGTGTTCCAGTTTCTTTCCGATAGCTGTAGCAGTCCTGTGTCGCCGCGCTGGAAAGTTCCAAATAACGATCCTCATTCATCGTTGAGGATCTAGGTTTGCTTTTTCCATACTGAGCTCTGGAACCACCTGCCCTTGTGATTAGCCTACCTCCAATCTACCAATAATTCTCCACTCATTCCGTCATCCATATTATTGTGGCTACTCATTTTACCTGATATACCTTATAAACTTTATCCAACTCTTTCGGGAAACACGGCATGATATACAAGCACAACTGAATTTTAGAATCGTCGGCTTATTGATTAAGACAAAGCATCAAGAGCTATCTCCCTAAGGTATGGACACCTTCACTGAGGATTTTCTAAGGAGAACTGGTTCATATTTGCATTACAAAAGAAAATAAATCTACAAAAACCCAACTTGCTAAGCCCGTTCCCCGGAATTCGAAAGCTAGTCAGGCTACAGCTGAGTTCAGCAGTCTGTGAACTCAGCTGTCCGTGACTAATAAGTGACGTTTAGAAAGAAAGACAAGGAACATGTAATTTCAACAAAATTGCAGTATTTTCTCGTTATAAGTGAAAGAATATAGACTTACCGAGAAATCCCTATATGTACATGGTTGTTATTTCCTTCGACGTGAATTTAATTGCTTAGATTCTTAATTCTTAAATTGCCTTAATTTACAGCAATTAACAATAATCATGATTCATATTTTGATATTTTTTTTATGAAAGTTAGTATGAAGACATAACAATTTGAAAGTTTTATGTACTTTAAAACAGGTAATTAAAACGGGTAATTAACAGGTAATTGATAGTTAAAGGCAAACATCTTTCAGCATTAAAAATTCGATATGTACTCTGTTGCATGTTTATTACCGTGAAGCATTATTTAGTTTTTAAGGAGCCTTAAGAGATCGAAAGAGAAATAAATAACATCTTATTTGAAACAAACAGAGACGAGAATACATTTAAAGGTTATTAAATGGTTATTTATGATTAGAATAAAAATTAATTTGGATCTATTGACCAGAATATATGTAAGCTGCAGTTTCAGAAACGACTATAAAATTCTAGATAAAAAAAAGTGTTTATTCATAAATAAAAGAGGTGAATGAAGTAAGTTAACGGAAAATCAACCTGCTTCTTTTCTGTACTTTTAAGAAAACAAGAATACATAATTGAACCAAACTACTCCCAAATGTAGCATTTGCAATTGAAATTACACAAATACGCTTTCAAACGAAAAGAAACGTTACTAGATAATTAAGCTTTGAAAAAATGATATTAAATGTGGTGTCATTTCTAGTCAAAAGCACACTGAATCAAAGTTGAGCACACCTACTGAATATGAGAATTACTCATAATTCATTAATCTGCAGAATCTGTTAAATGTTCTTTCGATTGATTTGTTATTAAAATAGCTCAGCTTTTCTTCAAAAAATTAACCAAATGATTTTAAATCTATCTGAAAGAGATCAGCCATCTGAAAACCACAATGAAATGCGTTTGATTAAGAGTTTATTGCGTGTAATTGAATAAACTTAGCAATGGTACTTCCGTTGGCATAATATGAATTGAGTAGGCATTTCTTATACAGCTTGAAAATCATGGAGCAGAGCTTGCATTTAAAAATTGTATTTAAAAGTGCATTCAAAAACATGACTGATTAGGTTAATTTATCGAAGAAAACAGTCAGTGAAAGGCAAATTTATTTCATTTTTAAACTCTCATTATTTTAGCATATTGTATTTCGCATATTACATTTCTCCTCAACATGTATCTTTTCTTCTACATTTTCCCCTTCTTTTCAATCAAATGTCTTCCAGAGTCCAGTCTAGATGGCTAGCAAGTTAAGGTCCAAAGAGAATGATATTCCCGATTCATCATTGCTTTAGTTAAATTAGGTTGTAACGTGCACTGTAGAGTAAAACTAAAAAATCAGCCATAAATATTCCTTTCAGTTCATTTAAGCTGAAATCATTCATTCATAGTTTAACAAAAAAGAAAGTAATTATATCTACACCCATAAAAAACAATAGTTTAGGAAATAGCAATATGAAATAAAATTAACAATGCCCACTCCTGACGTGATTTAGCATTTAACTGAGGGCACAACATTTAATCTGTCAAAGAAGTATTTTTTTAAAATTTCATAAATATCGTGGCATATATTAGATGCGTCGTTAACACTTACGTAAGTTTATTTAACCATTGTATTAGACATTTTCATGTGCAAAAATATATAGTATTTGAAGAAAATGAACTGAATTGAACATGTTCCTAAACATGTGAAAAAATAAATGTAGGAAAAAGACTAAGGTTGCTTTACTCAACAGATATTCTCAATGCAAACAGAATATACTGAATATACATACAGAATTTATGTGAGCTTGGTTAGAAATACATGATTTACGAGTTTCACTCAAAAATTAGTATAAAGTGATACTTGGGGGCTCATGGGTCGGTTCATGATTATGGATGTACGTCATTTTAGAGGGATATAGCATACACTTATGCCGTAGAAATAAGATGTCGTTAAACAGTCTAGTTAAAAACAGGTAGGAACGTCTGACCAGCAGTACAATATTTTTTCTTTTTTGTGTTGTTAATTCTAATTTCAGCTTCTCGTGTTCCACAAAGTATACCACGAGGTTTACACAAGTAAGTTATATCACTAACAGGATATATAAACAAATGTACAATTAGATGAAAATGGGGAAAAATTATTTAAAAAATAAACATATACATATACATAGAAAAAGAGTAAACGAAAAAAATAAAATAAAACATAGCAATAAAATAATGAGAACTCAATAACCTAAATTGAGAATGAAATTCCGAAAAACAAAAATTGTCTCTTTAGTTCGAAAAGGTTCAGAAAAAAAAGGTGGCCAAGGTACAGACAGGCGTATCAAATTTGCCTGAAATATATACCTCTGCTGGACATGATGAACTCATTCAAGAAGAATATGCTTTACATCTTCATCGCCGCTGCCGCAACTGCACAAAGCACTTAATGCAAGTCCAAATCGCTTTAAATAGCTCTTAAATTTGCCATGCCCAGTCAAAAACTGAGCTACTTTAAACTCTGTTAAAAACTGAACAACTTTTATTCTGTGAAAAATTGTAAGAAAAAAACTTTAGGTCCATTGTGCTTTTGGTGAGGTCAGTTGTCTCTGTTCCAAATAGAGATAGCATCATTTCTATAAAAACGCTTCCAGTGAGGAAATGAACGCAAAGATTTAAATCCGTGTGAGGTTTTGTGACTAGCTGTGCTAGAGTATTACGCTCATTTCCATAACTTCCACAGCCTTTGTAGAGACATTAGGTTATTTCGCAGCAAGATACATGAAAAATTAGCAGCGCCTTCGCCGGGAATCGAACCACGGACCTCTGAAATACCGGCTCAGTGTGCTGACCATTACACCACGAAAGCATGCGAAGAAAGCGGGAGAAATACCTTATATACTCCCCTTTTTAAAGGGCGACTAGGGTTTTAGGGGACCTAGTCGCCAAATCCTGGGTGTGGAGAGTCATCATCCACAACCCTTTTAGTTCGGGCGCCAGTGTAGAGACATTAGGCATTTTTGGAAGCAGGAACCATGAAAAATATGCATTGCCTTCGCCGGGGATCGAACCACGGACCTCTGAAATACCGGCTCAGTGTGCTGACCATTACACCACGAAGGCACGCCAAGAATGTGGGAGATATACCTTATACCTTCAAAAGCGTAAGTAAAATTAATGCCGATATCAAGATCTTGCAAGGTCTTAATAATAACCTGAATTTCAACAGCAAGTTTCTCTGATACACTACTTTTTTTGCAATAATTGTATCGAAGAAAGAGAATCACTATATTACATACACACAGTACAATATTTGCTATATCGAAAATAAAACTAACTACTTCAACTCTTATACATGTTAATTTTTTTTAATGTAGGAAGTTAATTTCCTCATTTTGCAAGGTTTAGGTTATTTATCGCATTATATCACTATTTGATCTATTCTATCATTTGTCAACTCTCACTAGCGTGTAAATGAGATATGTGTATATAAGCACAAAGTCTTGAAAAGTTAGAGAGACAGATTTGTCAGAAAAGCTGACCGGCATGTTATTTCTTCGCCGTAGCTCTGAAAATTACTTTAATCGGCGTTTGCCAAACACCAGCCGAGTTACTCGATCAAATTTCATGGAGCCAAAGCTTAGTAGGCTTTTACCTTATGAATCTCTGGAATTAAATTATTTGGAACTTTAATTCACTTTTATATTATAGGAATCTGGTAAGCTGCGGAGATTTAATTGATAACACAAACAGTGCATTCCTAGGTTCAAAGTCTCAAATCAAATGGTTTGTTCAAATTTTTTTTCCTTGTTGGTAGTTACTTACATAAACGGGACAATAAGTGGCTGCCAGCTTCAGTTGGTACCAAGTAGTTGACTAAGTGAGAGGAATCCTAAAACTTATTCATTTAACATAGAGTTTGCTTAATTGAATGCTGCAAAACAGACGAGCACTATGTGTTTAAAGAAGCAAATGTCTCTGTGGACAGAGTTCTAAGGGAAACTGAGTAGCTTCTACACGAGGAAGGAGGGAACTCGAAAACATCCGTACATCTCGACCAGCGGTTCCCAGCCTTTTGACTAACGCGAACCATCTAAACAAAAATTGAAAAACTTTAGTACAACCACTTCATTTTATAGTGATTATTTTTCAGTTTCTCAACAGAAATATTTAAAAAAATATATTTTGCCATTTGCACAACCTGTTGGCTATTTGTATTTTAATTCTGCACACATAAAAATAATAGATTAAAAATTGGTTGCCATTTTAATTATCAAAATTTAAGTTATAATACCTTAATTCTAAAATTTATTGTGAAATTTGGGCCTGTTTAAGAGAGATCAATTTCTTTATGTCTGGTCATATTTCACTTAGCTTTAACCCCAAATTACGATCCACTTTTAAATTTTTTCTGTATTTTTTTAATATAACATGGGAGAAAATCCCTGTTCACACAAATAGGTTGGTTGGGCAAAAAGGGAATAAAAATTTAATAGCTTTATTTGAAATGCCTATAAATTCTTTCTTTCAGTTCAGCCTAAAGTTAGTTTTTGAAATCTTCTGTTAGAATTCAGTCACAGGAAATTTCTATCAATTGTCCTTTTCCTTCACGAGATTTTTAAATTTAATAGTTAAAAATATTTTGTTTCTTTTCGTACCGCCTATTTTTCTCTTGCGTACCACCGGTTAAGAATCGCTGATCTAGGCTATTACCCAGGATTCAAACTCGGGTTGAATTACCAGTACTTAGCTCTTTTATTAACTCTGATAGAGCGCTTTTAATCTAGCAGTTTTTACCAACCTGATTACATAGAAATCATAGTTTTAACTTTTGTAAGTCCTTTTTTTTTTGCTCTTTTATATCTCTTTATTTATTATTTCATTTAGTTGGTTATTTCTCCTAAATCCGAATCATATTTTATAAAAGCGGGAATGCCGCAGAAAATAAAATTAATTTTTCAATAAAAATAAAATAATAATATACTTTACTCTTTTAATAAACAGAATTAATTACAAGATATACGTATGATATTATAATACTTAAACAAAAAATATATTTAACAGGGAGCGAAATTAAAATCTTGAAGTCTTGAGTACTTTTCTAATTAACATGCGTCACAAATGTAGCAACATGGATTCATATTATGTAAGTTAAATTATTTGCACTAAGAAACGCATTTAATAATTAATACACGTGATTAAAAAATTACAAAATGGAGAATGAATTAAAATTTATTCCTCAGTTTAATAATCTAAATGAAATAACGAAGCCCTTTCCAGGTATACCAACACATTTGAAATATCGCTTCTTTTAATATAAATTCGTAATAAAGCATTTATAGTTGCTATAGTTACGATTAACTTTCTATCAAAAGGAAATGGAATACTGTGCCAGTAATATATGTAATAAAAATTTTCCATACATTACTGTGGTAAATATTTTTACACTTTCTGCTTTTGAATTCAATTCCTTGCTAATTTAATAACATGATCCTTTGAGAGAAAAATAAAATTCGTGTCCCTTAGTGTTTACAGCACATACTTGGAAATATTTAAGGCGCACCAAATATAATAGAAGTAAAACTACACCATATAAAACATGCATATATAGCGTAGATTTCTATGTCATCTGAAAGCAGTTTCAGACGAGTGCCGAAGACATTTTTCAAAGAAATTTAGCTGCATGTCTTTAACTGGTTCATTTTAGAACAGTTGCAAGAACTCAACGTTAATGATGTCCATCGGTGTTTTTCTGTTTTCGCGATTAATTGTTTGCGCGGTTGTCAAAAACGTTCCTGTTTCCGCGAAATCATCAACTTTCATTACCCCTTCTCAAAGGGGTTACATAGTAGGGGGCGACTGGGCTTTACCCGAAAGGTAGGAAAGCAAAAAAAAAAAAAAAGAAAAAAGAATTTTTAAAAAGAATATAAAAAGAATTTTTAAAAAGAATATAAAAAGAATTTTTAAAAGAAATAATCGAAAAATATTTAAGATCAATAATCTTTCCATGCATGAAGCTAATACTGCATTTAAGGGAGACAGATGTTCAAACTTTGCGATGATTTTGACAATGAACACGTTTCCTTAAGTAAAAATAATATGCCGAATTCTTCCGAAATTCTGCATAAAGGTGAATTACAATAAAATCTTTCAGAATAAATATTCGTTTTAAAACGACGACTTCTTTGGTCTTAATTGCGCCTTTGCAGCTTTTAATTCTTTCATTTACGCAAATCCAATAAACTACATTTTCCTCATTTTTAGTCTGAATTCGATACCGATAACCTTTATAAAGGACTAAAGGTTTTTTTTTTCCTTTTAGTTACAATAATGTCTAAAACATCTCTATTGATTAACGTAAGATCTGAAAATAATAGTTAATATTGCAACAGAATTATGAAGCTAAGGATTTCGAGAGAAGCCTGGCGAAGAGTAACTTATTCACAAAGACACTGCCCAGCTCTTCTTAATGACTCATCGTGACATCTCCTGAGGAGCTGTGGGAGGGGGCTGTGCTCTACGATTTCGCGTGAACAGGAAGAATTTTGAAAAACGCGGAAAGAGGAATCGCTGAAACAGAACTAATTCTATCCATCATGCATATAAGAATTTCCCTCCAGCGTGCGATAATTTATTGCACAAGAAAATTAATAATAAGGATGTCCACAACTTAAAGTGGATTTCAAACAATTATCAATATCTGAATTTTAAACAGTGATTAGATTTCAGCATTCAATGTAACATAATAAATTAAAGTACTAAATATAATTACAACTACTAATTAAATTATTAAGCGAAATTAAAGCATTAAATGTGAGATACAGAATAAAAATGTACAGCAAGTGCAATTGTTGCAATTTAACTCTATGTGAATATGCTTGTTATACATTTCTCACCAACTCCAAATAAAATTTCCATTTCTAATTGAATGTATTACTTCATGCGCGGATTCACGCAAACTAAGTGCCGATCTGTATATCTATCGCAAAGGCAACGTAAGAATTAAATTAATTTACTCTCGCCCTGATCGGTATAATATTATGTAACGTAAGAATTAAATTAATTTATTCTCACTCTTATTGATCTAATGTTATATAAGTTAATGGTTAGCGTTATTGTCCGCGTTTTGCTGAGCCCAGCTTCGAAAGCTGAAGAAGAAATGTATGTTGTAAATGTGTAGGGTCTTTACAGCATACGGACACTTTAAATACACCGCCAGTCGTAAATCCTCTCGTAGTTTGACGGTAGATGAAGACCGGGGGGGGAAGACCCTTGGACCCCCGGGGTTTCTTCCTCAAAATTGGAAAGGAACTGGGGAAAGTCATATTGTCACATATAAAGTGTTTAAAGCCCACGGAATGACATAGGCAATACTGCTCTCCTCGTCAAAATAAAATTGACGAGCTTGTTATGATGTTAGTGTTAGACAAGTGAGATAAGTTACAACAAATTAATTTACCAATAACTCAAAAAAAAAAAAAATCTGAAAGGTTTCAGATTTTAAATTACGTCCAAAAGAGCGTTTTTTTTTTTTTAAATTTCGTCTGTTACCTTTATTTATTAAATATCATGTTTTTCGCACTTCAACGATAAAATTCAGTTAAAGAACAATATCCCAAAATAATTTTAAACTGAGCATATCTTTAGAATTTCCTATACACAGTCTCACGCGCTGGAGATAAAAATGTTTCCTTTCGTACAGTGTTGCCACAGTTTGCTTTGAAATCGTGAGTTTGTAATCAAAAATTCTTTAAAGTTTTTGTTAATCAAAAATTCGTTAAAGTTTTACAAAATAGGAAATTGATAATAAAACAAATTCCAAACTTGGGCTTCCAGATGCCCATATTCGCGGCAGGATTACGTCATTCAGAATTCGATGGCTCTAGGTATCGTCGTTTCATCACAATGCGAGAAACATGCATACATTTATACACATTCTTCATTATTTAATTTCTTTAAATATAATAGAGGGCTGAAACATTTGGTGGCAATACTTTGAAAAGTGAACCGACATTTAATGCTTACGACGCAAAATATCAAAACGAAAACAATAGTCCTTCAGGGACAAAGCCCCTCTGGACTAAAACCTGATTTATTTCAATTCATTGGGTAGCGTACCTTTTGAATAAACTGAATTCATCACCGAAATAAAGCGCAGTTTTTAGTGTCATTATTATAAGTTCATATGCTTTTGAATTAAGCTATGAATCATTCTGTTTTACCAGAATTATTTGCTCGATTTTACAAGCTTATAGCCGAAAATCTATAGTAAGTTTATATGGGGGATTTTCTATGTGCACTATATTAGGATAAGTCAAGTATATTATTTTTTTAAACAAATTTACTTTAATAATGAAAAAAGTCATTGAAGCAAAAGAGGGAAAACTTAATTTTAAAATTTTAAGTCAAAATTCTGTTAACGTACATAATGAATGGAATCAAATCCTTTACATTCATATCCAGAAAAATGATTCAATATGCATAATTTAATTGTGTACCAAATTCCATCTCTTTTTCCCAACGCCACAGAACTTGACACAAAATCATACTTATACGCATATATGAATACGCGCAAAAGATTCATTAGTATACCATAGATATCTGATATTTTTTAAGCGAAGAATATAGATTGGCTATTAGCTTCAAATTAATTCGCTTGTGAATTTTTGCAGTGAATTAGAATATATATCGTTTTCAAATCATACCGCAAAGCAATTTTGAAACGAAACTGCTAAGAATTGTAAATTAACATTGTTTTGATAGCTTTCAAAATCTGAAGCGATGACACTTATTTATCAAAGCAATCAAATGGATAATTTTATGAAAGACATTTATTTAACACGGACTTTACGTTACCTCTTTCGTTTAATAACAGGATTTTAAGAGATTCTTTTTCAAAGTTAACTAAAAAATTGCCTTTTTGCCATGCATGGCAATTTTACAAAACAAGGCTTTTAAAACATTTTACAGGTTTAAAAGTGCTCTTGTTCATACCAGTAACTAATATTATGAATAAAAAATTTAGTGCAAACCTTATTATCATACTGTGGGGTTGTACTTATTTAATTCAATGTTCAATCTTTGAACCCCACAAACACTAACAAGCGGATAATGCCTTAAGTGTGTGAGCAAACACGTAAGACTTAGGAAGGGTTAACTACCTTTTATTTCTCAGAATAAATACAATCAACTCCTAACTCAGAGTTATACAGGAAAGCCTCCACTTGGGCTTGAACTTAAATGAATAGGAAATTAAACTTAACTAAGCTTAACTAAAACTAACTGAAGGTATAGCCGAAGCTATCAGGATTCTAAGTAGTTGGCTCCTAAATATTAATTAAATCGGCGAAGCCAAGCAAGGGCCTAAAGTATGGCCGAGCGTAGTGTAGTAATAGTGTAGTAGTCAAAAGGCAAACGCGCGCTGGTCAGGAAATCAGACTCTCGAAGTCGGTGAAACATCGACTTAAATAATACTCTTATTCATTTGCATTCACTGCGTTTTTGAAATTAAATTCTGGTAGGAAATTGTAAGCTGAAACTAGAATTGATAGGAAAGAAGCATAACTTAAAATAAGGATAAAACTTACAACACTTATATATCGTTTTTTAAACCTTAAAAGATTTAAATGTATCCCGCTTAAAATGATCATAAATAAAAAATTTCAGCGAGATGTATAAATCTTGATGCATCCCATATATATTAATTAAATCTTTAAAGACAGATTTCATCTGAATAGATTCCGCCGATATTAAGACGTGTCTTACTACATGACATATCTACTTTATGAGCATGTACAAAACATTTTTCTAGAGTTTTCTCAAGCTAATTTAAAAGCTCCATACGCTAATTTAAAATTTTAATTAATTATTTAAATAGAAAAATTTAAGCTATGATATATTTGAGAACATAACATTTACTTGAAAATTTAATATCAAAGAAAGAAATTACTTTTCATTTATGAAGAACGTCTGTTTAATTCTTGATAAGCTTTCTGGAGGTCTTTGTGCTACTACTGAAAAAAAGGTACTAAAGTTACTTCGAATTTCTGAATGTTTTTCATTGTAAATGAAAATTTAAATAATGTGAAGTTTGATTTTTCCCTTTGTTGAATTGAAACAATTAATTAACCCTTTAGAAACAACTAGAAAATTTCCATAGTTTTAATAAAAGTTATTATTAGAAGTATTTGTTAGTTATGAAAAGAAAAATTAAACTTTAATGTTTCGGAAAAATTAACGAATTATTGAAATAAAATCATAATACAAAGTACTACATATAATGAAAACTGGAAGTACACTAATTAAAAACTGAAACTCTATATTCCAGCATGGATATTATTTTCAACTCTTACTTTATGAAAAAGCAATACAATATGATTAAAATACCGTGCTAAAATAACTGCAGCTGTTAAATATAATATACTAACTGTCAAAATTCCTGTAAGCATCGCGATTATAAATGTGAACATTTTGACTCTGACTAGAAGTATATTGACATTAATAAACGGAGTGATGTGCTTAAACGGAGGAAATTTAATAAACCATCGCAATTTTATGTAAATCAAATTCTAAAGGAATGTGCTCTTCATTTATAAAATATACCTAATCATGGATAAAATACGTTTCTTCAAATTTCTGTTTTAATAACAAAAAGAATTTTAAAATATTCTTTTAGAAAGGAGAAGAAATAAAACATATTCTTGTATTACCGTATTATGCGAGATGATTTAACTGTTGATGAATTACTTTAATATTTACCATAATAAATTATATCGATTTGATCTACCGGCTTCTCTCTAGCCATTTCTGAAGTAATACAACTGGAGAATATCCACTCAACACGAAGTCTGTGTGACAGGAAGACAGCCACTACCATCGCGGCCGGTTCTTTCATGTCTCTGTTTGGACGCTGTTAACACTATTTGTCAAAATCTTCAACTCTGTCAACGTGGGAAATGTTATCGAAGTTCAGAAGAAAGAAGAGAACATTTTCGAAAATGTGCAATAAATAATCGTCCTTCTAGAATACAGATATAAAAAAGCATAGTAGGTTGAAACCGATTTATACTTGGAAAATTTCATTATTTTCTAGCAATCTTGATCTACCTTTTGACAGTTATAATGCTTAAAAGTTTATTTGACAGAGAATACAGAAGTTTCAGAGGATCATTTTGATCCCATTTTCATGTTATTTCCGTGGTTCTAAAACTGGTTTTATACGGTATTTTTGTTTAATAACTGTAAATATTGAGATTTGTAGAGACTCTAAAATTATCATTGTTGTAAGTTAAGTTTATACCAGGTGAAGTAGAAACACAGCACTAGTATGAGCATAAAATGTTTGAGGAAAGTCACAGAAAATATTCTAATGCCGTGAGTATTTACGTACCATATTAGGAGTTCTAACCTTTAAGCATCAATCGAAACAAGTGAGAAAAACTAAAGGGAAGAATGTCCTAGATTTTATTTTGAAATACACCGGTTTCTTATTGCATTGCTATTAATTAGTGACTTTTGTGTGGGGACACTAAATTATTCCTCACTAAACTGACATATTGTGCTAGCAAAATTATACAGCTGTCCAGTATTTATGAGCAAATTTTGGAGAATGAGTGTTCCTAACGAGGAAAGTAATTTAATCCAGGATAGCAAAAATCCTGACTCGACAAAATTTCAGCTAATTCTAGGCATTTGAAAGGGAAGTATTAAAATCGTTCTTTTTGGAATTTACTTTTAAAACCGTTGAAAAGATGTAAAAATAATAATTATAGTAACATTAATTACCATAAAGTTTTAATCGCCGAAGACGAACTTAGAGTAAGTGAAAAACATTGCTTTATTTCTGGTGGCTTTAGTAGATTACCAAACATCCCCGCTTAATTTTTCACCAAAATTGCACAGCATTTTAATCATAAAATTGTTAACGTATGCAAGAAAATGTTTATTAATAATTTACATATGTTTACACAGAAACGAACTATTGTCACAGTATATTTATTGTTCTGTACGCAAGATGCAGTTATTTGGAACTGTTAGATTTGTATTTTGATTCATTTTAGTAAATGTAGCTGGGCCAAACAATGAGTAGATAAGACAGCTGAAATACTGGGAGCTCGATCCGGATAGTTTTTACCGTGTATTCCTTAAATGCAAGCCATTTTACTTTGGAAAACTTTCCAAGAAGGCATCTCTTTCCTAAGGCAAATAACTATAGTATGCTTTGCGTTATATACTACTGAGTGAACACATGAGCAAATGGAACTCTTATAAAGTATGTTACTGTTCTGATCTTTCTTTATAACACTTCAGCTACGCAATACACAAGTTAATTCATAAAATGCCTGAAATGTGCGATGTTGCGTTAAGTAAATATTACTTAAATAGCAAGCACCTTTCCAGAATATACTTATTTTCGGAATTCACATTCTGGTTGTACTTTGAAAGCTTAAATATCTTTTTATTTAGCCTGGCATATAGTCTCGAAACGGCATTTTGTGTCGAATCACTTTTAAAATTATTGCCACCAAATATTGTCGCCCTGTATTTTATTTAAAGAAACTAAATAATGCAGAATCTATGCGAATGTATTTTGATTTGTTCTTCGCACTGTGGAAAAACAACGGTACCTAGATTCACCAAATTTTGAATAACATAGTCCTCTACGCAAGCATGGGTACCTGGAATTTGGAATTTGTTTTATTTTCTGTTTCATATTTTGTAAAATTTCAACGAATGTTTTATTAAAAACTCAGCAATTTCAAAGCTCACAGTGGCAACACTGTACAGAGTAAAACATTTTTATTTCCATTGCGCGAGACTATCTATCGGAAATTCTAAAGATATGCTGTTTTAAAATATTTTTAGCCCAATGTGGCGTTAGTCCAAATGTTCTCGAGCCATGTGTATGTCTGTAAATGAAAAAAATGCCCGTTTGGGCGTAACATAAAATCTGAAAGTTTCAGAATCCCACCCCGCTCCCAGAGATCAGAATTTTGTCTATTTTTTCGGAAACAACTGAAAATTAAGGTTCGAAATCCCTTCCTTGCGAGAACATTAAAATTTAAGTTGAAGTATCGGTTGAACGTGTTTCAGCAATATCTTAGCCATGGATATTTATTAAAAATTATTTATTAGAATTTATTAGAAAACAGTAATTTAGAAACTTCTTGCTACGTTATCTGTTTTTATAAGACTGATTATCTGTATTATTACGAAATTGGAGATCACATTTAAAGGAAAGGAAAATAAAAGTCATTTAAGAAGTTGGGAAAAATAAAAATTGTTTAATATCTCGATTTTTGGATGCTCTAAAACAATTACCTTTTCACTTTTACTATTACAGTTAAAAAAAATAATGATTGTTTTAAATAAAACTCTTTGTGGAGCTCAATAAGGGCTTAGGCAAGTAATATTACTTTAAGAATGTTAGCGTTATCATTACCTAGCAGCTCACTTTCTTCGCCGTTGCTGTGCATTTAAATATTTAAATTTATTCAAAAGTATCTATTTCTGTCAAACGAATGGCCAGTGGCCGAGTGACTAAAGTTGATATCTCATGCCAGGTTTCATTCCCGACGACTCAACGATTGCTTACATGAGTTATTATAGTTTTCCTCCTGTGTACCATTATGTACGAGCCAATTTTCCTTTGAAAATACTCTATTATGTCTTCTCTTCCCATTGGCATAGAACCGTAGAATTTGCTATCTTATTTAGAATAATTCAATCCAGTCTTTCTATGAAACATGGCCTAATCTGTCAGAACATCTATTACTTAAGAATAAAAGTTCATGCAGGGACAGACTAGAGGCCGAATGGTTGAAGCTGCGAAATACTGGTAATTCGCCTCGGATCCTCTTTCTGGCGGCGGAACAGGCTGGTTGCATGAGATTATATGAGAGGTTTTTCTTACGCGTAACGCAAATGTAGGCGGCCTCTCCTTAAAAAGTCCGTTATAAAAGTATACTTTTCCTTAGACACAGGTTCATAGAATGTTTTATTCATAACCAATTAATACAATCCAGTTGTTAATGCAAGAAAATTTTATCTTTCGTTTTCTTTAAACTACATAGTGGTAAGTCTATAAAACTCACATTCATTTTTTTTTAAATACAGTGTTATGTCTTCTAACAAACGAATGTGTAAAGAGAATTGTTCAATTTATTATGCACAAAAACTTCTGTCGAGTTTAACAAATTGTACCACACTTGCTTAACTAACGTCTGTGTTAATTAAAATTATACTAATTATTTATTATACTAACAACTTAAAAATTACCAGCGTTTTATTATTAATCATTCAGTACACGTCTGGATTTATAAAGCGTTAAAATTAAAGAGTGTAATGTGCCAGTTTTGAAGTTCAACCAAACAAACGGATTATTCTTGACTAGAATTTTGATGTTTTCTTTAATATTTAAGCTAAATATTTTGAATATGAATTACAGCTTCGAAATTAATTAATGTTTTAAGAACTAATTGAAAGTTAACAAAAACACGTGGCAATTACACACAAGAATATATGGAGTTAAGCATTAATTCAACAGCCATTTACTACACAAACAATGTACACTAATGAGTAATGAATAAGCAAGTAAGAAAATTGTGCTCTTCAAGGTTTAATAAACTATACAACAATAAATTAACGAAGCTATGATTATGTGTTGACATGTAAGATTTCTCTTAAACTAAAAGTAAAAGATATTTTACTATATTTCTGCTTTTCGGCATAATGATTACATTTATAAAAACAATTATGAATTCCTTTTACTTTACTATTTAGGTTTAAACATGTTTTAGTTATCTTAGATAAACGGAAATTTAAATATAGAAGCGCATTATTTTATTCTTACTTTTAGTTAAAAAAATTGTTTAAGGATATAATGCCGTACGAAAATTTATCTGAAGATTTTCTATATTTTATTCGAAGTGTTTGTAAAATGCAACCTCTTTTAATATTTTAGACAGTTTAATGAGTAATTAAGATTATTTTTAATGTATCTGCCGGCTAAAGTTGTTAGTAGAATGAGAAATATCGGTTAGGCATCTTTAGATGGGCAACTCAACAGCTGGAATCCAAAGTTCCAAAGTTTGCTTTAAGAGACCGAAATATATTTAAGGCATAAAAAGGTAACGTGAAGTATACTATATAGTTTGCCTCCCCGCAAGAGTTTATTGAAATTTAAAAAAAATACTTTTAAACTTCTCTGTTTCAAAAAGATGCATAATAAAAATAATTTGTTACTGAAATGTTTATAATTTCTGAACTGATAGATTCAAAGTAAGCGCCTCTTTCTCACTTTTTTTTTAATATATCAAAATAAAATTTTATATGTTTTTATAGTTAATGTAATCTTCCTTTTCTACAGTAAAATTCTTCCTTTTACTTTTAAAAAAGTGTAAAAAAAAAAAGGACCGACCTAAAATTTGATGTAATTAAAATAATTCGAATAATGAAAGGAGTATTAACATGTTATTATAGCTTATATCTGTATACTAATAGTTTCTTTTATAAACATATTACTTTAGTTGGTTACGAAAAATCCATCCACTGTTAACTGCACATTTGCACAACATTATGACATTAAAATGTTACCTGCTTGGTCAATTTCCTGTTTAATGAAATCTAAGGGATGGTGCTCATAGCGGTTTAACAATAAAGGGATAAAAATAATAAGAACGAATGATGTGACATAAAATTTTATGTTCTCAATAAATTTTTACAATAGCACATATTCATTTATAAGTTCTTCTTATCCGGAAAAGGAAATTACTAAACAATACTGAACAGATATAAACGGAAAAACTAAAACTAACCTCACTTTTCATAACCAAATTTTAGGATCCTTATGAAACACGAGAGTGATTTATTTAAGCTCTTCAGTCCTTAAATATAAACACAACCTGTATTATAACTGAAAATCAATTCACAGAGTTATTTTATTTCTAGGAAAATGCTAGCTAATCTTACTTCAGAACGAAATAGAAATGACATTTACCTAAACGATACTTCCTGTTTGATTAAGGAAAAAACAAATAGGTTTCCGTTTAATCTTTTTCGCTTAGTACGGTACATTAAAATTGTAGCTAATTTATGAAGGGTTAGTTACGTTAATTATTATCATTATCTTAAATTGCTCATTAAATAATATTCGTGTTATCTATTTAAGATTATGGGTATTTCAGCCGTAGTCATTTCTCTTTTTCACTTAATGGCACTAAAATGCAATGTTTTCAATATCTTAATACTGAAAAATTTTTAGCGACATAATTCTCGCAGTCTTATTAGAGCCTGAAAGACATGATTAGATATCAAGGATTCTCAGGGAGGAATAACAAATTATTTCCCTCGACTTAAAGTCTCCATAATTTTTATTCTAATGTCATCTATTTAGATTTGATTTCCTTATTTATTTGCATTCCATTTGCACTTTCTTTCACATCCTTATTCTAATCTAAAAATTTTTCATTTCAGCACATTCCCACATTATACCGATTTTCTCGAAATGGCATCCAGGAATTCAAACAGTTATTTCGTGATGAATGAAGAAAATTCATTTACGAGTGTATAAAAGCTAGCTCATGTTTTTTAATTTCTAGCGACTGCCAAAAGCTTCTTCGCGTCCGTTTTTGCGGATCGATATACAAAATATAGGATTAAAGTGCAGCTGCAAATGCAATTTTCTTTCAAAGCTTTATTTTATTTTATTTTCCGGAAAGTTAATGAGTTTCTTTTCTAAAATTAGAGGCAATGCAGCTATTTGGATACCTCATAAAGTTTCTGCATAATCTAGGATATAATGAATGTAACATCTGAGTCACAAGGATCTTATAAAATTCTTAAGATCATTTATATGCAGTGACTGAGCAATAATCTGAAGATACTTTTGTATCGTAACTTCCTCATGCAGTAAAGACTGCTAAATCTTTTCTCATGAATTTTACAAATATATTCAAAACAGTTTCTAGCATTAAAGACAAAACAAATAATTACATGTAATTCCAAGTAAATTTAGAATACTTACAATTTTAACAGTAGAAGAAGTGAGCTATACGCTCCTCAGTGGCCTTATTTTAAAGGGATATTTGTCTGGGATATATTTTTTCTCCCATTTGTTTAATGGAATATTGCAAAGCATGCAAAGTCTAACTACCTAAATGAACAGATAATTTCGTGGAGAAACCTAGAACTATGAAAGTGCCTATGCAGTCAGTGTTTTCGCCAGACTTCGAGCCATGGTCAAACTACCAGTATTCAGTGATCTTAGCCACTTGGCAACTGGCAGGCTCCATGTTCTAGTAATTGTTATATAATACAGAGGGTGTTCCCTCATTTTTGTATCGATTTTGCAAAGTCTTATTTATAAACAAACCTTTGAATTTAATATGTTCAGTCTGATAGCCCTTTTGTTGAACTATCATAATACATCTTGATTTCCAAGATAAGAGTCCGTTTCTTAAAACATCAAGGTTGATTTTATTCCACTCTTCCTTCAAAATCTTCCAGAACACATCCTGTGTTTTGGGATGCCGCTTATAAAGCGCTTGTTTTGAAAGTCCAGATGCACATTAATCCATAGGAGACACATCAGGGGACTTGGGTGGGATACATTTAAAGGCAATAGCTTCCATTCCGTTTTCATTTCTCATTTTTTCAAAAAATAGAGCAATAGATTCAGAGGTATGGCTTGGAGCCTTATCCTGATGGAACTTAACACAGTGAAGATTGTTTGGATAAAGAGATGGAATTTCTTCTTTACAATAGGTGCTGAAACATATTTCTGATACTAATCTGGATTAATTTTGACATTTTTTCTACTTTCCTTATTTTAAGTTTTCCGTTACAAGAGAATCCAATAATAACCATAAAAACCTTTAGAAAAACTTTCCTTGTTTTCTCTGAATCAACATATTTAAGTCTCTTTCTCCTCTTTTTCGGTAATAAATCGATCTTTGACTATTGCAATCAAATAAGTATATCCAAGCCTTATCAATTGTAACTTTATATTTACATTTTCCCCTGCCAAATAATTTTCATACAGCAATCTGCATTATAGTCTTACGCTGAGAAACATGTTTCGGCGTTAGGCGATGAAAATCATATTTTTTTTTGTTTCAATTAACTTTAAATCAGACTTTATAATTTTATTCACAGTTCCTACAGAGGTATTTAAATATTTTGCAATAGCTGTTTGGAGATCTGTATTTTCCTTTAAAACATGAGATGCGACTTTAGATTTAATAAGAGCCGTACGTACGTTTGTTGGATACGCACTTTTTGCCATTTCACAGTCAGATGTAAACTTTGACGTTCCTTTCCTTAATTCATATTAATTATATCACTTATTTTAAGTGTAGAAATATTAACACCACGCTTTTCACATCTTTTTTTTAGTAATTGAATAAGAGAATTTCTCTTCGGATAGCGCAAAAATAGCCTTCGATCCATTGTTAATTTTTCAGCGACCTTTTGAAGAAAAGAATATTTTTAATGTTGCAGACGATAATTAAATCTTATTCCAGTTGATACTAGTCATGTTTACATTTTAAAATTAATATTTAAATTCACGGAGAAAATCAAAATCGTTACAAAAATGGGTGAACACTCTCTGTATATGATATACATCAAATAAATTAATATACGTAAATTATACTTTATTATCACAAACATTGCAGCAGGTAGATATATTGAGTTATCGAAAATTAAGTGCATTTCTATTAGGTGCACCGTACCTACGTTATTGAAAACATTAAAGCGTTGACGCTTACGTAGCTGCCCTAATGAAATGCGGATGAAAATTTTGGAAATTATTAAACGTTATGCTAATGCATAAGGTTTCAAACAAAATTATTTTTACACACACGCACACATAATTCTATACTATTCAAGATCCTATTTCCATGAACGCAGTTGTTTAATCATTTCCGGTGGGGGAGGGAGACTTTTGTTTCTTGAGAAAACTTTTAACTGATTTGTATTTGCGTTATTTTAGATTTAAAATTTTATCAATATGACAGTGTCGAGCAAGGGGGGGCACTTAAGAGCAAGTATAGCAAAGCACTTGCATTTAAGAGCAAGTATAACAAAGCAAATGATTTGATTGTGGCATTAAATTACAGCGGATAACATTTCTCTTTTATCATCGGCTGCAAATTTTTAAGCTATAGATTTTTAGCTTGTATAATCCATGCACTAGCAATATAATTGTAGTACTTCAGAAGATGCAGCGTAAATGTTTCTGAAATTTTGCTATACCTTTCGGGATGTAAGAATAATAATGGCTGATTGACAAAATGAAATCAGAGTTAAGTAGAATAAGGTCATTTACATCTAACCTGTTATTCTATACATGTGGGGGGGCTAATATGCAAATTATTTGTGGGAATTTCAGCTACATTTGATTTTAACTGAAAAACTTGTTTAATCTTTTCATAAACTCTTCCGTGATTACAGAGCTAAGTATATGCTTACAACAGGCAAAGTGATTTTTCTTTTATAAAGTGGTACAGGTAAAGTGCATAGATATTAAGTAAGATCTACACACCATTAAGTTTAAATTAGAAACATTAATGGCAGAGATGAAAAATAAAATAAGTTGTTACTTGATGTTGATGTGTTGATGAAAAATAAATAAGTAAGCATAAACACATTCGAATACTAATTAAAAATCCTAACGTATTACTGTAATATTATGATATAGCAATCAGTTGTATATCTTGCTACCTTTAAACTTAATGACCTTTTAGAATTTTCTAGCTGTTTGTGCAATGTGATATGTAAATTGTGAAACAGGCTTTAATTCATCGGTAGCTGGGCAATGATTGTTCACTGTATGCATCTTAAAATAAATAACATCTAAGCTGCTAAAGGTAAAGTATAAAGTTTAGACTGAAATATCTATAACATTAGAAATATTTATCAAATACCCATCTAAATTATATTTATGCTGTTCTGAATAAATATTGTTAGATTATTATTTTGAATTTAAACTTATCCTATCGTTTCTATAAAATTTTTGTTCTATGTAAGCAATTATCTTCCAATTCCACATAAAAATAAGTTTTATATATTCGGTTTTATAAATTAAGATCTCATTAAATATGATTTATATATAATTTTACACATTATTAATTTATAAATAAAAAATACGAAAATGACAGTATAAAGTGTAACTTTTAATCATACCATTACGTTTTAACAATGTAGAGCTATATAAAAATTCTTAAGGAATGCAACACTGTTCCCTATAAGATTCGCAGTATAATAATAATTTAACAAGTAAGCAACATAATTCTGAAAACACAGAAAGGGCATAAGGTTTGTTAATTTAAACATTTAAATTACTAATGAATTCTAGCATCGGCAATAATTCAACTATAATGATAAGTGAAATTATGATGATAATGATAAAAAAATTCTTTTGATTTAACAAGATAATTTTGATATCTCTTCACAGTTAAAATATTATTGAAGAAAAATCTAAAAACAGAAATTTATTTTAAGAAATTTTAAAAATGTTATCAATTTTTTCGTTGCTCTACGTTTTAAATAGAATATCTACTATCAAACTTGCAAAACAAAATACAAAAGAAATTCGGATGATGTATTTTCTCAATGCACTGAAAATTTTCTACATTTATGTATTTAGAATGGATCATTCATTTATAAAGAATTCACATCATTGTGCCTTTCTTTCTTTCCCCTTCTTTTCTTTCCAATTAAAAGTAGATATGCACATGGCATCATGATGAGTCAATAATGACACAATTTTATTTATTTATTTATTTTCTCCTTTTGGAGAATAAGCAGCAGTTATTACTTTCTAACTGAATACACCTGTGGTACAGAATCGTTATGTTGCCTGTCATGTTTAAAATTATGTTTTTACTTTAAAATTGTTTACTACAATATATAAAGATATGTGAATTTGATGTTAATATTTCCATAAATTTCTTTTTTATTGGTCCAATAAATAAAATATGAATTGTATATCATACTGTTTAATATGCATGTATGTTCTGATTTTAAATACAGAGGTCAAATACACAGTAGTATATTTTAAGATAATGTAACTACAATATTTGAAAAAAAAATCTGCAAGCACTGGGTTACATAGAGCCTTTTAGATCATACTTTAAAAGAAATAGGAGTAAAAGGAAGCAGTTTAATTTAATAATGAATAATTTAAACCTAACGATTGTTAAGTGGCTAAAAAACTAACAACAGGTGTTAATTTTATATATTTATATATTTGATTCTAGTTGTAATTGAAAAAAGGAATTAAACTGGTTCACTACTTAATGTGTCAGCTTCATTTAAAAATTAAGTACTTCCATTTCACATATTTCAAAAGTCCAAGCACATCAGTTCTCATTTATCTGCAACAAAACGAAACCTAAGAAAAATTTGGAGATTCTAACAATTTCTGTTTATATTTAAGTAAAAACATTCTGATTCATAAAGGTGTTTTATTAAGGTAAAATGTGAGTTTATACAACGCTAAATGTTTCACGTTTGGAAATGCTAATCAATCAGTAAATATATACGCTGAGGAAGGCGGATGTAGGAATTAATGATGATACTCTTACTCTACCGGTATTATGATTTTCACCCATCAAGCATTACGATTTCCCCTTATTAGGCATTATAATTTTCACATAGTGTTTAAAAGTGTCGCACTGAAAATGCTACTCAATATTTGTTTCAAAATCACAAGTGCTAGTAAATATGCTGGTTAAAAATTCAAAACAACAATATCTGAATTAAATTCAATGAATACAAGAGGAAATAGAACTTTGCGGTTGTAAATGTTTCACAAGGGAGCAATAGCTATCAAGAAAAAATATCAATAATTTGACCGAAAACACTGAACAGTATAGTACTCGGAGTTTCAAAGACCAGCCTTCATCGCATCCAACAAATTTGTGTTATCAATATCTGAAAACAGAGACGACTGAAAATCGATTTAAGTTGAAAAGGAGCAATTTGCTCGCAATATCTGTAAATCAATATTGTAATGAATTCTAGATTTCCTCTACCGAAGCTTAAGAGCAAACCGTTCCTGAGAGAGGCCAGCTGAACAGAGTAAACATTAGCATGACGCAATCTGCAAGCACTTGGGCTTTGTCAACTCATTTCTGTCCGCAGCAACATATTGGATGAATTTTAAACTCGATAAATAAAGCTTAAAAAATATGGATATTAATTCAGGTCTATTAATCCAATAATATTATATCAAATTTATTGATAAATTTATTAAAAGCATTTCTTGTTAAGGAAGCAAAACCAGCTGAAGCCTAAACACGAAGACAGATTTTAATTGCTAAGCCACGCCGATTCGTAAATGAAATCATATATTAATTTAGAGATGTGACAGATCTTACGTTTCTGTGATATAGATATATATATTTACATATATATCTATCAATCACGCCGAGTTAAAAATAGTTTAACGGATTATCATAGACAGCTCAGCAGGCAATTTTCAATGCATTATATATACACACTTTTTTATCATAATATTTGCTAAGAGATTTGCTACATTTAACAAGAAACATCCATCCTATGAAGAAGTAAACATGGTAAAAAGATTCAAGCAATCTAGATAAAGAATTTCTTCAGTAGATCCGAGTCTCGTATGCATTGTTTATGAGACGCAGTAGTTTGTTTACAAGTGTGTGCTCAAATCTCAGACATATAGATTAACAGGTAGGTCTGAGAATATGAGACTACTACATCACCATTAGCAATAAGTTTAGACGGCAAGTAAAACAAATAAAAAGGATAATAAATGTTTTTTGTTGAGTCCTCGAAAGAATAAATAAACAAAATTATTTGTACAGATGTTTAAAATGAAATGGGCATAACCTGATTTTCCTCATGTAAATGGATAAGTCATCATATAATATGACATGATACAGTAATGCGATTAATGACTGTATGCCAATTCAGTACGTTTAATATACGCTTGCAAGTTTATGATTACTGAATTGAAGCCGCCGATCTGGACCTCGAGGTTGAGAAGTTAGAGTTACCGCTATGTGTCCCACAAAAAGATAATATTTCCAGCGGCTGTAAGTGAAACCGGCAGAACGTTTTATAACGTATGCCGGCACTATAAGTAAGACAATCTTACCTGTCATCATAAGCAAAGTTGGCCTGCAGCGTGGACCAGTAGAGGAGCCAGGCAACTCCGGAGACGAGCGCCGTAGCGCCGTAGTCCATGCTGGTCGAACCTTGGCCAGGTAGGTTGTGGCAAGGGGGCGCACGCCGCCAGCCGGTCCGAGGGCTCCTGCAGGGCATGCAAGTCGGCTGCTTCCACTTACGCTGTACGGGACCTCTTCCTCCAATCAGCACCCTGGAATTGGAGAGACACCGAAATTACAATGCGGCTCGGGTTTTTGCAGTGATGACAGGGAGGGGCCAGACCTCCTCCTCCTTTCACTTCTTCACTGGCTAATGGAGCAGCGGCCAGTATTTGTCAGTGTCTCGCCTAACTTAATAAACATAAAATTAATAAATACTCTTCCTTCTGGTTAAGCACAGCATATTCATATCGGTTTCTGTATCACTAATAAGCTTAAAGCAGTATTAGTATTAGACAAAACATTCATGTTACTAAATAAGCGCTTAACACCCTTAGTAAACTTAACATCAATAAATACATTTCCTAAGAACTAAGAATTATACATCTGTGCTTCCATCACTCATATGCTCAACGCAGAAATACATTTCGCAAAGAAACAAACGCACCATTCGTTAGAATGAAGCGTTCTTACGTGATTCCTCCATGCTAAGGTGTTCCATCAAAAAATGAAAGTTTAAATTAAGGAAAGATACTTACCTTAGATTCATACTCATCGTCAAACACACAAAACTGAATTTTAATTTCGTAATTTTATTTTATTTTATATAGCTGCAGACATGCAAACATGATAAAGACTGCCCAAAATATATAAATAAAGTAAAAATTCCTCACAACACTATTTTCTTAGTCTAATGCGCATGGTGTAGTTGTCTAAATGCACGTTAATGCAATAATTTTAAGTACATAAGTTATATTTAATTTTGTTATTGTTTTGAACTTAATCAATATTTCAAGAAATTTGATCTTTTACTTGTAAATCAACATACTTATTTATTTATGAGCAGTTAATAAAATAAAGTTAAGGAAAAAAATAATATGAAATATATTGTATTTATTCTTACTTCTACAAAATTTCTATTTGTTAAGAATATCTGCAAGAATTTTTCTCCTCCTAGCGAGCCTGTTTGGGAGGAAAAGCGCATAGTTGACTTCGTTTTTCCCTCGACAGTAAACGTTTAGTTTACAAGATGTTTTGTAAGGAAAGTTTGTTCATGTATTTCGCGATACAGAATTCGATGTTTGCTCGTGGCTAGATCAGAACTGGTGGAAGAATAGCAAAATAACGTTTCGTCGCTTTCCCTTGAGTCAGAGCAGTAACTGTTTGAAAGAGTTATGGAAAGGTTTTCTCTTAAATGTAGTACATTGGTTATGCGAACATATTTAAATATTTACAATTTATGAAAAGATAACTCAACATAAAAAATCCATTTAATTGCTTTTTGTGCATTGACTGCGTCTCAAATTATGATAACTGACAAGATCTGCGATATTTATTAATTGCGTAATAGTTATGACAAACCTTGCTTTAATAACAGCGTCTATATTTTATTTCGAATTAAACTTATACTGGATCAAAATAAATTTAACATGTACAGCGATGTCCAATAGATATAAATCATAACTTAGAAGAAAACAAATGGGAAAAGTGGGGTTGATATCACTTGAACACATAATGAGCGATCTTTAAATTGTTCAGCGATATACAAAATAATAAGGGATAGGAGAAGCATTCAGTAAATTCTAACCTTAAGTATGATGCAATGTTTATGAGATGAAAAAACATGTTGTAGTGATTTCGTCATTCTTCGGAAATATGAAGCAGTAAGCATTTTGGGTGTCATTATTTGATCAACGAGATTCATGTTTTATTGTTAATAATTATATTTTGATTTTATTTGATATGAAACTTTTGGCACTACCGTGCTTTTACAAATAGGATTTTAGAGGTTTCGAATGTACCATAGCTTCTACATTCTTTCTTGTTAATCATATGTATATATATATATATATATGTGTGTGTGTGCATATTACATGCTATGAAATGTATATATGTACATAAATAATAAACGTAATTAATAGCAATAAAAAGCCAAATACTTGCGCTGAAGCAGCTAAGAAATAAAATAAGAATTTATTTATTAAAAGAGTTTTTATATATCATCGCATAGGAAAAAAACGCAATTTTGGAAACTTAATAAAAAACTAATCAGAATTTTTATTGTAGTAAAATAAGCTAGCAGTATAATTAAAAGCCTGATTTTTTTAATTGAAAAATTAGGTAAAACGATAGTGCATATAAAACAAAGCAATTATTGTTATTGATCGGAAATTAATTGACTTATCAAGGGTAACAAGCCAATTTCCGATCAATTAACAATAATTAATAGAAGCAAGACTGTTCCATTGTTTCTCCCAGATAAGAATTAATGTTAAAAGACTAAGTCAGTAACATTGAGCCAAAACTTATTCAAAGTACTAGTTAAGAACAAATTTGAATAATACAGAAAATTAATATTTAAGAAGTTTTTCTGTTTGATTTAAAGCTTATGTACATATATGGTAAAATAATTGAGCTATTTTTTTATTATCATAAAAATAATTTGTTCATTATTTAATTAAAAAGAAATTTATTATTTGAATTATTTCTTATTTGGATACATTTTTCAAATGACTGCCCTTTCACGTACGTACATCCTGACTGATATTAAAGGTGGAAGGAAAAATAATTAAGCAAATAAATAAATAGCTAATAATAACAATGAAAATGCATAGGAAGCTGTCTTTTCTCAATCAAATAGACCAGGGAACTTACAAAAATATTGGCAATTCTTCACTGGCATCTCAAGTAAGAGAGAGAGAAAGAAACGATCTATCTTCAGAATGTCACTACACGTGGAGAAGGTAGCATATAATCAAAATAATATTTTTGTTTCAAAATAATACCGAATATTGCACAAAATTAGTTTATTTTTCTGAAAAATATTAAAGTTTATAAACTAAGGAGAATTTCAAAAGATATTTACCTTTTATTATTAAACTTTATTTTATTAGCATTATATAGATTTAAAAAAAGAAATTTTACCCCAATTGATTTCCACGCGGTTTAAATTTTCTCAGTTACTCAGTTAAGAGTGAAGCAATAAAAATAATAGTTTAGGAAATTTCGCGATTGCTCATAATGAAAAACGCAAAGAAAATTTTATCTGAAATTTTGATGATTTATGTATGCTGATACAGTTTCTGAGAATTCTTTTGAAAGTTAAAAAGAAAACATGCAAATGATAAGTTCTCTATGGAAACATTTGTATTCAAAGAGAATTTAAGAATTTAACTTTTAAAATTTTTAGAATTACTAATATTTTTATTTTAGTGCTGGTTAAAAATTTAATAAAACTAAATATTACGCAGTTTTTTATTCTTAAAATTTATTTCACACTTCGGAGTTATATTATTCGGAGTTATATATAAACCTACTATTAGAAAAGAAGCGTGCAAATGTATGTAAGTTAGGTAAATTTTAAGGAGAAGCTATTCAAACGCTACCAGATTTAATTACAATGTTATATTAAGGACTAAACTGAAAAGAACGAAATGTATTTGCCAGATTAGAACTAGATCTGAAGCAGAAGTATCTGCCGTCGTACGATGAGTGGCGTGATTGACAGTACAGCATTCACTAGAGGACTTGGTTCCGGATAACACAGAATTTCAAACAAAAGGGGTGATCAGGAGGGCTGCTGTGACAGTATGGACAGCCCCAAAGTCACAAATTTTATCCTTTGTAATGCCAGGCGTATCTACAAAACGATACACAGTCGCAGCTTGTGTCCATTGGCACAGTTATTGCTGAACTCTCTTCACTATCTAAAAATCAGAGCGAAACCATTGAGCCTTTGGCCTTCACTGATGAAAACCAGTTCTGTTTCTAGTTCTGTTTAGGTAATCTAGTCATTCAAAAAAAAATCAGGTAAGAGGTTCCTCTACAGTGCATCCTCTCCTAATAAGCAAGGACTTAACTTTACGCCAGACAGAACAAAAAAGGAGTTCCCGAGGTATTTGAAAGCAGCCGACTCTTGCGAAGTACAAACAGATGGACAGCCATATCAACTGGGATTTAAAAAAGGCTCCCAACTGACATTTAAAATTTTCACAAAGGTTAGTCTTGTTTTGTTGCGCTTACCTATGGGCTTAGTCACCGTTAAGTTATGTCTTCGTTAGTTATGGCTTCGTTAGTTACGGCTTTTATAATAAAGAGATTTTGTGAAAGTAGTTTGATGATCTGCTAACACTAGCGCTGTTTTTATGCCTGCAAGACTTAGCAACTTATTTATCTTGTCTTAAAAAACTAATATCAAGCACATATTTGTACTCCACTTTGAGATGCACTAAGTGAGTCAAGAATATAGATGGGTATTTATTTCCGTTATCAGACGGCACAACTTGACACGAAAACTTGGAACTATGTATAAAGATGCTGCAATTGTTCAAGTCATGCTGCAAGGAAATGAAATGCCCAAATTTACCTTGATATGGCGTATACAAGCACACATAAGTTTTATTGGCATCACACATCACATCAAATGCTTGCACAGGGTACATTTTTGCTTTTATCGCGAGATATTCCAAAATCGCAGCTAACGTCCAATCAGCTAACGTGGTGCTGTTAATGACTCCCATCTCCCGTTTGGTCGTCTCCCGTTTGGAATGGTGTCAGGCTCGACGGAATGGGACCGTAACCAAATGGAACCACAAAGAATTATCTTCAGCGAAGAATCAGATTCAATTTGGGCAGTGATAAAAACTGTTTTTTACAGCGGCACATGTTCCAACAGCTGGTGTGACACAAAATCATCTCTAATGCTGATCCACGACAAATGGCACTAAATCATCTCTAATTGATGCACGTCACCTTAACACCGTGGTACGTTCATGCCATTCTTCAGCCGTATGCCTTGCCACTTATGGCAACACTCCCACAGGCATTTTTCAATGAGACAATGCCTGGATACACATAGTAATGGTATCACAAGAATGTCTTACAACTATTCCTTGGCGTGCCTGATCCCCAGATTTTTTCCTGGTTGAGCATATCGGAGATCAGTTGGGACGGCATTTGGACGGCCTAGAAGTCTGGTAGAACTAGAAGCGCCCTTAGAGACACTGTGAAATGAGGCGAAGCAGAATATCTTATGGGACCTATGTGCCTCAATGTCCGCCCTTAACCGTTCTTGTATTCACGTTAGAGAGAGCTAAAGAGGGTAACAGAGCCTCCCTTCATTTGTAGTTTTTCTTGTAATAAATAATGCATTTGCTTTAATTTTGTAATCGCTTACTTATATCAGTGTTGCACTCACATTTATAAAGTTTCGTTCGTTTCTGACAACTATTTCTTGGTGCTCAAATTTTTATGACTATGAGCGGATTATCCAAGCAGACTGATTGTAAATCAAACAGGATGACGAAAAATGGGAGGTAAGAACCACAAAGGCTTCCTAATTGTGTGGATGCCTTCATGAAGATTTTTGCTGAGGGAAACTGATACGTGTTTAAGTTTGACCCAAGTTATGAGAATGTCCGTATAGCCAATAGGAAAACAAGCATGAGGGTGGAAACTGTCAGTTTGAAATTTCCTAATCTAATGTTCAAAATATTATTCAATGTAGGTAGAGATAAATTTTCAGAAATATGATCAATGTGAAACAGATAATTTTTCTGCTTACTGATTTAGATAACATTCAATAAATACGGCTGGAAGTCACATGAGGCCAATAAAATAGAGAACAGGTCTCATTAATAATGAATTAAAACTGATAAAATTAATAGAAGTTCAAATATGAAGTAGTAGCACTTGGACATGCAATTTTTTTCTCTAATGATAACCTTCTAACCGCTTTATGAGAAATTCTCCAAATCACTTGGAAAAAGATAACATAGTATGTTAAAAAAATCAAAAACTCAAAAAAAACTCAGTCCTTCCAATCAGAAATTCAGACAAGCTATCAAAAATCAAAAACTCAGACATTCCAATTCCATTTTTGGGTAGAAGTTACATGGTAAATGGAACAGAAAACATTAAAGATACAGAAAACATTCAGATGCGATAGTATGTACGTTTTATTTTGCAAAGAAATATTAATTTTCTTTGCTAATACGTAAAGTACTGTAAGTATAGATTGATTGAAATGAAGTTTCATGCTTAAATATTAATTTTCATATTATTGCTTAAATCTCCAATTGCTATGCTGCAATATCCCATACTGAGTAGTAATCTCAGGTCCCAGAACATTTCGACTGTATTCTGTGAATCTCAGAGTAGCATATAATTCCCTACTTACAATATACAGAACATTGCATTCAGTTACTGAAATTATATCAAATACGGCTGCGTAGAAAATATATATTAAATATTTTACTATTAAAAATATAATATAGTTCATACGTTAAGTAAAAAAGTTTAATTAACATAATTGTGTAAAATATATCTTGTTGAGGCAGTATAAAAAATAAATATTTGAGTTAAAAATATTGTTTGAAAATACTATTTTTTGACTTTGTTTTGGTACGAATTGCAACTGAATAATCTATTTAAAACTGGTATATTTCTTTGACTTTGTTTTGGGAAGAATTGCAGTTGAATAATCTGTTTAGAAATTGTATATTTCAAACTCTAAATTCTGGCACTGTGCTGATAGTCAAGCGACTCATAACCCTGTCTTAGACTTCTCGTTAAAGTAACTCGAGTTCAGAAAAGGTTTAAGATAAACCTTATATTGGAACTTCAGACATAATAAACTACGCAGCTCGTGCATTACAGCAAGTAAGCTAATATGATACGTTAACGTAAAGCTTAAGTAATTAAAATATGAAAATTCACAAGGCAAAGTCCTATTGCAAGTTATGAGTCTGTCTGGTCTTCTAATCAAATGAGCAAAACACAACTAAAAAAGTTCAAAGCAGATTTAGTAAAACCTAGGAATACTCCTTCTTAGCTGCAGGAACACGATTCTTACATGCATTACCTAATTTGCATCCGGGAGGCAGCCAACGAAAATAGAAGTGACAGTGAAGATAAAAATAATAGGATAATGGGATAATAAACATAAAACTCTGCAAATCTTCTGTCATAAAACTAGTCTATTTTCCACGTACTTCACTCAGCTATTTTCTCAAATAGAGTTCGATCTGGTATAGATAAAGGTACAATTTGAAACGCTGGAACGATAAAGGAGAACCACTGGCGTGTTAAGACTACTAGACACAATCGGCAATCGATGAGACATAGATGCAGTCGCATAAGAACAAATGGTAAAGCGTATCAATGTTTTTTGGCTCCAGAATAAGATTCTTATGTACTGTAGAAGCCAGTGTCGTCGGAAACTTCTTTTTGTAGAAAAGTTCGTGATGACAAGGCACGGTCGTCGGAAACTTCTTTTTGTAGAGAAGTTCGGGATGACAAGGCACGATAGAAATTCGAGGCTAGTAGGCAAATACACAGTCCAGTCACATTAATGTGACCACCACGTACTTTCCATGTCAGAGTTAAATAACCAATCACAGAAGGCAGGTGGCAGCACAGTGCAGTTGAGCGTATATAAAGAGTGTGTGAGGGCTTCGGAAAACATTTCAATCGTTGGCGTAATGCAGAAACGAAGCGATTTATCCGACTTCCAAAAGGGCATGATCATTGGCTTTCGGGCCAAGGGTGGAAGCATTTCCGAAACGGCTGAGTTTGTGAACTGTTCGCGTGCCGCCGTGGTAAAAGTGTACCGTGCATGGCAAAATGGGACTGTCCAAAATCAGCGACGTGGCAAATGTGGTGCACCACGGGCCATAGATGACAGAGGCGAACGACGGTTGCGGAGATGCGTTCGGGCAGATAGACGGGCTACCGTTGAGCAACTGACCACCAAAATGAACCAAGGGGCTACCAAAAGTGTCTCCCAAAGTACTATTCAGCGAACATTGCTGCGTCTGGGCCTCCGAAGCAGACGCCTGGTTCGTGCACCTATGCTGACTGCTGTTCATCGACGGCGAAGGCTAGAATTTGCACGCCAGTACAGCAGCTGGACGTCCACTGAGTGGCGACAGGTTGCGTTTTCGGATGAATCGCGTTTTATGCTCCATCGGACAGATGGACGTTGGCGTATAAGGCGTGAAACCTCTGAAAGGAACCACCCTGCAACCATTGCCGGAACGGTCCAAGCTGGAGGCGGGAGCATTATGGTCTGGGGAATGTTTTCCTGGCATTCTCTAGGTTCACTGATCATTGTGGAAGGCACAATGGATCAATACAAGTACGCATCTGTCCTTGCGGACCATGTTCACCCCTACATGCGCATTGTTTTTCCTCAGGATGATGGCATCTTCCAGCAGGACAATGCGAGGTGCCATACAGCTGCCAGTGTACGTGCGTGGTTCGAAGAGCACCAGGATGAGTTTACCGTCCTCCCCTGGCCAGCAAACTCACCTGACTTAAACCCAATCGAGCATCTGTGGGACCATCTCGATCGAGTTGTTCGCGCCATGGATCCTCAACCGCGTAATCTAGCGCAGCTGGCCACGGCATTAGAGTCGGCATGGCTCAACATCCCAGAGAACACCTTCGGGGACCTATGTGACTCTCTTCCTGCACGTCTCGCAGCAGTCCGCTCTGCGAAAGGTGGTTATTCTGGCTTTTGACAGATGGTCACATTAATGTGACTGGACTGTGTAGTTATTTGAATACTGACAGAAACGACCCTTTTCCAAATATCAGATTTTACACAACTGACCAAATAGCTTTAATCTCCAACAAAGGATTAATTTCATTCTTTGCATCTAGGGTAATGTAATTTAACGCAGCTGCAATAAAAAATACATGGAAGAGGAAATTATTCGAGTCTCTGGACAAGATTATTTATTGCAGGCTTCTAAAAGTGTGCGTAATTAAGAAGTATCTTCGTTTTTTTATATACAGCAGTATTTTCTGTACACTTTGTTGATTTATGCACAGCTTTGAACATCTCAAAATTGTGGAAGTGGAATGTACGAGAGAAGAATGCAATGATATTGCTTTATAATAATACTGTGGCTCGAAAATACATTCATATTTTAGTTGACTAATAATCTGATTGAACTCTCCGTTACAAAGTTAATGACGAATAAAGAGAGTTCTCTTTAGAGGGGAGAAAAAGCATTCTCAATGTATGTCTGGAAACATATTTCGGCCTTCGGACAGAAACTTAACCAGCAATCACCTTTTTAAACGTTTATGATGAATGGGAAATAATTACAATAAACTTCTTAAATATATTTCTCATTGTGTTATAAATGTTCAAGAAAGAGTCATAAGTCCTTTTCTTCACCAACCATTTCAGTTAAACTTAACTTGAACAAAAAAGCATAGAATCACTTGAAATCCCATAAGATAACCTTTCAAAAAGGACCATATTGATGCTTACATCCATACATTTTTCGCAATCACGAAACAAATTGAAATTCATTACCAAATTAGGTCTCTTTTATAGACTGATTAATGCACATCGAGAAGACAAGACCTCATCTGAGCATGTATTAAACACATCTAAAATGTTGTAAGCTGCAATTCCTCAAAAGAATACCTTTCAGCGTTTTGATATATAGTCACAAAAGTTTTCATACGAATTTAGACGAGATTAAATTAAAATCCTCAAACACAAAAAGCTTCCTTCACATGGAGTTTTACCAAACCAACATCGCTCTTTTCGATTCTAAAGCCCTCTTCTCCCTTTTATCCCATGTAGACGTCGCTAAAACCAGGAAGCATTTGGAAATAGATGACTTTTTAGCAAACTTTCCGTATTACTCATTATGCAGAACCATTACTTTTACGAAGTTACTAATTTAAATAGGTATAATAGCTCCGTTAACAAATCGAAGCCGTTTGCATAAAAATATTTCCTGATGTGTAAGTTACCATTTCATTTCAATTACTTGTTTGCTTCGAATCAAAATCATTTTTCTGTTGGTGATTCTGAAATTAAGGGGTGCGTCACAGAATCGACGACATTTTACGCTCGAAGAAATATAGAACTTTAATAGCACGATTGTTAAAATATTATATTTTTCCATTAGCTTTATATTTGATCAGAGTTCTTCTTTTCTATTGTAATCATCGCAGAATCTTTCCCATTGCTTAGACATTATTACATATAAGCATAAAACGAAGGATTTAGAAAGAATATGGAAATTTTTTTAATCCATTTAGGATCTGCAGAATTCTATTATGCAAATTTAATCAAAAATATAACAGAGCTGTGTCTTGTAAGAAGTTCGCTTCGTCTGTATATCCCTCTTTTGGGTTAAACTCCATAATACTATGGTAATTATTTTTACTCCATAATACTATGTTAGCATATTTACATTTTTCTGTAACTCAAGCATATTTTTCTGAAAATAATTTAAAATATTCCATAACAATTATAATAATATCACTTTTTAGAAAAAATTAAACATTTCGCATGACCTAACATCGCTAGATAATAATTATATTATAAGTGACAAACTGTCAGCTTTCTTCGGATACAGCTGAAGCAACTTTAACTTCTCTGATTCTCGTGAACAGCAGACTCCACCAGATCAGATATTTTCTCAAAAGAGAAAACAAATGCTATTCTCTTTAATAAATGCTAGGTAAAAATTAACTGGAAAATGTTACTAGCAAAACATGCTTCTTTCCACTAACCGACTGAAGCTTCTCTCTGGCATTTTAAGACCAAATCTGATTAGGGAGAAATTTTAAATGTTTAGCATGTTTGCTTTTTTTTCTTCTTCCAATGGCGGTCCAAACCGTCCATAGACGTTGGCCACTTCTAATACCAACGGCTCACTTTATATGTTGTCACTTTATATGGAGGCACCTAATAGGTAAATCGGCTTTAGTTTTTGTGAGGGAACGGACAAATACAACCGTGCCTTCTCCGGCATTCGAACCTGGGTCCTTGGAATCGCAGTTGACTTCCCTAACCACTATACCGTGTGAGCGACACATGTTTACTGAAAGGTAAATGTAAAAGAGTTTTTAATTCCACTTTAATGGACACTTAAAAACATATAGATAATATTTTCCTAATTTTTCCTTCACCAAATAACTAGCTGTAATTTTCTCATTCCGTCAGGAATCCTCATATCGACTTTCTATACTAAGACAAAATTTTGTACTAAATATTTGGCATATAGTGTGGCATTCAATCACCGAGGAACTTAAGAATCATGGGCTAAATTCCTGCATTAAATTGCATATATATATAACGTAACAAAATATTGCACTTAGAAACGAAATAATACAAATTAATATTGTAATTTTTGGCAACATAATTGTGACAACCGGTAGAGGATTTTCACGGATCGGATTGAGTAATATGACTACGGCAAAGCACAGCACAGCAGAGAAAAAATGGATATTTTTGTTTGTTTTGTTATTGAACCAAATATTAACTTTAACTTAACTGCATTTACCATCATTACAAATTGAAAAATGGTTGAATCTTTTTTGAAGAAGATTTTGTTAAATATTCGAGAAGCTTTTGCTAAAGTTGGATATTGAAAATATTGGAGAAGCTTTAGCTAAGTTTATCTGAATTTAGAGCAAGCTGAGAAAGTTCGCATGGTTTTCTTGGACACATTGTTAAGTAAACGGCTCGCAAATATTTAACTAAAGAAAACAAGGGAGCCTTAAAAACATCATGTAAGTTTATCGCAAGCAGATGTAAAAAGCAATAAAGGCCTGGACAAAACATATTTGAATGTGGAGGGCAACTCAGTAACCAGAAAATTATAGGTAATTGCACTTGACATAAAATGAAAGACAAATCAAACACAAATGCACTTTTTTTTAGTTGATCAATTAGAAAATCTCAGTGCTCTGACGAATTCAGATGAAACAGCTGCGTTGTAGAGCACCTTTTATATATCATAGCATTCCTATGATAAAGACTACAGATTTTCTCAAAGTAAATACAAACTGCGCTCCGGCGAAACTAAAACAACTACGTTTTGGCAAAACTATGCTGCACTCTTTTATTTACATCTGGTGTAACACTTATGATTTGGTGTAACAGTTCTAAAAGAATAACATAATTTCCCCTTTAATTTGTTAGCTATCAAAAATTGGTATTCTGTTCAGGAAAATGTGAAAAATTGTAGTCTAGTGTGTCATTTCTGCAAACAAACCCTATTCGTTACAAACTTCTGCATTTCTGACAGAAATCTTAATTGCTGGCAACGGCATTGCTTGTATGACGTACACTTAGGTGCGCATTTGGATCATTAAATAAAGATCCTGAATATGTATTAATATGTTATTTAAATTTACGAGGTATCCTCGTAATGTTGTTCTTATGGCTACTTTAAACAAACAAAGAAAAAGGTTTGCAAATGTTGCTGTTGTCTTGTCCATGAATTTCATGGAAGAATGGTTGCTAGAGCCTCAAGTTGGTTGGACTTCTATTTCCAACTCAGGTTTGAGGGGGTTCGAAAGTCTACCAACCCCTTCTTCCCTACCACATTCCACACGAGAGGACTTTCGGCTAGCCATATATTCAGAGTGCCCCCATGCCGCAAAGACACTATACATTTGAAAACATACACGCCTTCTCTGGGATTCGAACCCAAACTTTTCGGTACCGGAGCAGATACCCCTAACCGCTATACCGTCGGGACGGCAGCTCTGCAAACATTAATATTTTTTTATATCTAAGAGAGAGGGAACAAATCACTACATTACAAATAAACACACTCATTAAGAAAAGCTAAATACAGGTATTACATTGGTTACAGACGAGATGCATTCATAACACCTAAAGTCTAGATTTATATGCAACTCGGTTCTCTGATACAGAAGGTTAGGTTGTAGAGACATTTGGGTTTTTTGGAAGCAGGAGAGATGTGAAGCTCTTGCCGGGACTCGAACCACGGACCTCTCGAATACGCGTCGAGCGTGGCCAAGAAGGCGAGAGAAATACCTTATATACACCCCCTTTTAAAGGCGACTGGTGTTTTGGGGACCCAGTCGCTAAATCTGGTGGTGTAGAATCATCATCCACCTACGTTTTTAGTTCGGGCGCCACTGTAGAGATATTAGGTTTTTTTTTGAAAGCATGAGAAATGAAAAATTAGCAATGCCCTCGCCGAGACTCGAACCAAGGACCTCTCGAATACGCGTGAAGCGTGGTGACCACTACACCACGAAGGCATGCCAAGAAGGCGGGAGAAATGCCTAATAAGGTTAGGTTATTTGAATATGGTAAAGCACATGAGGGAAATCTGCCTAAGGGAAAGATTAATTGGCTCATATTCACGCGGTGCATGGGGGATTATTACAAACAAAAAGAACATAAAAACAATGTGTTCAGTACAATACAAGAGAACGTTTTTAAGAATAATAATACCGTTAACTTAATGCGTCTCATTGACTTACTGAATAGCAAATTTTTAAGGTAAGAAGAGAAGAAGAGAAGTTAACAGGCAGATGGTAATAGTGATAGTATTGGAGAAAGCGTCGTCAGTACTGGAGAACCAGTTTGATTCCCTCTGTAGACATGATCATAGAGGTAAATTAATAAACTTTAAAGATTGAGTAAAAAGTTAAGACTAAAGCAAGCTATTATATAAACCACTGATGGCCGACTTGTAACCTGCTGGTTGCGCACGGCCCCTGAGACGCTTTTCTTTGGCCTGAGACAAATTAGTCATAGTGCATTATCATTATAATTACTAATTTCTGGCAGATAACAACTGAAAGCTGATTTTCTTAACTTATTGTCTCGTTACAGTGCAAGTAATATTCTCCTTAATCGGTCCTATATTTTACGGTTTGAAAGTCGCTCAATTTATTTCGACAAGGAAACGTCAAAAAAGGGCATTGCGCTCATTGGGATTCGAATTCCAAAGCTTGTGACTGGTCGCCGAGCTTCTTTCATTTACACCACGAATACACGGGATGAGGAGGAAGAAAATACCTTACACTCTTCCCCACTTAAACAGCAGGGGAACCAGTCACCAAATTCTGGGGCTGACGAATTATCGCCCACCGCACTTAAGTTCAAGTGCCATTCGTAGAGGCATTAGGTTAATTTGGAGAAGGAAACATGAAAAAGGAGCAGTGCCTTTACCTGGATACGCACTCCGGCTGCTAGCCGGACCTGCTTCTAAGTACGATATGAAGACCCTAGGTAAGGATCTTGCATTTGGCTTGGTGTCGTTTCATCCGCAAAATTATTGACAAAGATATTTTGAATTTGTACAAAAATCTTAAGGCAGTTCTTGTTTATCATAGCACAACGTAATACCTAAATCAGACATGCTGTTCTGCTTTAGTTATCATTATGCATTTTAAATTGGACTGCCTATGTACCAAAGCTGGTCTGCACAGCAATAAACAATAAGATACCGCTAACTGCTAGCAAAATGATGCTGAGCCAATGAGCCGGTTACATCAAGCAGCTATTTTACACACCCGGAAGACACTAGTTATCGAATCTTAATTTTAATCATTTAATGTAGCTGCACTTATGGAGAATCCTGAGAGCCTGATATTATGAACAGAATATCGTAAACCGAGTGGTTCGAAATGTGGGTACTTCCAGTACAATAAACAAGTTGCCGTAACAAATATACTGTCTTCATGATACAGCCGAAAGTTTTAATGATATGATTCTAATCAAAACCCATATACTGAAATATACTGAAATATTTTCAACTTACTATACTGTGTGTGCTATGTTGGAATTAAAGTAATTTTTTTATGTAAAATGAGACCTTATTTTAAAACATTCAGATGCATTTTAAGATGAGGTTAAAAATGTGATTATTTAAAAATCATACTGCTACTGGGATTACATTGAGACAGCGTGAAATATTATACACAAATATTTACATTTTATTCATTTTCGATTTCGATTTATCATTAATTTATTTTTAATTTATTTTAATTGAATTAAGTTTCAATGGTAAAAACTGCACATATTTTAATTTGTTGTTAATAAATTATGCATCTCATTTCATCATCATTTGTTTAATCAACACTCTTGCTCGCTTTCCGGGTGTTAGGATTACACCACTTTTCCTTTAAGAAATGCTTACCATCGACCAAGCGGTCGTTATCTCGGTGAACGGACCAGCTGCATGGGATTTTCCGTGTTTTCATCAAGTGAATAAGAGCTAGTTATCAATATTTCGCCTCTTCCTTAGAGCGAATAGCCCTAACATGCTTTGCAGCAGACCAAATAATACATGTAATACAGCCGCCTAACCGGTATAGTGTTAGCGTCGCTGACTGCCGTGCCGAAGGGCTCGGGCTCGAATTCCGGAGGAGGCATGGATGTTTGTAAATGCATAGTGTCGGTGCGGCATGGCGGCACTTTAAATATGCGGCAAGCCGAAAGTCCTCTCATGTGGTTTGGTGGAAGGGGAGAGGGGTGGGAGACCCTTGGACCCGTCCCCCCCCCGGGGTGCTCTCCATCAAAATTGGGGGCGGAACTGAGCCAAGTCATACTGTCACCTGTTAGGTGCTCAAGGGCTATTGCCAACGACAAGCGTAATCTAGCGCTCCTTGACACGAGAATTCTCGTGGGCTTGGGCTGACTATGTCAGACAAGTGAGCATGAGCAATAACAACATACATGTAATATAATGAGCTCTAATTAGGATATAAAATTTAATGACTTTTGACACCTCAAAAATTTCCTGTTCAGCAAATAAAATGTTTTCGATAACATTTTTGACTTTCACTAAAAAAATAGCTATTAGAATGAAACAAACACAAAACATATAATACTTGGTATAAATACAAGTTGAAACAGTCATTTAGCATAAGTTTTATTACACTTGCTTCATGCTACCTAAATCGACAAGAGCAGGAAAACAGAGTTTCACCAAAACTAAACACTATCATTGATTTTTTTTTCTTTTTCTTTTTTTTTTTTTTTTACAGTGTTATGTCGTAAATCCATATGAGAGATTAGCGTTAAGTGTAAAAATCGTGAAGAAATAAAAGAGGAGATATTTCTTTCCCCACGTCATCCGCTGCACTAGGTGACAAGGTCAATATCGATGCCCTACAAGCGGGCATCCGCATTTTTCACATACTTACAAATGGGTTAGGAATTCTTTGCTGTCATCAAGCAAACAGTCATTTGATTGATATAATTCTCTTACATTTATTAGTCAAATACTCGCGCTAGATGAACTGCTATTAAATTTTAAGGAGGGGGAATACATCTAATGTCTTAATTCAGCTAACTGTTATATGAAATAGTCTGAGCACAAAGGAAAACGTTTCCTTGGCAAGACCTGTTTTATTTCTGAGTAAAAGACTGTCTGTCTTACGAATGACACAATTTACATGTTACAAAATATTTAACCGATTCTGTAACGTTATATGTCATGCAAACTTAAATGATTCAACACATTCGATTCATCTGTTGTTCATCTGTAGATGTATAAATAATGAATATTATCTTCGCAAAATATAGAATTTATCTTTTTAAATTAACTTACTAGCAAATTTAACATTTAGTGGCGTAATTTCTTTGATTAAATAAATATTGCAAAAGAGATCGTTTTTACTTGCAGTCTGTATATATGCTACAGACAGTGTTAACATTGTGGGTATAATAAATAGCCAAGAAGGTAATAACTGTAAGAAAAAGGAATTAAATAAGAATTTTTGTGTACAGAACAATTTAAAGGAATATCTTACGTGTACGGCATTTTATAGTTTTATGTGATAAAGGGTAGCTAAGTGTGGCGTAAAAAAAACTTATCTGCCTCTGTAGGAATTCGTAAGCTAGGAAACTTAAACCAATAAGTTTAAGTTAGAGGATTCGATTAAGAGTACTTTTTAACAGTCAAAGAGGAAACGTGGATTCATCAATAAAGATGACGAAAGCTGAATTTATTCTTTTTAATGATCTTTTCTAATTTTTTTTAAAGATTTCATGACTAAGCTTCTCTTGGAAGACAAGTGTGTCGATCGATGGTTTGAGTTTAAGAAGTGAGGAAATAAGGTAGATTTTTCAGTTTATAAAAATTACAGATGCATGACAACTTTTAGCTAAAATTGTATAAAATTTAATTTTTCATACAAGAAATTTAGGAAAAAAAAACAGCGAGAAAACTATTTTGCATTGGCGAGTTAATTAAAAAATCCTCATATGAATAAAACTATCCAAGATATCATGAAATAAAATTTTGGGGAACTAAACGCAAATATTGTATATTATGCGCTTAAGTTTTCGAATGCAAATTTATTAAGGATCTGTTTTAATTAGTTGCCCATAAGAAGCATAGGTTTATAAGGTATTTCTCCCGCCTTCTTCGCATGCCTTCGTGGTGTAGTGGTCAGCACGCTCGACGCGTAACTGAGAGGTCCCTGGTTCGATTCCCGGAGAAGGGGTTGCTCATTTTTCATCATTTCTGCTTCCGAAATAATCTAATATGTCTACAGGTTTAAAATTCTCATTTAAAGATATACTAGTTTTCAGTTTTTTTATATGATTATCTTACATAAATTTCTTATCACTTAAAATCACTGTTTTGGCTATTCTTTTCGTTGGGTGAAAGTTTATTGTTTTGGGGCTAATTTTACATGTTAAAGACCAGTTTTTTTATCATAAAATTTTTTTAATATGATGGAGAACAATTTACTAATAAGAGATCGCTTTGCAGAGAGTCCCCAAAGTATTTAAATTTAGTCTATTTTTTTACCGAAATCTGTCATTTTACCAAAACTTTCGTAGTGTGAAAGCTTACCTTACTGGATTCATTTGTAAACTGTAAACGCTAGCTTATCACCAGTTGTTCAAGAGTTATTTTATAGTGCAATCGTTTTGAAGCAAATTATATGCAAGTGTGAAAGAAACAGATAATTTTAATACATTTCGTTAAAACAGAACTTAAAACATTTTTGAAGCGCCCTTGCATAGAAGTTTGTTTCTGATTCTAATCAACATGACGTTCAGCTGCGCGTCATCTGTCCATAAAATTGTAGGAATGAATATATATATAAGATGCAATAAACTAAAGAAAAAGTTCTAAACCAATAAATATCCAGTTTTGTGCTGTAAGCCTCAATAAACAGGCTGATCCATTCACTTTTCGCAAGACACCAAGTCGTTGAAGACGATCTACCACAAGTAAATTCTTCATCCATTTTTACACTACTATTTTTTGCGTTTTGGAAGTTTTGATGTAATTGGATGGGAAAATCGGACAGGTTTTCTTACTTTTTCACAATAGTTTATTGCTTTTGTAGAATAGCTTATTATTTATTATCAGCTCTTTATTCCAAGTTGAATATGTCTTCAGTTTAAATTTTCGATTATAATATATATATTATATATATATCCAATTTAATTTATTATATAATATATATGTTTAAGTTATTAATATATACTCCTTATGCGTTTAACAGTGAAAACTGACCTCTTAATATATAATGATCAACAGAAAGAATGTGAAGAAAATATAAACCACGAAAAGGATTTTTAAAAAAGGGCCGATATTATTTATTCTATCTCAAAAATTTAAATTAAGTCCGACAAGAAGCTGTAAGAAAAGTGGTAGAGCTACGTACTATCAATTCTGAGAAACCTAGTTTGGCCCAACCCAGTAGCTCAAAAGAAGAAGGGAAAGATCATCTTAAAAAACTGAGTCATATTTTTACAATTATTTTTGTAAATGATTTGTTCAATTGAAAATAATAAGATAAGTTTTATTAACTTTACACGCCGAATAATCTTTGACAAAGCAATAATCATTTAATTATTTTTAGATTTATAACAATAGATGCAATGTTGTTAATATATGTTGTATCTATGTGGTTTTTATTTTAACTTATAAAAACCATAAATTAAAAACACATTTTGATTACATACAATTTATTTTTTAAATTAAAGTCACTATTAGACATGTCCGAATTTCTAACGAACTCACTCATTCAACGAATATGACAATTTCTAAGGAATAACATTATTATCGACATTTTATAAACTTCGAATCCAGCTTTCCTTTGTTAAGCATTAACCGCTATGATTTTTGGTCACGCATCGAAGGGTTAAATATCGTAAATTATACCTATTGCCTATTAAACATGTGATCGCTCATAAATCTTCTTCCCGAAAAAAACATTTTAATAACTAAGCTCACTTCGGATGCAATCAGAAAAAATATGCCAGCACTCAACCTGTTCCGTACGAAATTGAACTCTGAACGAAAATAACAGTAATTTGTAATTTTATCTGTTCTTTCAATAGGAATAAGTCACTAGCATCAGAAGAAAACCTTGTCTATCAATAGAAATATTTACTCGAGTAAGGGGTGGAATTGAAAACTCTTTATAATTAGTTGTTATCAACCGTTATGGCGATGCAGTATTTTTGCCTTATGACATTAATTTCTTATTTTAGGTTCTTCATTCATTAAAAAGCAATCAGAACTTAAAAAAAACCGAATACCCAATTGTCGTACATTACGAAGAGATTTAAACAAAATTTTCAACAATAAGGAAATGTTTAATCATATTAGTCATATATTTTTCTTTTCATTCTGCATTTAATTTTGTAGTAATTATATTTATGTAACTGAAAATACAGAAGATATACTTTTTATACTTTTATGGAAGACTTTTGTTAATATATATTGTATCTATGTACGCAATTATTGAATGAGCTCTGCAATGGAAATAAGTATTATATTAATGAAACGAAAGAATTATCATATTTATTTATATAGTGCTTTTAATGATAAAATTTTAGAAAGTGCTGCTGAGTGAAAGAGAGTAAATATCGAGAGGAGAAAATTAAAAAGCAAAATAGGCAGTTTATGAGATATTTCAAGCTTTTTATCACACTTGAGAATTTTCGAAGCTATGATGAATGGAATGAAGCTAGGTTCTTGTCATTACGATCAATCTGTTAGGAAACGCTTTGTCCGAAGATAAGTTTTGGTCATGATTCGGCTAATTTTAGAGCAATCTGCACTGTGATCAGTTTGTTGGAAAATTCTTCGCGCGAATCTAGACTGTGATCATCAGTCGGTACGATGCCTCGAATGCAAAGTTTATCTGTTTCGCTTGAATTTGAATGCTGGAACTGTGCATAAGCGAAACATTATGAGTCAGGAAATGAAAAATTGGTTTTAGAATTATGCTAAACCAACCGTTCTCTAGGGCAGAGTTTCTGAATCTATCACAGGATTTGTGACTCAATTTTCAATCACAATTTTGATCGCGCCTTCCCGTCATACGATAACAATTTAAACAATAGTAATGTATATTGATTTTTTTATGTTAAAGCTACACTATGATCTTAATTACAACTCTTGCAAGTTACCGAAAATAAGTAAATTTATTAATATTTAGCAACACCTATTCGCTGCATTAACAAAACCAGAATCTACGACTCTCTATTGCTCTCTGTCTTACTTTCATCATATCTAACGTTCCCGCGGCTTAGCGAGAAATTCCGATTTGTCTCGAACGTCTGCGTTTGACCGCAACACAAACGTGAATAAATGCTGCACTTCTTTCAGCTCCAGCCAGTCTCAGTCGAGTCGATCCTTCTAATCGGGAATGGGTATGTTGTGACTTGCGTGTTAATTGCAATGCATAGTATTAAGTATTCACGGCAGTAGATGTATACATGAGGCCGCCCAGATGGAAAAGTAGCTAGTGACTGTGACTGCCGTACCGAAGGACCTGGGTCCGATTTCCGGAGGAGGCATGGATGTACCTGTCCATACCCTCATAGGAGGCAACGGTGGCCCACGCGAGACCATAAAGCATAAAAGTAATACAATAAATAAATGTATTACTTTTATGCTTTATGTTCTCTGTTACATATACTTGCATTACAATAAGTTTCTTACACCCTCTGTTCCCAAATCCATAACCATTGTACAGCCACCTAGCCCCTGTAAGGCCATGTTCTTACCCAACTCCTTAAATTTTTCGATAAGTCCTGGATAGTGGAGGACGAAGGGACTGCACCTGCTTACCTTTGGTAGTCGTCAGGTGCCCCCGTTCTCCGTCACCTGTCACCTGTTAAGTGTTTTTTAAGTGTTAAACATTTTGTCTGTCAAATGAAAAAGCTTTACCTGCCCTTACAGAGTTTCATATAAAATTGGCAAATATAGAAACCTCACGCCATTGGTGAAGAGCATTTTTTTCCAGCTACAACTGAGACTTTGGAAACTGCGTTTGGAGATAATTTTGTCGAACAATTGCAGTCCATGAAATGACACTGCTGTCCCTCGAATTGGTCATATAGTTGAAGATGTAAAGCGTCAGATTTGCGGAAGTATAAGTCATAAATTGTTTCCAATTCAGTTTGATAAAGCAACAGATAGCAATAAAGATGCTCATTTCATAGCCTATATTAGATTTTGTGATGGTATGTTAACGGTAGAAGAACTATTGCTTTTCTACTAGCCAATTGAACTCAAAGCAATGGAATTCCCATTATTTAATATCTTAAATGATTTTATAAACTAGGCAAACATAGAATGAAAGAAATTATGTTAGAATATGCGCTTCAAAAATTCCCATAATGTGTCTGGACAGACTGCATGATCCGCAAAGAAGCTGTGGCATCCGAAGAAATGGGTATTAGCCTGAGTATTGTGCTAACGACTGTTATAACCGTAGTAAATGATATGCAAAGAAAAAATCAAGAATCTTAAAAAATTCTGCACTTTGTAAAAACATGGCTGAAGTATATTCAGCGTTGCTATTTTATGGCGAGGCAAGACTTATATGTAGTGGGAAATGTTTAAAATGTGTTTATGAATTAAGAGGTGAAATCGCCATTTTTCTAGAAGAGGAAAACCAACCAGAAGCCGATGGGTTTCGAATTGGTTTATTTATGATGAAACTGAACTACTTGAATGACACATTCAAGGAATTAGATACCTTGAATCTTCAACTTGAGTGATAGAGTTAATGACTGGAACTGGAATAGAAAACTGGAATTGTGGAGCTGAAATTTAAAGAAAAAACCTAGAGCTGTGTGCAGATGTGGATGAATGTGTTAAAATTTACATGGCTGAAGAACAACATTTGAAAGTTGGTTTGCAACCGCTGAAAATCATTCAGTCTTTCTGGCAAAGAATTTTAAAATGTGCGTTATTGTTGACGACAACTAGGTCGTAAGTTATGCGTAGGTTAGGGATCTATTTCAAAATATTCTCGAATATTCTCAGCTGCTGAAGAACAAATCTTCATAGACGTCACGAAAGTGATGAAATCAAATGACAGTTTAATACTAAAATCACTCTCTGAATTTTTGCAGGGGTCGATAATGAGTCGTTTACACTGGAAACAAGAGACCATTTTGTAAAATATTACCATTTTCAACATAACACCTTTGCGAAATAGGATTTTCTGCAGTGGCTGCTCTAAAAGCAAAACATACATTTCAGCTAAATATAGAAAAATAACATTAGTGTCTATTTCTGATACTAAACCTTCCATCTCAACGTTTGCCCTGCAAGACAGGTCCAGTTAATAATTATAAAAGTCTTTTGTAATTTAGTACTGATAAGTTAATTGCTAAATTTTGCAGTGCTGATGCAATCATATTTACAAGTATGTTATACCAGTGTAAATGTTTTTACTATGCATGAATGTATTTTGCTTTCCTTTCAGTGAATTGCGGAATCTTTTTCTTTCCGATATCCTCGCGCTCCCTTTAGTGTAATTGTGCCTCTTCCTAGCTGGTGCTGTCTATAGGTAGAGAATCGCTGTTTTAGGATGATCCCTAGAGAACTGGCAACTTATAGTACTGACAGCAAATAAGTTAACTTCTTTTCTGGCTAAGAAGGTAAACTATTAATTAAGACGTTAAATTATTTGCTGCTAATGGCGAATATGAGTCTGTGTTGTGCTTAGTTTTAATTAATTCTGAAGCACTAATTTGCAGATTTATGCCTGCTGAAACTAGCAAAGAAGATAAAGGACATCTTTATAAGCAAGAAATTATATATTTTAACTATTAATTAAGATATTAAATTCGAGCTGTTTATTGCAGTTTTGAGACTTCTGAAAATAGTGCAGTTACTTTTAATGTGCTGGATTCGCAACATCATTTTCTTGAATTAAATACAGCAAAACGTAATCTCAGAAGTGTTTCCATAATTTGTTCAAAACAAATAATTAAAAACTTAATAAACAATACATTATATAAGCTTACTTTAAGCGAGCTGGAACTCAAATTAGTAGCTGGAAACAAAGTGATATGACCATTTGCCTTATTTGATAATCACTTGCCTCATTCCTCTTCTACCTCCTGATGAAATTTGGTAATATATATATGTGTGTGCGCGTGTGTGTTTGGTGTGTCTAGTGCGAAATTCAGAGCTATAATATTTTAATCAGTTACCAGTAAACTAACAACCGAGCTTAAATTATTAGTTGAATGAAAACAAATTTTCTGTTTCTTAGGTCCACATTATTTAGCTAAAAATTTACGGTACAAAGTGGTGCAGGCAATAGGTTTGTAGTAGAATGTAATTTTAATAACTTAATTTAAGATGCTTGTGTCATTTTCTGTTCATTCATTCAAGCTACAATCTACAAGTACACTCGACTAGCATATGAATTTAAGTGGAAAAATAAATATTCTCTTCTCATGGCATTCAATTCTGAATTAGACGCAGTAAGAATACGCTTGAAAAATTTTGCTTTCAAATGTCTGTTTTTTACAGATTCTTTTTGAAACCAGCATAGTTAAGATGCAAGACCAAAGTGTTACAAAAACAATAAGTATTGTGTTAAGTTTGAATATGGTTGTCAGTAAAAACTCTTATTTTTCAAATCCTGTTCAGTCTTCTTCCAAATATATAATAATAATCCTAAGAAAAATGCTAAATTGCGAATAAGATGAAACAGTTATGAAATATCTTCGTCAGAGCATATTGATGCTCTCCACCTAAAAAATGCCCCGTCCAGACAGTTTCGTGGTTAGGGGAGCATACTGGGGTAACGAAGGGCCAAGGTTCGAATTCCGGAAGAGGCATGGATGTTTGTAAATATATAGTGTCCGTAAGGTATGGGGCACATTAAATATGCGGCGAGCCGAAAGTCCTCTCGAGAGGCTTATGGTAGAAGAAGAGGGTGGGAGACTCTCGGACCCGTTCACCTGGCTCGTTCTCCATCAAAATTGGGGGCGGAACTGAGCGAAGTCGTACTTTCACCTATTCAGTGTTTAAGGTTGTTGCCAACGATAGGCGCAATCTTGCTCTCCTTGCCACGATGAATTTCGTGGGTTTGTTCTGATGTTACTATCAGACAAATGAGGTAAGTCACAAAACAACAACATCTATAAAAATGTGAATATTTTGCGGTCAGAAACAGCTTCAAGACTTGTAATGATGTTTGAAAGTGCAATTTATCAGTTATGCCTGCTTTATTTCTTTACGTTTTGGTTTCACTTCCTTATTATTTTGAGCCCTGTTTTGCTGTGATATTAACACCAAGCACAACTGGCTTATGTGAACGAAGAGTGGAGTCACATGTGGTTGAATCATATTGGATTGTAGTTTAATAAACTCATTTAGACTCATGAAACCTTCTTGCACAAAAGTAATACTGCAATAAAAATTAGTCCCATTCTTTCACATTAACTAGGTTAAGTTATAAGGTATTTCTCCCGCCTTGTTGGCCTGCCTTCGTGGTGTAGTGGTCAGCACGCTCGGCGCGTAGTTGAGAGGTCCGTGGTTCGAATCCCGGCGAGGGAATTGCTCAGTTTTCATGTCTCCTGCTTCGAAATAACCTAATGTCTCTAAAAAGTTATTGTATTTTTATTAGAAAACTCCAGCATTATATTTTTCTTCCTTATTATACTTCTTTAGCATAAATAGTTATATTTCGTGCATAAAATTAATTCGGTGGTTTGTTCCTATGTGATTCTGCGTCTTACGTTACTAGCTACAACTTTACCTAAAAGTTGACGTAGAATAATAAATTACAATTTATTCTACTGACCAAGTTTTTTATGAAACTTATTTTAAGCCCTGCGAAGAGAGTTAAAAATAATAAATTCAAAAAGCAGACAAATGTAAGGTTATAAAAGATAAATATTAATAATCCTTACATTACCAAAATAAGCTTAAAGCTTAAATGCAAACGAGTCTTCAGATAAAATCCAATGAACACAGAGTTTGTAGAAGCAGAGCATGTTTTTGAGTACCTCGAGATACGTGAGGGAGTAAGAATTTTGAGGCAGATAACAGAATACTCTAAAGGGCACAGTGCTGCACGTAGAAAAATGTAAAGGGGTTGATGAATAAAACATAAAAATAAACATATAAATATAGAAGGCGAATTGGAGTGTCTCATAAATAATTAAAAGATACAAGATGATATGTTATTAAACATATAAACATAAATTAAAATTCTATATATTTTGATAAAATTGGGGAAAGAAAAAACGGAATCTAATTATGCTATAGCAGAATAATTCATTAAAAAATATCTTAACGCTGATATCAAATAATACAAATTATTACAAGGTTTATAATTCACTTTCAAATAAAATAATAGTTCGCTTTCATACACACAAATGTAATCAGCAAATTAAACGTATGCCCTTAATAATAAAAACCATGCGTTATTCAGATGAACTGCGCTTGCCGTTAGGAGATAATATGTACGACTTGCTAACTGAAAACTATTTTGAGGCTAACATTATCGGATTCTGTCCTCCCTTGGTGGCGATTTGTGGAAGACGAAAACTGAAAAAGAAAGTGCCCACAGGAACCGCTAATGATGCAAAAACAAAGGAACGTTGTAAAAATTCCTTCAGAGAATGTGGGTTTTATTGACTTTTCCACCTTCTCTTTTTTCATGTGATCCCGCAGGAGATTCCGCAGACATAGGTAGCTCTTAATTGGTTGGATCGGCTGCGTGTCGGGAGCCTATTTGACCCCCATTTGTGGTCACTTCCGGTCGATAACATCCTTCCCAGAGCTGAGAAGAAATTCGTTCGCTCTTAGTTGCGTGTTTAGAGTCCTGGTGACGGGGCACTCATTGTTACCCAAGGCCTAAGTTTAAAAGGTAATTGTTATTTTATGTAGAAAATGTATGTTAGCTCCACATGCACTTTATCAAGAATGACATTAAATGGTCTTTTCTTAAAGTCTTAAGGTATTTAGTACTATAAATAGTTTACACCGTCACCCGAATAACAATTTTTTTTTCAGATTAGGGATGTTACGGCGGAATAAGTTCAAAGAAGCACAATTTCGAAAGATAAATAAATAAATAAAAAAGAGTCAGGCAAAATTTAACAAATATTCAGAGAAGACATTTTGAGATAAATAGTAAATTAAATAAAAATAATTAAGTTACTTATAGAGTTGTAGTTAATTTAATAAAAGAAGGAAGATTTTAGTAAAATTAATTAGGCGAGATGCAGAAGAAAGAGAAACAAGCAAAAAAAAAAAGAGTGTAAAGACTATTTGTTTCCTGATTAAGTATGCAAATATTCTCGTTTCATTCAGTTTCGACCTAATGTGGAAACATTTGAGCGGAAAAAAGTGTAAATTGAAAGCGCGTTTTAAAACATTAAAGGAAAAAACTTTTACTCATGAAAAGTGCTTTTTTTTCTCTGGAAGAATATATACATGTATATGCTTTTTCCAGTAATAGCCAAAAAAAAACCTGCATAAATTAAAAATTAATTATTTAAACTAATTCCATTAATTAGTTTTCAAATAAATTAAACTACAGACAACAGTAAAGGATGGGATGCTTAATGAGCCTCAGCGTACTAAAACTTTAAATACACTCCAATTTGACTAGATATTTCTTTAGGTAATCTAATGTAAACAAATTATCTTTATAATGAAAAAAAAATTGAGGTGAGCAGTTATCCATTATTAAGCGAAATAATTATACATTTAAAAATTTCTTTACCTGTAACATCATTACTTCTGGGTTATGTTATAGCTAATATATGAAACAGACTTCATATAGCATTTCGAAAGTCACTCCACTGAAATATACTCTCACATGATGACACTCAAAACGGTAATTAAAATCACTCTAAAATATTCTTTTTTAATATTTTTGCTCATTTATGCCTCTCTTATTAATGTTCTCGCGTCAAAATTAACAAAACCATATTTGAAAAAATATTACTGATCCTAGAAACGATTTAGAGGAAAAATTTGCTCAAATAATCTGAAAAACGATATTTAAAGCAGTCTAAGGAAAAAAATAACTGATAAAAAAGTTTTCAAATACAGATGGCTTTCTAACCTATGTATGGTTTAAAATATAATGTGCCTCTGATATATTCATTTGAAAAACGATCTAACATTTCTTTAATCCTGAAGTTTTTGTTTCGTTGAGTGCTTTTGTAGCACAAAACTTTTGCAAAAACATAACGCATGTTTCATATTTCAGTTCAAAGTCAACGGCGTTATTGCTTATGGAGCTGAAAAGATTGAAGAAAATTTGAGGGAAACTTTCGTAAATAAAAGGCAACATATTATTTTCCCTTATAACATAAAACATA